>CM053625.1:40106711-40127451 GCA_028646595.1 Phalanger gymnotis
CTGAAGGCTACCTGGAGATGACAGACAATGGAGGGCTAGGCTAGTTTAAGGGTAACAGATTCGGGCATGGATATTTTGATAGGATCAAAGGTGGGAAGTAGCCAGACAATGGAGGGCTAGTCTAGGTTAAGAGTGACAAGAGATTTGGGCCTAGCCATAATGAAAATCTTAGGGCCTCAGGCTTCAAGGTGGGGCTCGAGTGGATTCCCAGAGCCTATACCCTATCACCAGCACCTCTAGACCTCAATAATACCTATCATTTGTTTCCTAGTTGGGTAAGAATAAGGTCCAGGAGGTTCCACCCATTTCCCCTCCTCTTCTCAAATGGAAATCTCTATTCTCTCTTTAAAAAAATAAATTTTATTGGTGTGTTTTGTTTTTACATCATCTACATCTCTCTATGTAGCCCTACACTCTTTATAACAGAATAAAAAAAGAGAAGAAAACATGTGAGTGCTGCCTGCCCTGACACATATCTGGATCAGATGCAACAAAATTGTAAAGATCCAGCAGGACTCAGAATGAAGACAGAAGAGAGGATACCCCCCAACCTACCCTTTCACGGAGGTGGGAGGATCACAGGTATTAGACATTGCACATATTTTTGGACTTTTAAAATGTATTGATTTAGTGATCAGTTCTCTAAAAAATAATATTTGTTATAGGGAATAGCTCTCTGAGATGGAGAAGAATACTCGGGACAACTATGATAATGTAAAAAAAAAAACTCCAGAAGATAACAATAAAAGCTCATTTTCTTTTTTTTAATTTATTTTTAGTGTACAGTACCCAGTTCCACAAGTTTTTGAGTTCCAAAATTTCCCCCCCTTCTCTCTTCCCTCCTCCCCCAAGACAGCATGCAATCTGATATAGATTCTACATATGCCTTCACATTAAACTTAATTTCACAATAGTCAAGTTGTAAAGAAGAATTATAACCAATGGAATGAACCATGAGAAAGAAGAAACAAAACAAAAAAAGAGAGGGAAAAAAAAGAGAGAGCAAATAGTTTGCCTCAATCTGTATTAGAACTCTGTAGCTCTTTCTATGGATGTAGACAGCTCTTTCCATCATGAGTCCTTTGGAGCTGTCTTAGAACCTTGCACTGCTGAGAGGAGCCAAGTCTATTAAAGCCGGTCATCACAGATACCATGTATCTGTAATTGTGTGTAATGTTCTCCTGGTTCTGCTCCCCTCACTCAGCATCAGATCATGTAACTCTTTCCAGGTTATTATGAAGTCTGTATCTTCCCCATTTCTTATAGTACAATAGTATTCCATTACATTCATGTGCCACAACTTGTTTAGCTATTTCCCAATTGATGGGCATCCCCTTGATTTCCAGTTCTTTGCCACCACAAAAAAAAAAGCCGCTATCAATATTTTTGTACATAGGGCTCCTTTTCACACTTGTATGATCTCTTTGGGATATAGCCCTAGAAGTGGTATTGCTGAGTCAAAGAGTATGCACATTTTTATCGTCCTTTGGGCATAGTTCCAAACTGATCTCCGGAATGGCTGGATCAGTTCACAACTCCACCAACAATATAGCAGTGTTGCTATTTTCCCATATCTTCTCCAGTATTTTTCATTTTCCTGTTTTGTCATGTTAGCCAATCTGACAGGAGAGATGTGGTATCTAAGAGTTGTTTTGATTTGCATTTCTCTTATCAACAGTGATTTGCAGCATTTTTTCATGATTATAGATATCTTTAATTTCTTCCTCTCAAGACTGCCTGTTCCTATCCTTTGACCTTTTCGCCATTGGAGAATGACTTGTATTCTTATAAATTTGACTCAGTTCCCTTCTCAGTTCCCTCTTATAAATTGACTCAGTTCAGTATATTTTAGAGATGAGGCCTTTATCAGAGATGCCGGTTGTAAAAATCCTTTCCCAATTTTCTGCTTCCCTCCTAATCTTGGTTGCATTGGCTTTGTACAAAAACTTTTCAGTTTAACATAATCAAAATTATCCATTTTGCATTTTGCAATGCTCTCTATCTCTTGTTTGGTCATAAATTCTACCCTTCTCCATAAATCTGACAGGTAAGCTATTCCTTGCTCTCCCAAATTGCTTATAGTATCAGCCTTTATATCTAAATAGTGAACCCAGTTTGACTTTATTTTGGTATATGGTGCAAGATATTGGTCTATGCCCAGTTTCTGCCATGGTATTTTCCAGTTTTTCCAGCAGATTTTGTGATATAGTGAATTCTTAGCCTAGAAGCTGGATTCTTTGGGTTTATCAAAGATTAGATTGCTATAGTCCTTGACTACTGTGTCTTGTGTACCTAATCTATTCCACTGATCCACCACTTTATTTCTTAGCCAGTACTAGGTAATTTTGATGACTGCTGTTTTGTAGTACACTTTAATATCTGATATGGCTAGGCCTCCTTCCCTAGCATTTCTTTTCATTAATTCCCTTGATAATATGGACCTTTTGTTCTTCCAGATGAATTTTGTTTTTATTTTATCTAGCTCGATAAAATAATTTTTGGTGATTTGATTGGTATGTCACTAAATAAGTAAATTAATTTAGGTAAAATTGTCATTTTGATTATATTAGCTCGGCCTAACCATGAGCAACTGAAGTTTTTTCATTTATTTAGATCTGACTTTATTTGTGTGAAAAGTGTTTTGTAATTGTGTTCATATAGGCCCTGGGTTTGTCTTGACAGGTATAAAAGCTTGTTTTCAATCAGTCAATAAACTTTATTAAGTGCCTAGTAAGCGCCAGTCAATCAGTAAACATTTACTAAGGGATTTTTAAGTGCCAGTCACTGCGCTAAGCAATGGGGATACACCAAGAGGCAAAAGACAGTGCCTGCCCTCAAGAAGCTTGCAGTCTATTTGCTGGGAAAAGTCAGACGTTCTATTCCGAGCGCCACGGCCAACTGTCCCCGAGAACGACCCCTCTTTGTGTGGCCGAGGGAAGCGCTCTGAGTCGCAGCGCAGGGAACTCGAGGGAAACTACATTTCCCAGCACAACCCGGGGCCGGGACAAGACTCTCGGGAAGTCGGAAGTAGTAGAGTGAGCTGTAAGGGCGGAGGGGCGGAGACGAGGGGGAAAAGTTGTGCGCGCGATCCTGCCGGAGCCGAGCTGCGCCAACCCTTCCGCCCTCGTGCGACCCGGACCCGGCAGCACCCACTGCTGTCCAGCGGCGACAGAAATGACCGAAGCCCAGAAGCGGCGGGAGCTGCTCCCGCTTATCCACCATCATCTGGTGCAGGCTGGCTACGTGAGGGCGGCGCGGGAGGTGAAGCTGCAGAGCGGCCAGGTGAGGGAGGGAGGGAAGGAGGGAAGGGCCCCCAGTGGCGTCCTGTGCGGTCCAGAGCCGACCCCCGCGGTGCCCGGCGGAGCTCCCAGGAGAGGCGCAGGGGGAGCTGGCGCGCGTTGCCCCGCAGGCTGCCCCCAGGCTTTGCCTGTCACACACAAAGACACCCAGAACCGTGATGCCTTCCGGTGCCATGCAGCCCTCCGTGCTGGGCTCATCCTGCACGACTGTTGGCCCCAGCCCTTGGAGAACTACTGGATAGCATGTTTTCAAATACCGTGGGATGACTTGCTAAGCGGGAGATGGCAGAGGGATAGCCTGGAAGGAGGGACAGTTGGATGGCCGGGGTGGGGAGGAAGGGGAAAATCCTCTCGAAGAACTGGCCGGTTAATTGCAGCTATTCGAGGGACCGTAACCCCGCCCAGCCCTGTATGGGATGAGCCCCAATGTGAACCCTTTCATTCCCGCAGCCGATAGATAGTGTGTCCGCACCCTGTATGTGCTCGGGGGAAGACAGGAAGCTTGCCTCCACTTGATGTGTCAGAAGTGGTTGGCCACGTTTCTTGAAGCCGACACGTGCTGCTAGATCACTACTGGCAGATCTTGGGAGGGAGACCCCGAGAACGGAGTCTCTTCCTACTTGGCTGTCTGGCCCACTTTGCCAGGAAGGCAGATCTCTGGGTGGCTCTGGACCTTTCCTTTCCTTTCCTTTCCTTTCCTTTCCTTTCCTGTCCTGTCCTGTCCTGGCCTGGCCTGTCCTGTCCTGTCCTGTCCTGTCCTGTCCTGTCCGAGAATGGGGCCTCCTTGTAGCTTTACCCACTGAGAGGCCCTGGACTGGGAGATAGAAACATCTGGGTTCAAATCTCAGCGTGGCTTCATACTTACTCTATGACTGTGGGTCAGTTACTTAACTTTTTTGAACCTGTTTCCTCACCTGTAAAAAGGAAGAGATTAGAATAGATTACTTTGAAAGCCCCTTCTAGATCAGAATCTATGAGAAAGAGACTGTTCTGGACTCCCTTCCATTTCTGAAGGCAGAAAAGTGTTGCAAGGGAAGGGTGTTCTTTGGGGACATTCTTTCTAAAATACACACTGCAATGCTCTTGGGTTTTACCTGGAGTCCTGGGGTTTTAGTTCTAGTCTGGGACTTCCTGTCTTGGGCTGTCCCCTCATACATAAAAGGAAGGCTTAGATGTAAAAGCCCCTATAGTTAACCGAGAACCCTGTTTCCTTTGTACTTTCTCTTTCCCCCTCAGCAGGTTTCTAAGGCTGTGAAATCATATTCTTTCTGGTTGTCTTAGCCAGAAAGGACCTTGTTAGAGACTTCCTAGTCTAATCCTAGAGAGTAAAATACTGAGCTCCAGACAAAGAGAGCAGATGGGGAACTAGAACCCAGGTCTCTTCACAAGGCTCTTCACATGCACTGTCTCATTTGATCTTTGAAACAACCTTGTGAGGTAGGTATTATAAGTATTAGTCCCGTTTCACAGATGGGGAAATCAAGGTTCATAGAAGTTATAACTTGCCCATGATCCCCCAAACTGTGAGACATGGGACTGTGCCCAGTTTTTCCTGTTATGCCCATCATGCTGTCTACCACTCCATGCTATCAGGATTCCTTATTAGTATTGGACTTCATCCTGAATTTCATTCTTTGGGGAAAACTTCCAGTTAGCCACACACACACACACCCACATCCCTTACCCTCTCTGCCCATTTCCTTAGGGCCTCTCCTCCCTCCCTGCCCCAAGTTACTTTGTATCTACTCTACATATTCTGCACTTTTTATTTATTGTTCCCTTCCCTATCTCACCAAGAAAAGTAAACTCCTTAGTGCAGAACAGTTTCTTCTCCCTCTCTCCCCCTCTCTCCTCTCCCTCTCCCCCTCTCCCTCTTTCCCTCTCTCCCCCTCTCCCCCCCCACCTCCCCCTCTTCCTCTCCCTTCCCTCTCTCTCTTCTCTTTGAAATCCCTTGGGCCTAGGGAAATACATAGTGCATAATAGTTGCTTAACAAAATTCTTACTGAATGATTGAAAGATTTGTGCTTCTGCTCAGGGTTCCATTAAAGGAACCTTTGCTTACAACCACAACCAACTTTTTTTTTTTAAATGCCCATGTACCTCCTGTTCCTTCCGGTTGCTTATTTGAACTACTGCTGTGTTTGAATGGGATGCCTATTCCGTCATCCTGAGATACCCTAAGCCCTCTTCTTTTTCTCCTCTTTACCTGTGGAATTTTTTCTCAGCCGTCAAAGTGATCTCAGACTCATCATCTCTCTCGTTCGATAGACTCCAGGAGTTCCCTATGGCATCCAGAATCAAATGTGAAATACACTTGATCGCTATTTGAAGCCCTTCACGACCTGACCCTCTCTGACCTCTACAGCCTTCTTATACCTAACTCTGCATCCCAGGGACATAGGCTTCCTTCCCATTCTTTACACAAGACATTCCATCTCCCAGTTACTTGCATTTTCCTTAGCTGTCCCCAGTGCCTGGAATGCTCCACCTCTTCATCCTTACTTCATGACTTTTCTGGTTAGTTTCACGCCTCAGCTAAAATCTTACCTCTGATGCCCAATAATGTTAGTACTTTCCCCCAGTGGATTGTTTCCAATTTATGCTATATATAACTTGTTTGTCCATAGTTGTTTGCCTATTGTACCCCACCCCTCCATTAGATTGAGTGCTTGGACTATTGTTGCTTTTTTCCTATCTTTATCACTTAGCATATAGTAGGCACTTAATAAATTATCCTTTTTATTGTTACCCATCCTTTAAAGCCCAATTCTTAAAAAAAAAATCTAACTTATTATTTATTTTTAACATTCTTTTCTTTTTATATTTCAGGTTCCAAATTCTCTCCCTCTCCCCTTCCCCACCTACTGAGAAAGCAAGCAAAGTGATATCATTTATAATTGCGAAATCATGCAAAACACATTTTCATATTAGCTGTATCGTGAAAAAAAAACTGAGGAAATTATGCTTCAGTTTGCACTCAGAGTTCATCAGTTCTCTCTCTGGAGGTGGATATCATTTTTTCATCATGAGTCCTTTGGAATTGACTCGGATCTCTGTGTTGATCAGAGCAGCCAAGTCTTTCACAGTTGATCATCATTACAATGTTGCTGTTACTGTGTACAATGATTGCCTGGTTCTTCTTACTTCACTGTGCATCAGTTCACATAGGTCTTCGCATGTTTTTCTGAAATCATCCCCTTGTCATTTCCTATAGTACAATAATACTCCATCACAATCATATGCCACCGCTTGTTCAGCCATTCCCCAACAGATGAGCGTCCTTTTCATTTCTAATTTTTTTGCCACCACCAAAAGAGCTGCTGTAAACATTTTTGTACACATAAGTCCTTTTCCCTTTCCTTCGATCTCTTTAGTATACAGACCTGGGTCAAAGGGTAGGCACAGTTTTATAGTTCTTTGGACATAGTTCCAAATTGTCCAATAGTCCAAATGATTGGACCAGTTCACAACTCCACCAAGTTTACTAGTGTGCCTATTTTCCCTCAGCCCTTCTAGCATTTGTCATTTCTGATGGGTGTGAACTACTACCTCAGAGTTGTTTTTATTTGCATTTCTCTAATCAATAATGTATGGATAGCTTTGATTTCTTCTGAAAACTATCTGTTTTGACCTTGTCTTTTTGGGGGTGGCTCTTTTTATAAATTTGACTCAGTTTACTATATATGTGTGAAATGAGGCCTTTATTAGAGAAACTTGCTATAAAATTTTTTGATATTATTTTTAGCAAAATGTGATTTCTCTGATTATCTTTTTTAATTAGAGCTATTTTTGCTTTTCCTTTGCCTGAGATCATGATTGCTAACTCTGCCTTTTTTACTTCAGCTGAAGCATAATAAATTCTGCTCCAGTCCTGTATTTTGACTCTGTGTCCTTCTATTTCAAGGGTGTCTCTTATAAACAATACATTGTTGGATTCTGATTTCTAATCATTTCTGCTATCTGCCTTCATTTGAGGTGGGCTTGGAATCAGGAAGAGTCATCTTCCTAAGTTCAAATCTGACCTCAGACACTAGCTGTGTGACCCTGAGCAAGACGCTTAGGAATCAAGAAAAGCATAAAAAGGTAAACACAAAAGAATTAATCATAAAAGACTCAATAAAGTTAAACTGTTCACATTCCTACGTGGGAAGATAATATGTATAACTCCGAAGAACTCTTTTTTTACTCCTTCATTTTTTGGGGGAAGAATGCACTGGAAAAGAGGGAAGGGAGAGGAAGAGTGGGGAAACTTTTCTCACATAAAGGGAGAGTTTTTACAATGGAGGGGAAAATGGGGCATAGGTAGCATGCAATGCTTGAACCTCACTCTCATCAAAATTGGTTCAAAGATAGGAAAAACATCCTGATATAATTGACTCACACCCATGCCCCCTCTCCTAACTGCCCTAATAATGATAAAGTTCTTAGGAGTTACACATATTATCTTCCCACACAGGAATGTAAACTCAGTTTGTATGTAAATGTAAAAGTTTAACTTTATTGAGTCCTTTATGATTTATTCTTTCATGTTTATCTTTTTATGCTTTTCTTGATTGTGTTTGAATGTCAGATTTTCTATTCAACTCCAGTCATTTCATCAGGAATGCTTGAAAATCTTTTATTTCGTTAAATATTAATTTTTTCCCTTTAAAAATTATTTTAAAAAAAAAAACCCTGAGTTTTGCTGGAAAGGTTATTCTTCGTTGTAATCCTGGCTCCTTCAGCTTTGAGAATATTACATTCCAAGACCCTTGTCTCCTTTAAGGTGAAAGCTGCTAAATCTCGTGTGAGCCTGACTTGGCTCCACAATGTTTGAATTGTTTCTTTTTGGCTGCTTGCAATATTTTTTCCTTGGCTGGGAACTCTGAAATTTGGCTATAATTGGCTATATTTGGCTAATAATTTGGCTATAGTTTTCATTTTAGGATTTCTTTCAGGAGGTGATTGCTGCTTTCATTTCATTTGGCCATCTGGATCTAAGCTATCAGGGCAATTTTGCTTTATAATTTCTTGAAATACGATGTCTAGACTTTTTTTGATCATGCCATTCAGGTAGTCCAATAATTCTTAAATTATCTTCCCTCAGTGTTTTCCAGGTCAATTGTTTTTCTGATGAGCTATTTCACATTTTCTTCTATTTTTTCATTCCTTTGACTTTGTTTTATTGTTTTTTGATGTTTCATGGAGTCATTAGCTTCCACTTGTCTAATTCTAATTTTTAAGGAATTATTTTCTTCACTGAGCTTTTGTGCCTTTTTTTCCATTTGGCCTATTCTGCTTTTTAAAGAGTTCTTCAATATTTTTTTGTGTGTGTGTGTCTCTTTTACCAAGATGTTAATTCTTTTTTCATAACTTTCTTGCATCAGTCTCATTTCTTTTCCTAATTTTTCCTCTACCTTTCCTATTTCTTTCTTTAACTCTTCCAGGAATTCTTCATGGGCTTGTATCCAATTAGCCCTAACTTTCACATTTGTCTTCTTCTGACTTTGTTTCTTGGTCTTCCATAACACCAGTAGCTTTTTATGGCCAAGTTCTTTTTCTGTTGTTTGCTCATTTTTTTCAGCCTATTTCTTGACTTTGGACTTTGTGTTAAAATTGGGCTGTGCTCACTTGTGGGTAGGGAAACACTGTCCCAAGCTTCAGCCTTTTTCATGCTTCTATTTTCAGAGCTAGTTCTAGGAGTCTACAAGTTTTTGGTGCTTCTGCGGTGGTGTGATCCAGGGAGAGATGTGGTCACTGCTCTTCTGGTCTACACTTTGGTATTCACCCAGGAAGGGTCCCTGCTCCCTTGTAGTCACAAGCACTAGTGCTCTTTTTGGCCTGTGGACCAACTGTGACCAGGTCCAGTGCAAAAGCTACTGCTAGAACTATGACCCAGAACTGAATAAGGGCAGTAGATTTGCCCATCAGTGCCAGCAAAGGGTCCCCTCTAATTTCTTTCTGACCAATTGTCCAGTCCCTTTACTGGCTCTAGGCCGAGAGCTCCCAAAGATGCCGTTGTCATGGCTGTCTTGAAAGCCTGCCATTGGCGCTCCTACCACACTCCTGGTTGGCTCCCACCCCAATGTCACAACCTGTCCGGTCACTCTGACCTTTTGTCGACTCTCCCACTCCAAAATTGTATTCAGGGTGTTATTTTAAAGTTGTTTGCAGGGGAATGTTGGGACAGTTCAGCTGGGTTGCTGCCCGTATTCTGCCATCTTGGTTGGCTTCACCCCCCTGCTCCTCTGCTTTTTTAAAAATAAATTTGTATTGATATCTTTCATTTTTACATCACCTATGTTTCCTACCATATCCCTTTCCCAACCTCTCCCAGAAAGTCATCTTTTATAATAAAAAAGAAGAGGAAAGAAGTTCCATAAACCTAAGCAGAGTATTTTCAATAAAAGTCTGACAGTATATTAGTTAACATTTATTAAGCACCTAAGGTTTGCCAGGCACTATGTGCAGTATTTACACCCATAGTCCCCTGCTTCCGTCTAGGGGAAGGGAAATGTCTTCTCATTTCTCTTCTTTGGGGCCAAGCTTGGTTATCATAAGCTTACTATGATAAAACAGCATTCACTGTTGTTTTCATTGCTTCGTGTATATTGTTTTCCTGGTTTTGTTTGCCTCATTTTTCATCTGCTCACGCTTCTTTCTCTGCTTCTCTGAATTCCTCATAGTCATTGTTTCTTGCTGTGCTGTCAGCATATTCTTCTATCATCCCTTGTTTAAACTTTTTCCATTAATGGGCATATGCTTTGTTTCTAGGTCTTTGCTACTGTAAAAAAATGATATCATCATTTTATTATGTAAGTCCTTTCCTTTTATCATGGAACTCCTATAGTAGAGTCTTTGGGTCAAAGGAAATGGGCATTAGAGTAACTTTCCAGATCGAGAAGGCCTACTCTTCCTTGATTCTGCATTTGGTAACAGCGCTGTTGGGATTTCACACCTCACTTTGATTTGTACCTCTGCAAAGGCAGTTATTGTGTATTGTTGCCCCTCATGAGATTACTCCTCCAGGACGAGGGGTCACAGAATCTTTTTATAGATCTAGAGCTGAAGGGGACCTTGGATTCTATTGAGTCATCTCTCACATTTGATGTCTGAGAAACTGAAGCATCGAATTGTTGTGACTTGTCTGTCATTTCATGGCTGGAAAGGGTCCAAAGTGAGACTTGTACACTGGTCTTCCTGACTCCAAGTCCAGTGCCCTGTGTTGTCTTATCTAAATGTTCTATCTTCCCTAGTACCTAGTAAGGGCCGCTGTTTACAGTTAGTACTTAGTAGATGTTTTTAGGCTGGGGAAGGAAATGGCAAACACCTCCATTATCTTTACCAAGAAAACCCCAAATGAGATCACAAAGAGGTGGGCACAACTGAAATGACTGAACAACAAATGTTTTTAGAATAAGCGAATGAGTATTAGGCATAAGTCTCAGTTCACAGGATCTGTGAAGGAATTGAATTAAGAATAATTAAGGTCTTGACCTTAAGATTTTGTTCTTTTGAACCTGACAGCAACCTTAAGATGTGGTTACTATGGGTATTGTCCCCACTTTACAGATGAGGAAACTCAGGCCTGGAGAAGTTGAGTAACTTGACCAGGGTTATACAAAGGCAAAACTCAGTCAGGTATTCCAAGTTTAGCACATTATCCACTAAACCACACTGTCAAGGATAGAGTCAGGATTCCTCATTTGGCTTCTGTCCTGAAAACTAAGACTCACCTTTGTGTTTTGGCTTCTGTTTACTTTGGATGCTCTTGGGGCAGAACCAAAAAGCATTTGAAGTGCTGGGCACAACATCTAGGACTCCGTGATGCTTGGTGAGAGAGTTGGGTCCTATAAACTGGAAGCCAGAGAGACCATCCTGGCTTCATTTTCTCCTGAAGCATATGCTAAGTCAATTACACATCTCTCATGTTTCTGTCCTTGGTAGGGAGATGAAGTGAGGGGTTGGGGGGGCGGAGCGTGGAGCGGTGGGTTTGGTGCCCGATGACTAGACGTTTGAGCTCTGCTTTACCCAGCGAAGCCAGAATGAACTCTGTCTCATGAAAAGTCAGGAGTGGAATGGAAGTTGGCTGTAAATCTCCGGGCTGCGCTTCTCCACTTGTCCTATCCCTGTGCCAAGTGTTGTCCTCAGCATTTAGGGTTGGAACTGATAGGCAGGAGAGGGTTTTCCAGACATACTGTTGGATACCTCTTATCTCAGAGATGTCAGAAGCAGAATGGTATAGTGGTTAGACTTTTGAGTTAGGAAGACTTGAGTTCAAATTCCACTTCTGAAACTTACTAGTTTTGTGACTATGGTCAAGGAATGACCAAGGCTTAGTTTTCTCATCTATAAAAGGGAACAATACAATGATCCTATTACCTATTCCACAGGGTTTCTGTGAGATTCAAGTGAAATCGGATGTATCATTTTAAAGTGCTATATAAAAGTCATCTTTTGTTTTTATTTAACTCAGAAATTATCTTAAAATATTTTTACTTGGGCTCTTCCTCCTGCTTTGGTTTCAAGAAAGTGATGGGCAGTAACAAGGACCCTGTATCTTTTTTTGCTTACCTGTTATGTAGCAGGTCCTATTCTTCTTAGCACAGGCTATCTGCCCCATTTAGAGTCTTAGAGGCTAAAATCCATCCAAGACCAGCTTTTTATCCAATTCTCACTCCTTTTCTATAGATGTTTTTCAGGTGACCTCCAGTTGGAATAATCTCAAGTTGAAGGAATTGGAGAGGTCATCAAATGCTATCCCCTGCTCCTTCCATTGGTTATAAGGGTGTGGATAAGCGTTTTCCTAAAGATATCTTACTCTTTCAGCTTACCAGCTTACATTACATTACAGTAATACCTAAGCCGTTTTTTTTTTTAGCTCAAATCTCTCAATGTAAAAGGTTGGTTCCTTTTCTCCTTCAGGTGCCAAAGCAGTAATGAATCCGGAGAAGCATCCATTTCCTTTCTTTTTCCTGCTTCTGTTGTGCCCTTTCTGATTATATGCAATTAATTCTTTTTCTTCTACTCCACAGAAAACTTTCCCAGCACAATCAGTGACCCTTCTGGACATCTATACCCACTGGCAACAGTAAGTCTGCACTTTGGGGCTCCTAACTTGGGCTAGGGAGAAGTTAGGAGGATATCCAGTCTGGAGCATGCTGGGTTCCTCCTCAGGAAACCCTAGGATGACCCCCCTGAGAAGGACAGCTTGGGATTAGTGCTTGGTAGGTTGTAGGGGCCCTCATGGAAAATAAGAGAGGCAGATATGCTTGCGTATTGGTACTGTCGGATGGGGACGCAGAGGGTAGGTGGGGGTAGATGTGTGGACTCTGGGATCAGGCAGGAGGATGAATATAAACCAGGAGGCTTTCAGTCAGCCCAGGCTTAGCTTGGCCTTCGAAGAGGTTGCAAAGAGTTGACCTACTAAGAATCGGGAAGGAACACTTCACATTTAAGTGATTAAAGAGGGCCTGTCTATGTGAAATTTTGTCTCTAGTCTCCCTTGGCTCTGGTGAGGAGTCGTAAATTGGTTTGGTTGTGTTCTCTTTGAATTATGGGAGCTGAGTTCTAAGGATACAAAAAGAGGCAAAAGATAGTCGCTGCCCTCAGGGAGTTTATATGCTGTTTTAAAAACTTTTACACCGAGATGAATAACTTCAAATGTTTATTTTTCCTGCTTCATACTATTTTTAAACAGGATATAAAAACAAAAGATATCAATTGTGTGAGTGTGTGTGATATCATTGACAACTGGAGAGAGTTTTAGTTGAGTTATGAGGTTAAATTCCAGGTTGCAAATGGTTAAGGAGTAAGAGGAGCAGTGAAGGCAAGGGGCTGTAGTTGGCTTTTTCTAGGAATTTGACTAAGGATAGCTTGTGAGGATGGCAAGATCAAGTGAGAGTTTTAAGGGTGGGAGAAATCCAGTTATGTTTGTAGGCAGCAAGAAAAGAAGCAGTACGTAGGAGGGAGAAATTGAAGATTAGATTTGGAAGCCAAGCTTCTGGTAGAGACAGCAAGAGGGGTAGGATAGAGAAGTTGGCCTTGGTAGAGAGGAAGGGCAGTTGAGGCAGAGGAGGGGAGGGATAAGTGTCAAGGAATTTTGAGGTGTAGAAGAGGAGACAAGAGAGAGCTTATTGTGGAGTGAATAACTTCTGGTTTTTGGTTTTGGGGTTTTTTCTTTATATATATATTTGTATATAGACATATATATACATACATATATTTGTATATAGACATACATATACATACATACTTTTGTGTATAGACATATATATACATACACTCCACAGGCTGTTGTAGGGATCAAAGGAAGTAATATGAATGGGAAACAGTTTGAAATTAATAAAGTAAAAACATATATATGCACACACATGCATACATATATGTATATTAGTGATTTTTTTTTGTTTTTATATCACTTATATTTTCGAAGATAATCTTACTTGCCTCCCCCCCTGCCGAGAACCATCCTTTATAATAAAGACTATTATAGGAAGAAAGAAAAAAGGCTCACCAAACCAATCATGATATTTAAAAAAAAAAAAAAGACTGATGTTATATGTGGTAGTCCAGGGCTATGGACCTCCCTTCTGCAAAGGAAGTATGGGGAATTGTTTTCTTATGTCCCATCTTTGAGGCCAAATCTGATCATTATTATTTCATTCAGTTTCAATTTTTTGTTGTTGTTCATTCCATTCATATTGTTGTAGTCATAGTACAAACTGAGAGGTAAGGTCCTTTACAGGGGTGGGGGGGGGGGTTGGGTCAGGAGTCTTGAGAAGATCTTTGCTACAACCACCATGTGAAATGTCTTTGAGGAATGAGGCAAAGTTGCCTTGGGGAAATGAGAGCTCCACTGAGATTAGATAATAGAAATGTATAGTGGCTTCTTCCAGCACCAGGGAGCAGCTTTTGACTTGGAGCAGGGAAGATGTACAATTGAGTATGGTCCAGAATGGGGATTCACAAGGCATGAGCACAAATAGGACCTGGGTACATGAGGAATTCAGGGGAGAGTGAAAGACAAGGCATTTAGTTGAATTAAATATAGGGTAAAGATTGGGAAGAGAGAACAATGAAGTTAAAATTGGTGGTCCAGAAAGAGCACCAAGAGATGGGTGGACTAGAATTCATGGTGAGGCTGAAATTAATGATGATGATATGTAATAAATTATATAAACTGTCATATTAATTATACAGAAAATTATATATGACAATAAATTATCATCATAGCCAGCATTTCTATAATACTTAGTATGTACCAGACACTGCTAAGCATGAGTTCTTGTTCATGGAAATAGAACACTATGAGGTACCTCCATCTGTTCTCTATAACTGGTATGTACCCAGTCATTCATATGTTATCTTCCCTGATGGAATGTAAGCTCCTTCAAGGCAGAAACAGTGTCTTTGCCTTTCCTTGTGTCCACATTGCTTAACCCAGTGCCCAGCAGGTAGGTAGCAGGTAGCCTTTAACAAATTCTCGTTGACCGAATGATGCTAAGATCAAGTGTGTGCCTATCCCTTTGTGTGGCCCAAGGGGAGTGAAATTGACAATGACAATAGTGGTACCTATCTCATAGGACAAATGGTTAACAGTTCAGTGGATTAAGTAAGATGATGTAAGGTCTTGTGCGAACCTTAAAGATCACATGTGTATATAGTCACTATTTAAATTTAACAAAAGAGTAAACCGAGGCACATCTCCAAGCAGGATAACATTAGCATGGGCATGCTGCCTGTCAATAAACAGGTCAACAGCATGTCTCAATGGAGACATTATACCACAGAACCCAAACAAGAAGACTGCTCCCCTTTTATAGGGTTTGGGGAGTAGAGAACAAAGAACAGAACAAGGTAGATGATATCATGGGATTGAGGGCCACATGATTGCCTGGCAGGTAGTAATAAGCCTTTAACAAATTCTCCTTGACTGACTGATGCTAAGATCAAGTGTGTGCCTATCCCTTTGTGTGTCCCAAGTGAAATGAAGGTGAAGGTCATGGGAATGAGATGGTTGATGAACTGGGAGGTCAATGTATTTGAGTGATCATCAACATATATATGGAAGTCCTCAAATATTAGGGCAGGAGTTTGGGTGGGGAAGAAAACTGGGACCCAGGTCCCACTCTGAAAAAGGGGAGAGAATAACCTGGGGCTGCTAGGCAGTATGGCCATGCTCGTGAGGTGGGGTTAGGTGCAAATGACTGGGTGTGTTTTGTTACACCCAGATTTGCAATAACCTCTACTTCTCCCTTTTGTTTTTTACTTTATGAATTTCATGCTGCTTCCTATTCATGTTATTTCCTTTGATCCTAACTACAGCCTGTAGAATAGATTAGATGGATAGTTAACCCTAATTTATTAATGAGAGTTAACTGTGGTTTAGAGGTGAGCTCTCTTGCCCAAGATCACACTGCTCGCATGTGGAAGAGCCGGGACTAGAATCCAGGTCTGTAATAGGATCATAGATTTAGACCTGGAAGGGACCTTCAAGGCCATGTAGTTCAACCCCCTAATTTTGCAGAGAAGGAAACTGAGGCTAAGAGAGGTTAAATGCCTTGTCCGAGTGTATATAGGTAGTAAGCGTCAGAAAGGCATTTGGATCCAGGTTCTCTGACTCCAAAGCCAGTACTTTTTCCACTCTACTAGCCTGACTTTCATACTAACTGTATTTTATCTCCATGGATCTGGGTCCAGGCAGCTGGGGTGAGGCAGGATGGTGGGTGCTAAAGCAGGTATTGATGTACACTTTTCAGTTCCCTCTTTTAAATATTCCTGCCAGGGTGGAGCATTCTCTACCCCTCCAAGTTCATTCATTCCTTCAGGGCCCAACTGAGAGAGACCTTTCCGATTCCTTCTCCCAAATTTACTTCATGTTTCTTTGTATGTCGGTTGTATCTTTATTTATGCACATACTGTTTTCCCCCGTACATAAGCTCCATGAGAGCAATGACTGTTTTTGCTTTTCCGTTGTTGTCTCAATGACTAGCATAGTTCTTGGTCTGTGGCACTTAGTAGGGGCTTAATAAATGCTTGTTAAATCGAACACTGTGTTATACACTTTTTTTAAAGGAGAGGGCCCAGACTCCCCTTTCTATGTATTGGTAGATGACGAGCTGTGATAAAGTTCCCATATTGGTCTTTCAAGTGTATCTATGCACACCAAAGTGAGTTCTCAGTCCTGGGAGTGAGGTAGGAGGAGGAAAAAATGTAGATATGCTAAGTTCTTCCTCCTACCCCCCCTCCAAACCTTTCCTCCCATTCCCTGGGAAAAGGACACTGAAGTTTGGACTAGTTTAGTCCTCACCAAATCACACATCGTCTGACCCAACTGCTCCTAATTGGGATGAGGAGGTGAGGTACCAAAGGAGTCAGGAAACTTGGTTTCTCTTCTTCCTTCTGTCTTAGACAGGACAGTTGTCACTTCAGTGGATGATCTTTCCTTTGCCCTATTTGAAAAGTTGTGCTAGAGTGAGGATTAATTGGTCTCTGAGGCCCCTCTGAAGAAGGTGCCATATAAACACAAGATTCCGGCATTAAAATTCTCTCTTCCACCTCGGCAACCGACTCCATTCCAGGTAACACTTTTCTTTGCTGTTAGTGAGAGGAAGAGTGGTGTAGTGGATAGAGGGGTGGCCTTGGAGTCAGGAAAACCTGAGTTTGAATCTTATCTCAGACAAAAACTAGGTGTGAGATTGTAATCAAGTCACCAGACCTCTCAGCACATCTGACAGCTCTTAAAACTCTACCAGTTGCCACATCTGTTGAGGGAGTTTCCACACTGGAAGTTCCCTACACTGATAAAATCACAGATCTGGCCAAAAATACCAAAAAGGTCCAATGGTGGGATTTTGGGCCATATAGTCACTGGGAGGAAGAGCAAGAATGGCCTTTAATGGATGCTTACTTACTGTCCACCTTGAAAGGGTTGGACTGTGAGGGTGTGAGGGGCCTGGCTCCACTGGGAAGACCAAAGCACAGGAAAGCAAAGTATATAAAACCCATATCATCCAATGCTAAAATTGTGTGATTTGGACCAGCATTCTCCAAAATGGGGCTACAGGATATGGAAGATGATCCACCGGGGCCCTAGAAACAGTATTACAGCTTCTCTTTATATTTTTTAATCTAATAAGAAGGAAATTAAGTTTTATTAACATTTAAAATGCAGATTGAACCAGTGCCCTGACTCATTCTTTCCATATGTCACAAGGTATCGTGAGGAGTGAGTTTCCCAACTCAGAAACATTGACACAGTCATCCTCGTTCCTCTGCTTTCAGCAGGTTACAGCCTATTGTAGTTTATGTGGAACAGATTAAGTGGATTTACAGATTATGACTTTTAGCTAAACTAACCCTTATAAAATAGACGAGTAGGTTAAAAAGATTCCTGCAAAGAAGCTGCAGAGTGAAGTGAATACTGATAATTATGAGCACAAAGGAACAACTAAAAATAACAAACTCTAACTTCTCCTACCCTTAGTTATGAGCTCTTCCATCAACTGCATTACAAAGTAACAATTGGATTCGACAGAAGTAGGCCAAAATAATTTGAAAATATCAAGATTATTTGAAATATGCATTTATATTCACTATCATAAACAGTGAACCTATGCTTAAGCATATGTTGTACCTCGAAATACTAATGATGGTATGAAACCATCATGATTAGCAAGACATATCAAAACCAAGCATTTGTTGAAAAAAAAAGCGATGTGTCATTTATGTAAAAATTCTCAGATCTGCATACTTTGAAAACCTGGAAACAGAATTTTCTAATCTTAAAAAGTCTTCCAAACAATGAGTTTCAGTGGGATTTGAAATCCGTTTGTTAAAAATAGAAAAATGTAGCACTTTTTAATGAATTTGCAAGAATAGCTAAGTAACATGAGGGAAGATGGAAATTGACAAGCCAGATTTTTAGCAAAAACCTTTGCATAATTGGTGGACTGAGATTGAAAAATGAGTATCATGATTTTGTGATTGCAGCCAACTGTCTACTTCAGTCTGGATCCACGAATCTTTTTTTAGCTATGATATCCATTAAAGCCAAGTATTGAAATAAACAGAACTTAGAACTAGACCTTTGAATTGCTATATCGAAACGTGCTAAACAAGATTTTAAAAAATAATGACACATATTCGTTCACACAGTAGTTGCTTAGTAAATGCGTTATCTACATTGTTCTCTCACTACAGTATTATTAATATAATGATATAACTTTAATATTTTTGTGAAAGAAAGGGGGCTTTGTACTTTGAAATAAAAGTATTTTGAAATACTGTATATTTCATCTTTCACCTCATTCTTTTTTTTTAAATTTATGTTTGTGAATGTTTTCGAAGGTCAGCAAGGTGGTGTAGTAGATAGAATGATGAACCTAGAGTCAGGAAGACTCATCTTTATGAGTTCAAATCTGGCCTCAGACACTCATTAGCTATGTGACCCTTGGCAAGTTTACCTCAGTTTCCTCATTTGTCAAATGAGCTAGAGAAGGAAATGGCAAACTACTCTAGTATCTTTGCCAAGAAAACCCCAAATGGGGTCCCACAGAGCCTTTCAAGATTGAACAGCAAAAAAAATTTTCTAATATATATAGTATTAGTCAAGTATTTAATTTATGAATAAATATGCATATGTTTAGGGTACCGGCCAGACATGTTTATTGATGAGTTAAAAGGTTGGCAGCCACTGCTTTAGGCTGTCAGGTCAGAGAAGGGAAGGATTATTGTGGGCCTGAGTAGTTAGGGGAAGATTTCCTGAAGGCAGTGAACTTGACCTTACCCCAGACAGAAGGTTGTTTAGAGTTTGGATTGGTAGAAGCAGGAAGTATGTTCTATAGGACATGATGTTAATACTTTAATAAAGTGAATAATATGGTATAATAAGTTTAAAGTTTATGAAATACTGTCATCCTAACCACTTTGTCAGATAGGATGAGACATGTTATTATCCCAACTTTATAGCAGAGTGGTAGCATGACTTGTTCAGAGTCACGCTGCTAGCAGTGCTGGAGCTGTGACTTACAACAGATTGATTCTACTAGGAGACTAAGAGGTTTATTCTGCTTGGCCTCAGTGGGTGCAACTAGAATTCTTTTGGTACAAGAAAGGAGTTTTCCAATTCCCAACATTCACAGCTATCCAAAAATAGAATGGGGCTACCATGCAAGGGCCTAGATGCTTTGAGGAGGCTGGAGAACCAGTTGTTGGGATGATGTAGAAGGATTTCCTGCATTCGGTAGAGGTTGGACTAGGGGACCTATGAGTTCCCTGCTGACTCCTGTGATCTCATGATCTTACAGAGAAGGTCAAAGTAGTCTCATGGACCGGCCAGTTCAATATTTGTTCAGACTTTGATCTAGTTACGAATAGAACTGGGCTACAAATCAAAACATGACCCAGATGTTAACTTCTTGGCCGATCTCAAGTTTTCTTATTGTTTTTAGATTCAGCGTACCAGTTTGAAATAGATGAAACCAGTGTTTTCTCAATTCAAGTTCCCCTTTCTTCCATTTCACCTTTAAAATCAATCTGAATGAATTCTAAAAGAAACAGACAAAAAAGGTCAATTTTATTACTCTCTTATTAAATTTAACATACTTTAAAAAAACAAACTACATAAGAAAATTTCATAACTTCATCTACAACCCTTTTATCCTTTTGAATATTGAAATGTTTGTGGGTGATTAGGTGATAATTAGAAAAAAGGAAATATATAAAAATAAAATAAATCTGATAGGAAAAAATAGAACCCAAAATATATGTTATCTACTAAAGACAGTAAGCGGACCAAATTCACATTACATGCATATAAAGAATGTCAAAAGGGATCAGGAAAAATGGTGATGTGATTATTAATGCATTAAAGTCATCTTTGGGGGATGGCATTAATAGTTGTTAGGGAATAGAAGTTACAGATACGGACAGTCATTTACAGTCATGCTGTTTTGGTTTGAACTCGTGCTTTTTTAGTTTTTATTTTCTTCTGTACTTGTTCATGTATTTGAATGCCTGTATTTTGTCAATGGAGAGCAAAGTAAAATTTATGTTTAAAGGAAAAATTAGTTCAAGTCCCAGCTGAAGTGATGAAGAGGTAGGTTTTGAGGCTAATCATCTATGACAACGTCCTCGTTTTATAGATGAGGACACTGAGGCTGAGAGAGAGGTGAAGTCCCTTGTTTCAGGTCATACAGGTCTCTAGGAGCAAAGCTGGGAGTCAGACTCAGTCATTTGACTGGTGTAGGCCTCATTTCCCTGCACTACTCTGTGCTCTCCCTCTCTTTCCCTATGATTCCATACCTTTATGGGTTGTTAGAGATGTCCTGTGGACAGAATGATATTTTTTTTTTTACTTTTGAACATCTATTTTTTTTAAAAAACTTGAGTTCCAAATTCTCTCCCCTCTTCCCTTCCCATCCACCCTCCCTAAAAAGTCAAGCAGTTCAACATGGGCC
>CM053625.1:40127951-40152369 GCA_028646595.1 Phalanger gymnotis
ATCTGCATATTCTCCTAACTACCCTAATAATGAGAAAGGTCTTATGAGTTACAAATATCATCTTAATGGAGGCATTTCTTAAGAGAATCTTAAATCAGTTCTTTGGAATGGGGAACAAAGCATTCTTATTGATCAGGGGAACATGGTCTTGGGCAATGGGACGTTACATCCTGTCATCTGTTAATTGTGCTTGTTTTCCTGCAGAACTTCAGAAGTTGCTAAGAAACGCAAGGCAG
The DNA here is from genome assembly GCA_028646595.1 of Phalanger gymnotis. Lineage (NCBI taxonomy): Eukaryota > Metazoa > Chordata > Mammalia > Diprotodontia > Phalangeridae > Phalanger > Phalanger gymnotis. The sequence continues at coordinate 40,128,188 of CM053625.1, forward strand.
AAGAAGCAGATGGAGAGATTCCCTATAAGGTCAGAGTGTCTGATCCTACAAGCAGCTCTGAGAGCTCAGAGGAGGAAAAGGAACAAGAGAGAGTGGGGAAAACAGTAAAAAGTAAGTCTGATTTGTAGGCCTGAGGAAGAACATGAGGAACCACATGAGGTCTCTAGTGCCTCAGACTTTTAATTTGCTGACCTGTTTCTCCTCTCCCCTCTGCCCTTCTCAGAACTCTGGCATGCTGCCCCCTTTCCTAGTGGTGTTGAAGATTCATGTTCATTGAATCTAAGCAAGGGAAAATTGTACCTTTGAGATAAAACCTGTGGCAAGAAGACTGAGCCTCTTGGGATTGGCTCTCCCCACAACCTCTCTTTAATTGAGCTCTGACAATACTTTGATGGGTTTTGGCCACCTCAAGTGGTATTTTACAGAGGTTGGGATTGTGAATTTGTAGCCAAAAAGGAACCCGAGAGAGGAGAAGGCAGAGGAGGTATTAGCATGGGCCTACGGTGTAGGCGACCTACATTGCCTATGAAAACTAGCAAGTTTTTTGTGTGTTCCCCCGTGAGGGCATTCTTCTGAAAGCCTGGGGAAAATCCATCTGGAGTCTAGTTTGGATTTTCTTGTAGTTAAAGATAAAACTTGCCTTAGTACAGAGTTTATTATTATTAGTGGAAAAACATCCTGAGTCTTGATTAACCACAGTAAGCTGGAGTCTGGACAGCATTTCTCTTGTCCCTTGAGCCCTATGTCTAGACTGTTCCCTAGATAATAAATATCCATTTTTATCCTTGAGTGCCTGCCCTGGGGGGGAGGGTGTGGGTTCTTACTTAATCAAGCTACAGTTGACTCTGGCCCCCTTCCCCATGTTTCAGTCACCAAAGTGCCATACTCCAACTCTGTATCTGTGACAAAGGACACCCAATTCAAGAATTCACTGTCAAAACCTAAGGAGAATGTCAAGGTAAGCAAGAAGGGATAAGCAAGCACTGCTTCACATGAATTGGCGTGTTTGGGTGCTAAAATCCTGGCAAGCTGACATCCTTCATAGTCTCATAAAATCTTGGAGTTAGACATAGCTGACTAGGCCTGGAGAAGGAGGCCAGGAAAGTTACTTCTCTGGTGGTCCTGTAGTTGCTTCACCTAAGCCGTCAGTCCATTTTTCTATTGCTTATACTTAGAAATCATAAAATCTTAGAGCTGTAAATAACAGTGGTTCTCATACTTTTTGGTTCCAGGACCCATTTAAACTCTTTAAAATTATTGAGGACCTTCCAAAATGCTTTCGTTTATATGGACTATATCAACATTTACTCAATTAGACATTAGGAGTGTCTTTGTATGATTTTGAAAATAGTCTTAACTTCAAAGACCCCCTGAAAGTGTCTCAAGGACCCTCAAGGGTCTCTGGACCACATTTTGAGAACCTCTTCCTTAGAAATTACTCCAGACAACTCATTTTGCAGATTCTCCACTCCCCCCAGGGGCCCCACATAATGGTACAGCCACTAGAACCCAGATCTCCAGATGCCAAGTTTAGTGTTCTTTCTGGTATATCTTAATTCCCTCTAGCTAGCTATCTCCTAAATTTTCTTATCAGAGAAGAGATCAACTTCCTTTATAAAATGTCATTGAGAGAAAGGGAAAGGATTTGGATACAGGCCTCCCAGAAACCTGAACTTGTAAAGTTTCCATTGTCAAAACTCACTGTCTTCATTCCCTTATTTAATAAATCATTAAATGCCTGCGGTATGCAAAACACAGCCACACACTGTCGGAGATACATAACCAAGACCTGGTCCTTACTCTTAGGGAGCTAACAGTCTAGCCAGGAATACGACACATGCACAGATATTCAACACTACATAATGTATGATGACTAATGCGGCACAGAATACTGTAAGAAATGTACAAAGTGCTCTGAGGTCTGACAATGGAAAGGATGCTTCCAGCTGGGAATACCAGAGAAGGCTTTAGGGAGGGGGTGGCATTTGATTGGAAGGAATGGGTAGGATTTTAACATGGAGAGATTGTGGGGGAGGATATCTTAGCTGTATGGAACAATTTGAGAATGTGGGATATGTATGAAGGAAAGCAAATACTGCAATTTGTTGGAATGGCTTAGTGTAGAAAGGAATAGTATGAGATAAGATTGGAAAGATGGAGAGAGGTACCGGGCTGAGGAATACAGACTTTGTTTAAGAGGTAAAAGGATTTTTAGCAGTGGAATGACAAATAGATTATAGACTCATGGATTTAGACCTTGGAAGGGACCTCACTTTTACAGAAGAGAAAAACTGAGACCCAAAGAGTCTTGGTTCAGGTTCAGCCAGATAATAAGTGGCAGAGCCTATATTCAAACCCAGGCCCTCTAATGCCAAATCTAATGCTCTATCTACTGTATTATACTGTCCCTATCTGTGGATAAGGAAGACAAATATGGCAGTCATGTGGCAGGTCAGAGTGATAGAGACTGAGAGACTGATCAGGAAGCTGTTTCATCTGTCCCAGTAGTTGTCCATTAGGCTGGTGTCAGGAGGCCTGCAGAAGAGGGATTCAGGAGATAACCATCTGGGAGAGTGTTGTCCAGGCAGATTATTAGCATCAGATTTGCAGAACCTTAAAAAGTGCCCGAGTGGACATCGAGTCCCACTCTGGTCTAATGTATGAATCCTCTCTCTAATCCCTATTCAGTAAGCATCCTTCTGCTTGAAAACCCACCAATGACAGGGAATTTGGGCGAATTGAGAGCATGAGGGAACAGCTCAGGAAAAAGCTTCTGGCATTAGCAGATGTGAATTCTAACCAGGGATGCCTCAATTTGGCATTTTGTCACTCTTTTCTACCCAGCCTCCCAGTGCTTTGCTATTAAGGCAGAAAGATGTGGGGACGGCCCATTTGTCATTCCTAGTTCACTAGCACATGCAAAGTAACTAGCTCTCCTCACCGAACCCTGAGGCTGAACATCCCCATGTGCTGTATGCCTCTAACAGGCCTTCATTGTGCCCCTAGAAACGTGAGGGGCTTATTTCAAAGGGCCCTTCCAGAGACATTGTGAGAGCTTGGGAGCTTGACCTCAAGAGCCTTGAGGTCCTCTTTGCTGGGTACCCCCTGCATTAGAAGCCCTAAGGCTGTAGGCTGCCAGTGGACAGGCACCACAGCCTGTGGGGAGAGAGGAGTCTAATCCAGAATTTCCCTTGGAACCATGCAGGCACTGATACTGTAGGCCTCATTCATCCTCTGCAAATGCCACTGGTGATTTAAGACTCATAGGATCAGAGAGTCAGAATCAACCTTGGAAGTCATCTTTACAGATAAGGAAACTGAGGCTGAAAGAGTTTTAAGTGACTTTCCCAAGGTCACAGAAGTAGTTATTCACCAAGCTGACAGCTGAGCTTAATATAAGAGGAGAGAGTGCGGCAAGCCTGTGAGGAGGGACACTTGGTTGGCGGAAGGAATGGGAGAGGAAGGAAGCTGGCAGTTTCAGCTATGCGGGGGACTGTCATCCAGCTTAACACATAAGATGTGCCCCAGTCTGAACTCTCTCTATTGCACCCAAGAGTGGTGCCCTTGCTCTGTGCCTGGGGAAAGACAGAAAACTTGTAGGCACCTGAGATGGCAAGGAGTTGGCCAGATTTCTTGGCAATGACATGTGCTGCTAGATCACAAGCAGGCCTTGGGAGGAAGGCTAGATACTTGCTATATGACTATGGGCAAGCCACTTGTACTCTTTCCATCTCAATTTCCTCATCTGCAAAATGGAAGAGGTTAGACTAGTTGACCTGAGAAACCTTCTAGGTCAAACACTAATCCAGTTGTTCTGATCTGTGGGACCAAGTAGAAAAAGTCTATAATGCTTTAACAAAGTGACTCCTTCACAAAAACCCTGTGAGGGAGATACTACAAATATTACCATCCCCGTTTTATTAATTAGTAAAAATGAAGGTCAGACTTTTTAAAAAGGGATGCAACCTGCTATAGGTCCCCGGCTCCCAAATTTAGCATTCTTCCCATGATATCATTGAGTTAAGATAGTAAGCGATAGCTGTCCTGTCATTTTCTTCCTCCCTTCTCCCATTCCTCCATGTCACCAAGACTGCTTCTCCAGGCCAAACATTCCTTCATCCTGCTAGCCAATGTGAATGTTGTGGAAAGGCCCAAGACACTTTCTAAGTTTCTCTGTCACCTGTATATTATCTGTGATTATGGTTGTTTCTCTTTCATATGTAGACGAAGAATAAGAAAGGAACCACTAAGACCGTGGTGACCTCAGCATCATACCCTGACCCCCTTGAAGCACAAATCACGTCTGGAAAGCCAGGCCTAACGGTGTCGGTGCAGTCCCCTTCCAAAAAGTCCCCAGGAGCCCCCAGAAAGCAGGCAGCACAGCCTCCGAACAGTAGCTTGACCACACACAGGGAGGAAAAGATCACTTCCCCTGTTGTTAAGCCAGTTCCGAAACCTGGTAAGAGGATTTTCCCCGTCTCCTCTTGAATTGTTGAGACATTCCTGGGTTCAGGGGAAGGCTGGCTTGCGCCCTCATGCTCAAAGCATAAGACCTTATCTCTGAAATGAAGGGACCAGAAGGAGTCATCTTCTCAGTGTTCATTGGATCCTTTTCTTGGCACGGTAGGAAGAGTTATCTCTCCCCCCACCCCAGCCCCAATATACTTTCCACTAGCATCTTGCTCCTTCTTTTGGGTTTATAATGTGCTTATAACCTAGTGAGCTACCTGCACCATAAGGGGAGAGGAGGAATAGGGGGACAGGTGATACCTTGTGACGCCTGTCAGAGATGCTGGAAAAGGAATTCCCGCATTGGGTTCAAGGTCGGACTAGGTAACCTCAGAAGTTAAAAGATAGCTCTGAGATTCCCGACTTGCCTGTGTCCCTTTCTGCTGAATGGGGTAGTACTGCCTAAAGCCCTTTATCGCCCCTGAAGGAGGAGAGATGCCACTGGCTAAAGAAAGACAATGAGCTTGGTCTAGGTCCCTTCAGTAATTACTAGACACTTCTTGTGTGCAAGTGCTTGTAAGGGATACAGAGATACAGAAATGAATGGGAGGAATGAGCCTTTATATAGCACCTACTGTGTGCCAGGCACCATGCTAAGCGCTTTACAAATATGATCTCATTTGATCCTCAAACAGCCCTAAGGGGTTGGTGCTATTATGCCCAGTTTACAGTTGAGGAAACTGATGCAAACAAAGGTTCAGTGACTTGCCGAGGGTCTCGCAGAGGCTGGATGCGAGTTCAGGCCTGGCACCACCTCCTGCCTACTGCAATAAGGCACAATGTCCACCATGTTCATGGAATTAATTAAGCCTTAGTCCGTTCATATGCCTATATGCAAACAGCTATGGACTGATACTTCAACACATGAGGACTAGAGCAGCTATAAAAGGTAGTCATGGGGCTTGGGTATCATGGCTCTTAGTTAATATTTAGCCCCCAGCCTTTCCAGGGCTTCTGGGGTAGAGTTTGTAGGGAGGGAAATAGGATTTGTTCTGATGAGAGAGCAAAGACAGGCATGTACCTCCTGTCTTCCTCATGTCCCAGCCCCAATGCCTCCGGACAAGAAGATGGAGACCAGCAGCAGTGAGGACTCCTCATCGGATGAGACAGATATAGAGGTAATTCCCATGTTCCTCTTCCCCTCCCTGGAAGCCTAGCATCAACAGTAACCAGTCTCCCCAGCTGCTTGTGGAATCAGTGTTTTCTGCCTTTATTTGGTAAATCTTGGGTGCCGGTTCTGTGCTAGGCCCTCTGGGGTGTATGTAGTCACTTACCCTTGCGGAGCTTACAGTTTAGTGGGGAGGGTAAGACAAGACAAGGGCCTGTTAGCTATGTTGAGTGTACGGCACCCTTGGAAACGTTAAAGCTGTGATATGACCTTTACTATCTTGTTTGATGTTTGAGTTTTTTTGGAGGGGAGGGAGGGGAGGAAAGAGAATATCCAGACATATAAGATGGGAATGTTCATGTCATTTGACTGTTGGAGTTCATCTCTCATCACCCTCTGCCCTGCAAACTCCTGTATCTCATTTGTCTTTGTATTCCCCTGGCGTCTAGGACGCCATTGCACAGAGACACCAACACGAGTGTTTGCTGCATTTGTTGCTGGTGTCGAGTGCTAGTAAAACCATAGGCCAGTTTAAAGAGTCTTCAAAATGGCAAATTTATTTTTATTTTTTTTAAATGGCAAATTATTCAAAGCAGTTATTCTCTTGCTGATTAAATGATCTTTTGTTTTCTCATGAAATGTTGAATGCACTAAATCTATTTACTTCTAAGTTTGATTTCTTCCAGCCCTTTGCATTTTAAATTAATAGGGTGATCGCGTATTAGATGATCAGAGTAAGAGAATGTTTGTTGGTATTGGATCTTTTTTTTTTAATGCCCTAGTCTCCTAGGCATTCTACAGTGAAGCTCTGTTGCTAGACCCTGAATGGTTCCCCTGGGACTTCAGTGAGCCCGGTGTAGACAAGTAGAACCGAATGAGAGAATGTGTTTTGATGCAGATAATGCAGCAGTATACTTGTCTGACCCCTACTTCTGCATATTTTCCCTGCCCTAATTAGGTCACTATATCTTTCTTTTTATGTCCTTTCCTTTGATCAGATGGAGAAAGCAATGGGAACTCCCCAGGGTAACTCTGCCTTGGTGAGAGGTGACTCTGCTGCCTCAGTTCCCACCAAGGGGTCCCAGGAGAAAGTAGTCACTCCATCTCCTGGGAGATTAGTGACTGAGCCTCCAACAGCCAAGGAGAAGAGTCCAGAAGAGACTTCTGAGAGCAGTGATGAGTCTGAGAGTGATGAGGATGCCCCATCACCCCAGGGACAGGTGAGGCTATGGAGGGAGGGGCAATGTAGGTGTAGCTTGATTATCAAATAAGCCTTTTGCTCAAGAAGAATATACCTCCAAATTGATAGCGGCTGAATCCTGAGACTTCCTCTTTCCTTTGGACCCTGCAGGAGAGAGGTCGAGGTTTTCCCTAGAATAGCCCTTTGAGTTTGAGACAATCATTTTTCTAATATATCCTGCCTTTAAAAAATTGAAAGTAGTGATGATAATGGTGATCTCCAGTGAAACCAGCAGTGGAAACTCTTCAGCCGAAAAGCTGCCATGAGGTCCCGGGGAAAAAGGATTGGTTTCAGCTTCTGTGGGGGGAGGGCTGCGCAGGACTTCTTAAACTTTTTCCACTCGAGACCCACAGTTTAAGAAGTGCTGGGTTAGAGAATATAGCCCAAGGCCATTCAAAGCTGGGCGGCTCTGGGAAAGTCCCCTGACCCCCAGGGTGCCCAGGATATGTGTCCCTCTTCGTCAGTGCTCATTAACCATAAGGGAAGCATTTGTAAGTTTCCTTGCCTGGTGAGGAGTTCTCATTCTAAAGAGGGTGAAGGGACTGCTAACTCCCATTACCCTCATCTCTGTGTTTCATGATGACATGGGGGGAAGGGCAGTGGAATTGTCATCAAAGGATCTGGGTTTGTATCCCCAAAGTGCCACTGATTAACTTTGTGAGCTTGAGCAGATCGTTTAACTTCTCAGGGCCCCAGTTTCCTCATCTGTAACAATTAATGGGTTGGGCTAGTCGGTTATGAAAGTTCTTTCTGGCTCTAGAGCCTGTGAGTTCCCTTTCTGGTTCTAGACTCAAGAAGTGAAAACGCCTCATCTCGGCACAGTACCGGGGAGAGTAGGCAAGACCATTCCAACCACAGGGAAAACCGTGGCTCCATCCTCCAAACCGAATTTGGGGCTGCCCTCCAAGGCAGCTACAGCCCAGAAGGCAGACGAAAGTTCAGAGACCAGCGAGGAGTCAGAAAGTGAAGAGGAGGATGCATTGCTTCAGAAGCAACCGGTGAGGCCCGGGGGAGGGATTAGGTTAAGCCAGGGTTGGGGAACCTGTGGCCTCAAGACCATGTGTGGCCTTCTAGGTCCTTGGGTGCAGCCTTTTGACTGAGTCCAAGTTTTACAGAACTAATCCTTTTATTAAGGGGATTTGTTCTGTGAAGTTTGGATTCAGGCAAAGGGCTGCACTTGAGGACCTAGAGGGCCACATATGGTCTCGAGGCTGCAGGTTCCCCACCCCTGGAACCATGCTGATCCCCAGGTACTCTGGCCTACCGAGGTCTTTATGACTTGGAAATAAATCAGTCCTGTGGTCCAATGGAGCTACTTGACTGGGATTGAGAGTTGGGGGTGAAATTTGACTTACTTCTCATCTTATTTGTCCCAATATCCATCCTGAAATTTGCTTTCCAACAGAAATTGCAACTTTGGGTCACTGTTAGAAGTCCCCTTAGATTCCCGACCTCTCTTCTTCTTGTCTCCTGTGTGTAAAGCTGACAATGATAGTTCCCCAGGTCAACTTCCCCTTTGGGGAGGAGGCCCTTGTCACTCCAAGTTCCGTCAAGACCCACCCCAAAGAGAGAGTGACCGGCTTACTCCTGCTCTCCAGAAATTAATAACAGTCTCTGTCAAGGCCAAGATGAGAGTGCCCAGAACACTGAGAAGCTAGGTGACTTGCCCAGGGTCACACAGCCAGAAGAAGACTATGAAGTTGAACTCGAGTCTTCCTAGTTTTGAAGCTAGCCCTCTCCTACTGCACTGTGCAGTCTCTGACAGTTATATTTTTAATAGTATTGTATTTTTTCCAATTATATATAAAGACAAGTTTTTAATATTGATTTTTTAAAAAATTTTCTCCCTCACCTCCCCATTCCCTAAGATGGTAAACAATTTGATATAGATTATCTATGTGCAATCATTAAAACGTTTTCATATTAGTCATGTTATGAGAAAAGAAACAAACCAAAATAATAACACTCGGAAAAAAATAAAGAGAAAATAGTATGCTTCGTTCTGCATTCAGGCTCCATTGCTTCTTTTTCTGAACGGGAATGGCATTTCTCCTCATGAGAACTTTGGAATTGTCTGAATGTGGTTTAATCAGTTTGGTGTAATGGAAGGAGCGAGCGGTTGGTGTTCCCTCCCAGACTTCCTCACAAAGTCGTCCTTTGGTAGCTCCTAATTCCTCGCTCTTCCGCTCGCTCCTGGATTCTTCCCCTGCTCAGAATGAATGGAATTGCAGAATTGGAAAGTTGACATAGGCCTCTGGGCCGACCCATACATGTAAGGACCTATTCGCGCGACTAAGATTATTTTCTCCAAAGCCACTCTTAGCTTCCCAGCCATCAATTCTTGGTTTCTTTTCTTAATCCTTTTCCTTTCTTGATCTCCCTGACGCTTTTTTTAAAGCCTGGGTCTCCCTGTTTTGCCCCATTATGACAGTACAGGGGCTACTCAGGTGACCCATCCCACTACTCATTGGCAAAGGAGCTTTGACCTCCATTTCCAACCTGGGCAGGTTCACTCCTCTTTAGGCAACCTAGCAGCCCAGTCAGGGCCCACCATATTAATGCTAAATTCAGTGCTGACACCCAGTTGGCTTAGCCCGCTGTGCCTCAGAACTCCTCAGCTTGAGATCCAACAACCGTAGCATCCCTGGTAGCAGGGTACAGGGAGGGGCTGCCGCATCCGGCATCATTTTTTTTTTTTTGAAATTTTATAATTAAGTTTTTTTTATTTTCAGTTTACAATGCTCAGTTCCACATAATTTTGAGTTCCAGATTTTCTTTTCTCCTGCTGTCCCCCACCCAAGACGGCATGGAATCCAATATATCTTCTACATATAACTTCACATTGACTGGCATCATTTTTCTTAATAGTATCTCCTTCTTTGACTTTCCTGGCCTAGAACTCTCATGACATTACTTCCTTCATATGTTTTCTATTTACCTTATTGCATCTTCTTTCAGTTCACACCTACTTAGTAGAGCTAAGCCCCTGTCATTGGCCATATTCTGTCTTAGAATATCATCCACTTCCACATTTTTAAGTTCCACTTCTATGTATAGACTCTCAAATCTGCCCTGAGCTTGAGACTCACATTTCCAAATATTACAGATCTTGATGTGTCCCACATGCCCCCAAAACTCAGGTCCAAAACTAAATTACTTCTCTTTTTTTCTGGCTGCTTCTTTTGATTGCGTTGAATGGGTCTCCAAGCCCTGTTCATTCTCCCACCACAGCATCTCCCAACCCCCGTGTTTGTGCTTCTGTTTGTCATCATCCTACCTTGTCCAGGAGTTGGTTCTCAACCTCTTTTGTGTCCTGGTACCCTTTGGCATTCTAGAGAAACCTATGGCCCTCTTCTCAGGATGTTTTTAAGTGCCAAAAATAAAATAAATAGGATTATTTAAAGAAACAGTTATATTTAAATGCAGTTACTAAAATAACTTAAGAAACAATTCCACAGAGCCACCCCCAGGTGAAGAGCTTCTGCCTCACCTACTACAGTAGTTTCTGGTCTCTTTCCCCGTAATCCATTTTTTACAGCACTATCAGGTTGAGATCCCATATATTGCCTCATAGGAGCCCTGTGAGAAAGGTATAAAAAGCATTGTGATCCTCATTTTACAGATAGTGAGACTGAGGCCCAGAAAGTTTACATCACCTGCCTATCATCACATATCGAGTAAATGTCAGAGGTGGAATTTAAGGCCAGATCTTCCTAACTCCAGAAGTCCAGCCGTCTATCCATTACACCGTCCTTTCCTTCTCAGGGGGCTTAGAAAGCCTGATATCATGACAACTAGATTTGCATTCCCGGTTCTCCTTTGTGACCTTGAATGAGGCACTTAGCCTACCCAAGCCTTAGTTTATCCATCTATCACGAGGCATTTGAAAGATGATCTCACTCAAGGTGATAGTATCACAGTGAAACGTGTATGTATATGGTGCTTTGTTACCACCGAGCGCATATACCTGTGAGTCCTAAGTTATATTAGACAATCGCATACACAGCACTTAAGTGTTTAATTTTGTAGTAACTAGGATGCATAAAAATTGGGACAGTCTTTTCACACTGCTCCCTCTCATGTATTTTAGGCCAAAGTAGATTCCTTGCACTTTCATAAATATAAACTTTATTTCTTTTGTTCATCCCTTGATTTTGCCTCTTATCCCTAACTGTTGAGATACCATCCATTTTTAAATACCCTGATTCAAAGTCGCCTCTCCCAGGAAGTCTTCCTTGATCTTTGCAATAGGAAATGATCTTTATCTGCAAATTTGTTAATCTCTCACTCACACATTTCTAACACGATAGTTATTTACATATCTCTAAGCTTTCTTGTTATTTACATTTCATATAGTTGTTTATGTCTCTAAGCTTCCATACAGTTTTTTACATTTATCTCTAAGCTTCCATACCAGACTATAAGCCCCATGGGCCCGTAGGACATAGCTTTTTTTAGTCTTTGTGTCTTTCTCAAGGCCCAAACACAGTACTCTGTATGTGGTAAGTGGAGTGTTTTGGTTTTTTTTTTAAATAATTTAATTTTAGTGTTTGGTTACTCTGGGCTTGATCGACATCGCCAAATATAAACATTTCCATAGACAGAGGAATAGGGGCAAAAAAAAGGATTGTACATGAAACCACGAATCTGTTATTTCAGCTGGTATTTTTAAAAGAATATAATAAATTCCACATGTTAGTTTCCAGTCTATCCTGTTTATCTGTGTTTCCATCTTCTGTTCTCTTCTATGCATTTTTTAAAAGTGCTGCAATGATTCTGAGTTTTTTACATCCTTATTGCTAGTCCCCATCTCCTGCCTGTATCCCCTCCCCTAACATTTTTTCCCTTTTAAAAGTTTATTTGTTTTTACGTGCATTTATAATCTGTTCCTTTTACTACTCCCTCCACACACACATATGCATATGCCGAAAAATAACAAGGGAAAAAACCTTTAAAAAACAAAACCCTCATCACAAACATGTGTTGTCCAGCAAAACAAATCCCCACGTTGGCCGTGCCCCAAAATGTATGTCTCTTTCAGTATTCTAAGGTCATCTGTGGCAAGAAGTGAGTGGCATGCTTCAGCTCCAGTCTTCTGTGCTTGTGATCACGCTGATCAGACTTCTGATATCTTCCAGAGTTGTTTTTCTCTACAATGCTGTCACTGTGCAAATTGTTCTAGTTCTGCTCACTCTGCTTTGCATCAATTCATAAAGCTCTTCACAGTTTCCTCTGAAGTTGTCCATTTTATCATTCTCGCGGCACAGTAATATACCACAAATTCATATACATAATTTGTTCAGCTTTCGTTTAGTAGGAAGATGGCCTCTTGGTTTCCAATTTGGGGTTCCTGCAAAAAAGGTCTGCTGCCAATACCTTTGTACACACAGATCCTTTTTCTCTTTCTTTGATCTCTTTTGGGGATAGGGCTGGTACTGAGATGCCCAGGTCAAAGGGTTGCAGTTTTATAACCCTTAGGGGCATAATTACAAATTGCTCCCTAGAATGGTGGAACCAGTTCACAGCTTCACAACCATGTAGTACAATACCTGTTTTCCAAAGACCCAATAATTGTCATTTCCCCCTTTTATCATCTTTGCCAGTCTGGTAGATAGGAGGTAAAATATCAAAGTTGCTTTAATTTGTACCTCTCTAATTACTAATAATTTAGCGTTATATCAAGTCAGGGCCCAGCATGTAGTAGGTGCTTAATAAATAAATGCTTATTGACTTGACTTTAAAGCATTTTTTCATGTTGTTTTTGATAACTTGGATTTCTTATAGGAAACTGCCTATTCGTATTCTTTAATCGTTTATCTATTGTTTCCCTCCAAAATTAGAAATAAAAAGTAACCCTTGTAACAAATAAGTATAGGCAAGAAAAATAAATTGTACATCTCATTTTCTTCCTCAGGTCTCCTACCCCTGTGTCAGGTGTGGGCAGCTTGCTTCATATTCATCCTCTTGAGTAGGCATTAGTTATTCCATTGATCATAATTCTGAAATCTTTCAAAGTTACTTTAATTTACAGGGTTGTACTTATATAAATTGTCCTTAAGATTCTGTTCGTTTCATTCTGCATGAGTTTATTTACTAGGTCTTTTCAAGTTTCTCTAAAACTGTCTCATTTCTTATAGCATAATAGTATTCTATTACATTCATATACCACAGTTCATTCATCCATTCCATAATGATGCTCAGCAGCCCCCACCCCCAGTTCCCAGTTATTTGCCACTAAAAAATTGGCTGCTAAAAGATTGTTGTACTTAAGGGTGCTTTTCTTCTTTCTTTGATCTCCCTGGAGGCTGGGGGATAGCAGGGAAGGTATCATTAAAAGCCTAGGGAGTGTTTTTTTTTTTTAACACAGATGAGAAAGTTTTTTTTTTATTTATAACTCTATATGACTGTATGATCATAAGTTAATACAACATGCATTTATATAAATAATATGTATTTGATTAATAACCACATTGCTTAAAGGAAGGGCAACCAATGATAGCAAAGAAAAGCTTGGGAATGAAGGCCAACAATTTCTTTTTTTTTTTTGAAGTGAGAAGTGTGTGCTGCACTGCAGCTGGGGAAAAGCCTGATAATTAATCAGTCAGTGGCTCATTTCTTCACCTAGGGAGAAAAATATTTACCTGTGTCACAGATAATCATTCTAGAGTATGACCACAGGACACAGAAAGTGCTATTAAAAATAAAAATAAAAAAGCACACCAAGGCCAGAAAGATGCTGAGTCTCTATCTACCCCTAAAGGTCATTAAGTACTAAGAGACCCCATGTGCCTAGGCTAAGGTAGATGCTGCTCTGATTAGACACAGCAGCTTGAAATGCCTCCAGGCTTGTATTCCCATCTTACCTATGGTTCGTTGACTTACTGCTTATTCACTTTGGTTTTTTTTGGTTTTTGTCAAACTTTAAGATTTTTTATTTTTAGTTTACAACACTCGGTTCTACATAACTTGGAGTTCCAGATTTTCTTCCCCTCCCTCCCCAAGATGGCATGGAATCCAATACATCTTCTGCATATGACTTTGCATTGAACTTATTTACACAATAGTCAAGTTGTAAAGAAGAATTATGACCAATGGAGTGAATCATGAGAAAGGAGAAACAGAACCCAAAAAAACAAAGGGGAAAAAAAGGGCGAGCATGAAGTGTGCCTCAATCTGCATTCAGACTCCATAGTTCTTTGTCTGGATGTAGATAGCTCTCTCCATCGTGAATCCTTTGGAGTTGTCTTTGTACCTTGTGTTGCTGAGAAGAGCCAAGTCTATCAGGGTTAGTCATCACAGAATCCATATATCTGTGGTTGTGTATAATGTTCTCCTGGTTCTGCTCCCCTTGCTCAGCATTATGTCATGTAGGTTTTTCCAGGTTATTGTGAAGTCTGTATCATCCCCATTTCTTATAGCACAATAGTATTCCATTACCTTCATATACCACAATTTGTTCAGCCATTCCCCAATTGATGGGCACCCCCTTGATTTACACTTCTTTGCTACTACAAAGAGAGCCGCTATAAATATTTTTGCACATATGGGTCCTTTTCCCACTTGTGTGATCTCTTTGGGATACAACCGTAGAAGTGGTATTGCTGTGTCAAAGGGCATGAACATTTTTATAGCCCTTTGGGCATAGTTCCAAATTGCTCTCCAGAATAAGACTAGGAGTGTTTAGAGCATATACACAGTTTAGTGACTTTTGGGGCATAGTTCAAATTGCTTTCCAGAATGGCTGTACCAATTCGCAGCTCCATCAACAGTGAATTGATGTGTCTGCTTTCCCTTAGACCTTCTAACATTTACCGTTTGAATTTTTTTCTACCTTTGCTAATTTAAAAGGTTTGAAGTAGAAGGTTGTAATTGTTTTAATTTGCATATCTCTATTAGTGATTTGGAGCAATTGTTTTCATATGGTTGTTGATAGCTTGGGTTTCTGTCTTTAACAACTATGTATTTTTAAAAAGAAAATATTCACATTCTTTGACCATTTATCTATTGAAGAATGGCTCTTGTTCTTATAAATTTGAATCAGTTCCTTAGGTATCTTGGACATGAGACCTATATTAGAAAAATTTGTTGCAGAGATTTTTTACACATTTCCTGTTTTCTTTCTAAGTTTAACCACATTGGTTTCATTTGTACAAAACTTTAAATTTTAGCCAACTGAGATGATCATTTGTCATCCTCTCTATCTCCTTGTTTGGTCATGAATGGTTACTTTTCTGATCTATAGATCCGAAAGGTAATTTCTTCTTCTTTTCTCTATTTTGTTTATGATGCTACCTTTTATGTCTAAGTCATATGTTCATGTAAAGCTCGTCTTGATATATGGTATGAGATGTTACCTAATTTCTGCCAGACTCCTTTCCAGTTTTTAATTAGTGAGTCCTTACCCCAGTAGCTGGGATCTTTGGGTTTATTGAACACTATAGGGGAAAGACAGTCCTGTCTATCACACATCTGTCCCTAGGTCTAAGTGTTTCTGTGTGTTTAAACGAAGGCAGGATCCAGTAGCCTTCAGAGTGGATCGAATTCTCCATTGTCACATTTTCTCTCCTATTAGGAATTCTATCACCCTTTGATTTCAGACTATGCTCCACCTAATTCTTTGCTCATCCTGTTTCTTTTTTTTTCTTGAGCGAGCCATCTGTGAAGAGGACTTCAGTCCATCCCTGTATCAGCAAGGCAGTAATCACAATATAGATGATAATTGTCAAAATGTCTGTGTGGTTCTGTATGGCAAAATATACGAGACTCTCCACATAGAAGGTAGAAGAAGTAAACCATTTATTCAGACACCAGATAACCAGATCCCATAACCAATAAGTCCACATCATCACAGCAGAGAACCACTCCATCCCAAAACCTCTCCACCCCACTGCTTGGGCCTTCCCAAAAACTCCCTCACAGCCACCACACGCCTGTTCTCTCTCTCTGCTCTGTTGTCACTGCTCAGCATTTCCTGTGACACAATTTCTTTTTCCTCTCAGCACGTTCCTCCCACCACATATGACTTAGGCTTCCCATGGCATAAGCAAGTCACATGGATGGAAAAGATTTTCAAATCTAAATTGCTATCACATTCCCTCACATAGTTATGAAAACAATTTTCCCAAGTCACAGGTCTACCTTGTTATTCCTCTCAAGCCATCAGTGACTCTGTTGCCTCTGAGATAAAATACATTCTGCTTAGCCTGGCATTTAAGGCTCTTTGAAATCTTGTTCCAGTCTATCTTTCTCCTCCTTATTTATGTTCTTCTTTATACACTCCAAATTCCAGCCAGACTGGATTGCTAGCTTTTTCCTTCACTCATGGTTCTCAACAGGGCAGATGGAGCACTAGACCCAGAATCAGGAAGACCTGAGTTCCAGCCTAGCTTCAGGCACTTCATAGCTCTGTGACCCTGGCAAGTCACCTAACCTCTGTTTGCCTCAGTTTCCTCATCTATAAAATAAGAATAATAGGCTTGTTGTGAGGATCAAATAAGATATTTGTAAAAAGCACCTAGCACAGCGCCTGGTACATAGCAGGCTCTCTATAAATGTTAGCTACGGTGGTGATGATTACTTGATTTATTTGCCTTCAACGTTCGGCTCATGGGCCACCTCCCTCACAGTCTTCCCTGAGTTTCCTAAATACCCATCACTCCTAGCTGAAAGTATTTTCTTCCTCCTTCCTCACCTTGTATTACCTTCCTCCTACCTTTTCTTTGTATCCCTCTTGACTTACAGTGCTTTGTACATAGTAGGTGATTAATTAATCAATGTTCGTTTCCTTCAGGTTAAAACTGCCCCAGCCTCTGGTACCAAAGTATCCCCAGGGAAAGGGGCCCTTCCTGTTCCTGGTAAGTCAGTGACTTCCAGCCTCCAGGCCAAGGCAGCAGAACCTGGAAATCCAGAGACTAGTTCTGAGAGCAGTGATGAATCAGAGAGTGATGAAGAAGCTTCAGCACCACAGGGACAGGTGATGCCTCACACTAATCCCCAGGGCTGGGGTTTAAGCTGCCACTGCCTAGTTAGCCTTGCAGGTGTGCAGCTTTGTAGTCAAATTTATATAACACTTGGGGCTAGTTGTTTGTTGCTCAGAGAAGGCTATAGATCTCAAAGGAGTATATACACTGTGAATCTCAGATTTCTTTCCCTTTTGTCTTCTGTCCTTATGATCTTAGGAAAAATCATCTGTGAAGACTCCCCAGGCCAATGCCATAACAGAAAATCGAGCCCCTGCCCCCTCAAACCTCACTAAGGTGCTCCTGGGAAAAGGGGCCCTCCAGGCCAAGATAGGACCCTCGGCCAATGTACCAGGAATCAGTTTTCCAGAGACTAGTTCTGATAGCAGTGAGGATTCAGAGAGTGAAGAGGACATCACAGTACCCCAAAGACAGGTGATACCTCATACTTTACACCAGTCCCTTTGGTATAATGACCTAAGCTACTCAAGAGTTGTACAACTCTGACAAGCAATTTATGTCTCATATGGGAGTTGTTTGCTGATCATGGAGGGCCATGGAAACCTGCAAGGAATAATTCTGAATCTGATTTCTTCCCCTCTTATTCTTTTTCCTTGTGATCTTAGGGAAAATCATCAGGGAAGTCTCCCCAAGCCAGTGCTACACCAGCGAAAGAGCCCCTTCTTGCTGCTGGAAAACCAATGACTTCAGCCCCCCAGGCTAAGACGGGGCCATCAGCCCTCCAGGCCAAGACAGGGCCTTCAGCCCTCCAGGCCAAGACAGTGCCATCATCCATGGCATCAGAACCTGGAAGTTCAGAGACTAGTTCTGAGAGCAGTGAGGAGTCAGAGAGTGAAGAAGAGATCAAAGCACCTCAGAAAAAGGTGATTGGCTTAGACTATTCCCCTAGTTGACTGGTCCAAGCTGCCACTGGCTAATAAGCCCTTCAGGCGTGCAGCCCCTTAATGAAATTGGTGTCTCGTTTACTGGATAAGGAAGTCTCTAATGTTGGAGGGAGTTGTGGCTCTGAACCTCAGATTTTTTTTTCACTTTTTTCTTCTTCCTCATCATCTCAGGAAAAATCACCAGTGAAAATTTCCCGGGTTAATGCCATTACAACAAAAGTTGCTCCTGCCCCAACCCAAGGGCCCCTGGGGAAAGAGCCCCTTTCTGTCCCTGGGAAGTCAGGGATTCTGGCTTCTGGAGTCAAGGCACCATCAGCTGCTGAGGCCTCTGGGTCAGAGAGCTCTGAGAACAGCGAGGAATCAGAAAGTGAAGAGGAAACCCCTACACTCCAGACCCAGGTGAGACTTGAGAGAGGAAGAAATGACTGTATGGGACTAGGGGTCGGGAAAAATTGCCTCAAATACCAGCTTTGCCTTCTCCATTCTGAGTCTTAGGTGTCTCATCAACACATTGTGGGGATTGTGACTCTAAGATCTCTAAGATCCCTTCTGGGCAACTAGGTAGTGCAGTGGGTACAGCCCTGGGCAAGGGGTCAGGAAGACTCCTCTTCATGAGTTCAAATCAGGCCTCAGACACTTCCTAGCTGTGTGACCCTGGGCAAGTCACTTAACCTTGCCTACCCCAGTTTCCTCATCTGTCAAATGAGCTGGAGAAGGAAATGACAAACCACTCCAGTATCTTTGCCAAGAAAACCCCAAATGGGGTCATGAAGAATCAGGCACAACTGAGCAACAGCAACAAAAGATCCCTTTCAGGTATAAATCCCCTGCTCTCTTGGGACAGAAGCACTGAAATGGCCCCTCACTTTCTTCCCTTAACTGTTCTGACCTTCTAGTTAGTTGATTCAATTTTGCATCATCCTACTCTTTGACTACTTTATCTCCCTGTCCTGTTGCCAAACCTGCTCTGCTAGTCCTCAACTCCGGATCACCTCTACCATCTACCTGCCCCACTTGGGCTCCCAAGCTGCTGAGCATTGTGGAGGAAGTCACACCATTGGGCAGACTGGGTCCACCCCAGATTCCTGTTCTCCATTCCTAACCGATCCCTGGCCAACACAGAAGTGCTCTTGGTTTTCTTTGACAGTCTGTCCCACTCTCCTTTGTCATTATTCTACACCTGTCTCCTTTGGCTCCCAGATGCCTCCTCTTTCTTTTGACAGATGTCCTTTACTTATGTGTAAGTGAGGAAGTTGAGGCCATCCTTCATTTCCCCTACTCCACAACTCAAAACTGCTCTACATTTTCACCCATTTCTCCAGTTTTACTCCTGGACCCTCTGTGGCTTCCCATTTCCCTGAGGAAATCCCTGCTTCATCAATCGGTCTTTCATCTTCAGTCCCACTCTATCAGCTGTTTCTTTCCTTCTTACCTACAGATGTGAACAGGCCTCTGCCATCCTTAAAAAACACCTGCACTTGATCTTATTATGCCCTCAAGCAGCTGGTTTATTTTTCCCTTTTCCTGTCAAACTCTTAAAAAGAACTTTCTGTCCTTTCTGCCTTTATTTTTTCTCTGCCCACTCAGTTCTCCATTCTGTGCTATCTGGTTTCTGTCCGTACCATTTTTCTTTGTATGTTAATTTTTTTTAATAAATAAAAATATTTTCTCTTTCCCTCCCCCTGGAATGGAGGAGAGGGAGACAACTCTTTTAACAAACATATTTAGTCAAGAAAAACATTCACAATGTCCAAAGAGTATACATCTCAATCTTCAGCCTGAATCCAGCATCCCTAGGTGGGTCCTCTGGAATTGTGGTTGGTCATTGCATTGACTGGTGATCTCAAATCTTTCAGAGTTGTTGTGTTTATAGTCTTTGTATTGTATCCTGGTTCTCTCATTTCACTCTATTTCAGTTCAAACCTGTCTTGCTAGGTTCCTCAGAAACTGTCCCCTTGCTCATTTCTTCTAAGAAATAATATTCCACTGCATTCCCATGCCACCAATTTATTCAGTCATTTTCCAATGATGATCGCTCCTTAGTTTGAAGTTTTTTGCCATCACAAAAAAAGACGTGCTATAAATTTTTTTATTTTGTATGTTGTATTTTGAGTCTTCCTCCTCCTTCATCTTGGAGCATAGACCTACCTTGTAGTGTTAGTGCATGGTCTAAGGAGATGCACAGTATGTTAGCCTTTTGTGTTCCTGCTCTGTCTTGTTGAAACAGCATGCTTCAGGTGTTCAGTGGTCACTTCATTTGATGACTTCTCATTTCTCATCCACCTTGACTTCTCTGAAACTTGTCATACTGTTTTGTTACCCCATCATATTCTCTTCCCTTGGTTTCTATGACATGTTTCTTGTACAGTTCTCCAGTCTGTTTCTTATTTTCTGGATTATCGGTGTCCTACACCCTGATTGTTCTAAGCTCCGTGATGTCTCTCGGTTGTAGATAGATAAATAGATGTATAGATAGTACGTGTATAGATAGAGATAAGTAGATGTATTTATCTTTAGATGGATGTATAGCAGACAGACAGATAGATATAGATAGATGGATAGACAGGTAGCTGTCCTGAGCTCTTCTCCCCACTTCAATCTAACTGCCTTCTAGACATCTCCACCCGATTGTGCCTTTACCGTCTCAAGCTCAACATGTCTCACATGATTCTTGTCAAGCTCCCTTCCCCCTGCTTAAACCTCCCCTTTTCGAGAACTCATTTATTTCTGTTGAGAACACTGCCATCTTCCAAGTCGCTTGAGTTTGTAGCCAGCTCTTCCCTCCCCCATCCTTCCATAGCCACCTAGTCCCCAAGTCTTGTCCCTTCACATCTGCCTCATCCTTTCCTTTTTTTCCTGTACTTTTAGCTATGATTCTAGCTCAAACCTTCCTCATCTCTTTCTGGGATTACTAGCTGGGTGGCACTGTGTGTGAAGTGCTGGGCCTGGAGTCTGAAAGTCATAAGTTCGATTCCTACTTCAGACACCTACTGGCTGAGCAAGTTGTTTAATCTCCCTGTGCCTCAGTTTCCTCATCTGTAAAATAGAGATAATTATAGTATCTGCCTTGCAGGGTTGCTGAGATACTAGAACTAAAGGACTTTGCAAACCTTAGAGTGCAATATAAATGTTAGGGATTATTCTTATTAGTCCTAATTGGAGTATTTGATCTCCTCCCGTGACTCTTAATTCCTTCTCTGAACCTATTCTCTCCCTCTAGGTGAAGCCTTCAGGGAAAGCTCTAGCCAAAGCCATCCCTGCCCCCACCACTAAGAGCCCTCTGGAGAAGGGGGCTCTTCACACTCCTGGGAGAACAGCGACTGCAGCTCCCAGTGCGCAGGTGACACCTCTGGCCAAAGGAGTGGGAACTGGAGGCTCGGAGGAGAGTTCTGAGAGCAGCGAGGAGTCTGAGAGGGAAGTGGAGACTCCTGCATCCCAGGGACGGGTGAGGAGTCTGAGAGGGAAGTTGGAGGGAGGCTTCCAGCTCCAGATGTTGTGACCTTGCCTGAACCTGTTTCCTCATCTTCAAATGGGGATAATAGATCCTTGTGCTAGCTACCTGACAGGGATTGTTCTAAGTGTGATCTACACATGGGTTACGAGGTACTCAAATACAGACACCCCCCACGTCTCTTCTCAGGTTCACAGCCTGCAGCCACAGGTACCTAGTCTCTTGGAAGGTTGCTTAATTGTTTGTTTGGGATTTTTTTTAACCAGCCCTTACCTGAGGAGGCCCAAAGACTTTACCAATAATGATGTCTTTTTTATTATCACACCTTGAGTTCCTGTGTGTGTGTGTGTGTGTGTGTGTGTGTGTGTGTGTGTGTGTGTGTGTGTGTGTGTGTGTGTGTGTGTGTGTGTGTGTGTGTGTGTGTGTGATTGAAAAATCTAACTCTGGCTATTTCTTGGATTTGAGATAGAAGATAGTTTTCCCCTATTGATGTCAAAACTAGCCCAAAATGGGCCACTTCTCATTTGACTCCTAACTTCTTCTCTGGTTCTACTTTTTTCCCACTAGGTGATATCATCCGTGAAAACTCCTCAGGTCAAAACCTCTCCTACCAAAGGGCTCTCGGGGAAGAGAGTTCTTCCAACTCCGGGGAAGTTAGTTGCTGCAGCTTCCAGTGCCAAGGGGACATCTCTGGCCAAGGCAGTAGGGCCTGGGAAGCCAGAGGAGAGTTCTGAGAGCTCTGAGGAAACAGACAGTGAGATTGAGGTACCTGTGTCCCAAGGACGGGTAAGTCATTGTCTCTGGCTGGCTCCGCTTCAGGCCTGTCCCCATGTAGAGTAGGAGCTGCTTCTGGCTAGAATACTGATCTCTGAAGTCAGCCAGTCACTTAGCGTCTATGAAGCCTCTCCTGTGTGCCGGGCACTGCTAAGCGCTGGGCATACAGTGTAAGATGAAATACAGTTTCTGTTCTCAGGGAGCTCACAGGATCTAATGGGAAAGATAACATGCAAACAACTATATAAAAACAAGATATATGTGGAGGATAAATTGGGGATAGTCACTGAGGGAAGGCCCTAAGATTAAGGAAGAGTGGGGAAGGGCTTCCTGCAGAAGGTGGGACTCTAGCTGGGCTTTGAAGGAAGCCAGAAAGTAGAGATGAGAACAGAGGGTAGCCAGTGAAAATGCTTGGAGTCAGGAAGAGTGTCTCATATAAGGAATAGCAAGGCGGACACCATCCCTGGATTAGAGAATGTGGAGGAGTGCATAAGGAAGACTGGAAAGGGGGCAAGTCAGGAAAAGCTTCATCCAGCAAGATTACACATTTGGTCCTTGAGGTGATAAGGAACCACGGCAGTACATCGAATGGAGGGGGTGATGGGTAGGGTGTGACATGGTCAGACCTACGATTTAGCAAGATGAGTTTGATTGATAGCTGAGTGGAGGTTGGATGGGAGTGGGGAGAAAGCAGAGACGGGCAGAGCCCCCACCAGATGGGGTGATGAGTTCCTGCACCAGGGTGGTAGCAGTCGTAAGGAGAGACCCAGTCATTGTGAAGGCATAGGGAGGTGAGAGATGGTGACTGGGAAGATAGGAGGCCCCCCCGGTGGTAATAAAGAAGTTTGGAAAGGGGGAGGGTTTAGAGAGAAAAATAACTGAAGTTTTGGACATATTGAGTTTAAGATACCTGAAGGAAATCAGATATCAGGCATTTAGAGAGTGAAAACTAGAGGTTTTGAGGATAGAAATTATGTCTGAAGCAGTAGATCAGAGAGTCATCTGCATAAAGATAGTAATTCAAGCCAGGGGAGCCCCCGAGATCACTTAGTGAAATAGTAGAGAGAGAAGTTGGCCCAGAACTGAGCCTTGGGGGACCCCTATGATTAGCGGGCATGGTGTGGATGTTCAGTGAAGGAGAAAGAATGATCGGTCAGACGGGCAGGAAAAGAACCAGGAGAGAGCAGTACTGGAGGTTTGGGAGCGAAAGTTCTTCAAATCCATTTCATGCTTAGCTTCTTTTGTTCCAGACTTCAGTCTCAGCAAAAGTAGGGTAACTTCCAGCCTGTTTCATCGGCAGTGACAGATTTGGGGGTCACAGGTCAGCTACCCTGGGAGTGGTGAGGCAAATGTCTACAGATCCAGATCTTTTCTGATCTGGTATTACAAGAGATCTGCAGACAGGCACCTCTTCTCCACCAGGATGAGAAACAACCTTGAGAATCTTGTGGTCAGTGACCACAAAATATCTTCCAGGAGACAGACAAATGTATTTTCATGTTTACTTCTCAAAATCAAAGCTTTTTTGTTAAGTTCTCGAACTTTCAGTATGACAGAGAGGGGAAAAGTGCAACTCTACTGGTTTGTGTCTTTGCTCTCATTCCTGACCTTCTGGAAACTGAGCCCACTTGGCCTGGGCCCTGATGATTTTCAGTTCTTTACATTTGGAGTTTCTTTTCTTTCCCTTCCCTTTCCCTCCCCATCCCCCAAACCTCCCCACCACCTGTTTGTAACATATAATAAATGACACCTTCTCTTTCTTTGGCCACCCACCCCAACTTCTTTTCTTTCAAGATAATGCTCTCCCTTTTTTCTTCCTTCCCTGGGAAAATACAGTAAAATAACAAAGACATTGGTATTGAGTGGGGGAAAAGTGATACAGGTTCATCCCTGGCTAGGAAGTCCCTAACATTTCTGCCTATTCTACCTTTTCATTATAACCTCAGGCAAAGCCAGTAGTGAAAGCTCCACAAATCAATACCTCCTCACAGAAAGCAGCCACTGTTACCTCCATCTCCTCCAAGCACACTCCAGGGAGAGTATCTGCTCCAGCTGCCTGGAAGTCAGGGACTGTGCCCCTCCAAGCCAAAGCAGCAGGACCTGGGAGACCCAAGGACACTTCTGAGAGCAGTGAGGAGTCAGAGAGTGAGGAGGAGACCCCAGCAGCCCAGGGACAGGTGAGGCCTGGAGAGGATCATTGGGTCGTGTTTCAAACTGGAAGGAAATAGATCCAGTG
>CM053625.1:40152869-40180909 GCA_028646595.1 Phalanger gymnotis
GTGGACACCCCTCCAGGGAAAGGGGTCCCTGTCACTCCTGTCTCTGCTAAGGGCACTCAGGGGAGAGCGTCTGCTCCAGCTGCCTGGAAGTCAGGGACTGTGCCCCTCCAAGCCAAAGCAGCAGGACCTGGGAGACCCAAGGACACTTCTGAGAGCAGTGAGGAGTCAGAGAGTGAGGAGGAGACCCCAGCAGCCCAGGAACAGGTGAGGCCTGGAGAGGATCATTGGGTCATTTTTAGATCAGGAAGGGATTGTAGAGATGACCCAGTGAAACTTCCTCATTTTGCAGATGAGGAAATAGGAATTGATTATATTTTAACCCATGTCCAGGTAGATTCTGGACCTCTGAAATCTGAGGCATAAAAGGGAATGAAACAATAATCTTAAGAGCAGAGGCTTTCAGAGTTCTGGGGTGTCTCTTGTCATGCTTTCCTATGCATTTGGTCCAACTTCTGTTGGCTCTGATAGCTTCTCATCAGTTCAATTTTTGATCAACATGAGACTTTGATAAGCCTTGATTCTTGGATCACCGTCCTTGATTCCTTTCTTTTCTCTCTGTGGCCTTAGGTGAAGCCAGTAGTGAAACCTGGCCAAGCTCACACCCCATCAGGGAAAGGGACCTCCATCTCCCCAGTCTCCACTAAGGGCTCCCGGGGAAAAGCATCTACTCCATCCTCCTTGAAATCAGGGAATGTACCTCTCCAGACCAAAGGAGAGGTCCAAGTTAAGACAGCATGGCTTGGGAGACCAGAAGAGAGTTTGGAGAGCAGTGAGGATTCAGAGCGGGAAGATGGCACGTCTGTATCTCAAGGCCAGGTATGTCCCTTATGTGTACTCGTCCTCAATCTGGAGGTGACCAGTACCTCTTCTCTTCCTCCTCTCAGTGCGTCTCTTGGTTTTAGGTAAAACCTGCAGTTGCAGTTTCTCCGGGTTTGGAGGGAAAGAAAGGGACCGCCGTATCATCTCCCAGAAAGTCAGCAATGGCCTCCCTTCAGGCAATGAAGGTCGATTCCAGCAGCTCAGATGACAGCTCCAGCAGCAGCGATGACCTGGTGATCCCAGCATCCCAAAGACAGGTGAGGTCAGAGGGAGGGGAGGCAGCCGTCATGCTACAGCTTGTTCCTGGCTACTGAGGCCATGTCAGGTTGGCCTCTTAGCCCGCTTCAGTCTTCAGGCAAAGCGTCCAGGTGGCAGTGTGATGCTGACTCTCCATTCTCATCTTCCTTTGTCACAACATGTATCCATTTTCCATATGGCTCAGCTCTGAAATCTTCAGAACAGATCACTTGGTGCACTAGAAAGCCCACTGGTTTGGGGGGGCAGTGAACCTGGATTCAAATTCCAGCTCTACCACCTGTGTGACATTGGGCAAGTCACTTAACCGAGAGAGGGCCTCAGTCTCCTCATTTGTAAAATGAAGAGATTTTACCTTTGTGCCTTTAAGGTCTCTTACGCTCTGGATCTGTGGATCTTCTAACACCCTTAGAACAATACCATATAATTCCCTGGGTTCCTTTTGTCATGTTCCTCTTGCCAAAGGAGGCAAGACAAGTTTCTGGAAGGTCTTTTCAAATCCTCAAAGCCCCCATGCCTACACCTGCAGTGATTGCCACCTCCAGGTGACTTCTCTGGGGTCTGTGACCTTCACAGACTTCAACTTGCTATCTCTGCTTGTTGAATTGCATTGAAGATGCTTCTATCTCAGCCATTTGTAAAGACGTTGATCAGAAGAGGGTTAAGAACGTGTCCCCATGCACTCCAGAACTCCGTTTTCCAGGTTGGGTTTGATCCCTTAATTACTACTTTGAAGGTTTGGTCCTGCAATAAGTGAGGTAGTTAATGATGGTGGTGATGATGATATTTTAAAAAATTCTAGAGTTCTCCAGCGATTGCAAAATAGTGTCCTCACCACAGACCTAGGAGGTAGGAAGCACAGATCTTTTTACTCTCCTTTTACAGATGAGGAAATGGTCTTAAAGAAGTGACTAACTTATTCAGAAGCAAAAAAGTAAAAGTATTATTCACTAAAGATTAACCTAGTAATTAAGGTAATTAAAGATTAACCTGTCAAGGAGTAAAAAAGTAAAAGTATGTAGGTGTATACAAAGTGAAAGTGTGCGTGTATGTGTGTATGTCTATGTGTCACAGATTAGAGATAAAAATTATCTTGTTTCTTTCCATGTCCCCTCCTAAATGTTTTTGACTGCATTCATCAGGTATTTGTTATTACTATGTAATGGTAGTCAGTGTGTGTGTTCTTATGGTTCTTTTCTTCATTCTGCATTACTTGAAGTAAGTTTTCCTCTATCTCTCTGCGTTGTACCTGTTTTTCCCCTGTCTTTGGACATACCGTGTTTTGTTTTTATTTATATATATAAGAACAGCACTGACTGAAATATTTTTGTATTGATGGGCCTTCCTAGCAGTGGAATCTTTGAGTCAAAGAGTATAAACAGTTTTGTAGTCTTTAAAGTATAATTCCATATTACTTTACAAAAAGGTTTTGCCAATTCAGAACTCCCATAGAACCACTTCTTATAGCAAAGGAAAACACATCCAACACAGTGTGCACATCTAACGATGTCCGCTGCCTGCATCCCTGTCCCTCCCCAGCCGGCCCCTTCGCCCTAAGTAGGGCAGTGTGTTCCCTTATGCGTTCTCTCAGGCCTTCATTTAGGTTTGTTTGTTACTCAGAGCTCGTCTTCTTTTTAGTGGTGTTTTCATGTTTATTGTCATAATCATTGTGTTACTTCTTTTGTTTCTGTTTGTATCACCTTGTATTGATTCATACACACATTCTCTGTGTTCCTATGAATTCCTCATTCGTGATTTCTTTCTCCTCAGTAATAATTGACTTCATTCACATATCATTGTGGGGTTTTTTAGCCGTTCCCCAATCAATGGGAATCACTTTGTTTGGAGCTCCTTGCCACCACAGAAAGTGCTACCATGAATACTTTGGCATCTGGGGGGCCTTTGTTTCTATTATGGACGTCCTTAGGGTGTATGCCTAGTCATGGAATTCCTTTTTCAAAGGAACTGGGCATTTTTCTCCTTTTTTTTTTTTTTTACTTAATTCCAAACTGATAGAAAACTCCAAGCCTCAGTTTCCTCATCTGTAAAATTAGTGTGCTAGACTTCATGTTCCATTCTTGATGGAAGATCTCCTTTAGAAGTTTTGAGTTTCAAATTCCTTACCTGCTCTTTATATTTAAAAATATTTATGATTGTTTAGGCAAAATCACATAACTTCCTCTTTGTAAATTGCATTATACTCCAGTCAGAGCAGAGTAGTTCAGTGCTTCAAAAGAATCATTATTTCTTTGATGTGCGTGCTCCCTACAAACCTCAGTCAACAGTTTTCAGGGACAATTTTAAAAGAAATAGCTCACAGATAACATTTCATTATGTAGTCCACTTACTCAATTACTCCATGTTCTTATTTGCTAGATATCTCAAGCTTATTGTGCTCACCTTTGGCTGTTCAGGCCCTTTCCAATGTTTCTAACTCCTTAGTTGTGATTTGACCCTATTTGTCTTTAACTATTCCTTAGAATTTAAGTACATTGGTTACTTCCTGAGCATGCTCTGCTGTTCACGCACTTTGAATGTGAAAAGTCCCAAACAACTCTTAATTTTTTCCAGAATTCCAAAACTCCGTATCTTCTTATTAGTAGCTCCTACCTCACCTGTTGTTGTGAGGGTGAGGTACTCGAGGATGCCTGATGAGATAACATCAGGAAAGTGCTAGGCAAGCCTTAAAGCACCATGTAAGTGGTAGCTGTTGGGATTATTATTGGGGCAGCTGGGTGGCACAGTGGGTAAAGTACTGACTTTGGAGTTAGGAAGACCTGAATTCAAATCCAGCTTCAGACATTTACTAGCTGTGTGACTTTTGGCAAGTTGACTGTTTGCCTCAGTTTCTTCATCTGTAAAATGAGCTGGAGAAGGAAGTGGGAGCACAAAGAGTCACAGACAAGTGAAATGACTGAAGAGCAATAAGAAGCCATTGTTGTTGGTGTTCCTTAGTTTTAGTATTGTTGCTTTGTGATGGTGGTGCTTCCTGTGTATCTGGAAGAGACCTTAGTGGCTCTAAATCACACGGCTCTGACAGAGGACAGCTGTTTGGTCCGTTGGATCCTGACTAATTGAAGGACCCCTGTATTTAACATCTGGCTTCGTGAAAGGACTAGACTCTGAAATTTTCTGAACGTTTAAGGCCGCCAAGAAAAGCAAGATACGCCTGAGCAAAGTTAAGTACATTTCTTCACGGCTTCCTTAATCCTTTTTTTTTTAAACTCCAGGTAAAGCCATCGGTCCAAGCCCCCCAGGGCAAAGTTGCTGAGAAGCCAACTGCGCCCCTCACCACAGTGGAGGAGACATCATCAGAGAGCACCGAGGACACCGAGAGTGAAGAAGAGGACGTCCCAACTCCTCAGGGACAGGTGTGTGTGTGTGTGTGTGTCTGTGTGTGTGTGTGTGTGTGTGTGTGTGTGTGAGACCTGTACTTAGTCCTCCTGGTCACAAAGGAACAGATTACAAGATACTTATTTTATTAAGTGTGTCTACCCTGGGGCAGGCTGTGAGTGCAAAACCAAAAATAAAACCTCCCCTGCACTTGATGAATTCACATTCCAGACAGGGAGAAACATGTGCATCTATTCAGTATATTCAAAATAAGCGTAAGGTAATATAGAAGCACCGACAGGATCATAAAATGTATCACGTAGAAAGGGATGCTCGATCATCTTTTCCCTTTTTTTTTGCAACATGGCTGATATGGAAATATGTTTTGCATGATTTCACATGTGTAACTCCTATCACACTGTTTGCCTTCTCAATGGGTGGGGGAGGGGAGGAAGAAAGAATTTGGAACTCAAAAAAATTTTAGAGATATTTTTGGAAAACAAAATGATGCTTGAGCAGGGTGTTGAAGGACACTAGGGTTGCTTAGGGATGGAAGGGAGAAGGGAGGCATGAAGACAGGCTATACAAGGGTGTGGAGATGGAGCCTTGGGCACAAGGAGCAGCGAGAGGCCATTTTGGTTGGACCATAGAGTGCATGAACAAGGAGTGTGATAAAGTAGGTTGGAACCAGGTTGCAAAGAGCTTTAAATGCCAAACAAAAGAGTTTGGCATCGGATTCTAGAGGGAATAGGGAGCCACTGTGGTTTGTTGACCTCATAAGGATCACCTTCTCCAAAAGGGGTGTCTCTCTCTCTCTCTCTCTCTTTCTCTTTCTTTCTTTATTTCCCCCCACCCCCCACCCCTGCCTGTCTCTCCCTCTTCTAACTTTAATGTTTCTTTGTGGTTTAAGGTAAAAACTGCAGTGAAAAGTACTCAGGTCAATGCAGCCTCAGGAAGAGCGAGCAAAACCACACCAGCCTCAGGAAAGTCGGTGCCTTCATCGAAGACCATGATAACAGGGCCTATAAAGCAAGAGGCACACTTTGATAGCAGCAGCGAGGAATCTGAAAGTGAAGATGACGTGGTCCTGGTGTCTCCAGCGCAGGTGTGTCACTTGTTTTTGTCCTCCGTAAGTCATTTTCTCAGCAGGTAGTCCAATTCACAGGAGGCTCCTCACACTACACGTCTTTCCTTTAAAAATGTTTCCTGGTGGTTTTAGGTAAAACCTACCGGGAAGACTCCTGAGGTCACTGCACCCTTAGCAAGAAAGAAAGAGCCCACACCAGCCTCTGGGAAGTCTGTGACTCCAGCCCCCCAAACCCAGGTGGGGCCTCAGGCCAAGGTCATTGGAGCTGCAGTATCGAAGGAGAGTTCTGACACCAGTGATGAGTCTGAGAGTGAAGTGGTGATCCCTGTGTCCCAGGAGCAGGTGAGGCTTAAGTTGGAGCTGGCCATAGCCCACACCCATCTCTAGATGCAAGTTCTAAAGCCATAGTACTCTAGCCTTTTCCAGAATCCTAGGCTTTTAGAGCTAGCAAGGACTTGAAAGCTAAGCAGGAATAAATCCTCTTTTTAACAATAACAATCATATGTAACAACAGGGTTGCTAGCAGCTGCTGTGGAGGTGAAAGACCAACAACACCAGCACTCAGGAGGCTTGTTGGCATGGGTTCTTTGATCTAGTTTTCTAATGAAAGGAACTTTAAGGGATTTACAATCTCACTTTAATTAAACATACATATATCATTTACTTAGTTCAGGGGGAAAAGCCAGGACCCTGAACTTCACAGAGTTTACAAGCAGAAATTATATAAACAGAGCAAATAACACAAGCCAATCTATCCATAGCAATACATACATAGTTACCAGAGAGAAGCAACACCTGGATTTTTCAATGGGCAGGGGGCGGGGGGTGGGGGGTAGCGCCTCCAACAGCTACCCAGTCTCATCTGTCCAAATCACCAACACTCTTCCAATGAGCGTGCCCTCAAAGCAAAATGCCAACCTCAGATCTTACACACACGTCTCAGGGCCCTGGGGCACTTGATTACCTCAGTGCTGAGAAGCACTCAAACAAAAAAACAGCAAAAAGCCTCATTTTCCTTGCCATAACATCATAACAGAGTGGTTGAGACACGATGTCCCATTTGAGACCCAGAGCTTAAATAAGGTTCCCGTGGTGACACAGCTAGCGAGTATCAGAGGCTGGATTTCAACCCAAGTCCTCTGACCCCAGAGCATGTGTTCTGTCCACTTTGCCTCCTATGAAAAAATTGAGGCCTGGAAAGGAGGAAGGGGCTTGTCCAAGGTTTCATAGCTGGTCAGTAGCATTGTTTCTGTCAGGACTGGTACTTTGAGCACAGTTCTCCTAATCCTCAGGCTGCTGTTCCCTCCACTACCTAGTACTGTACTAACTCTACACATCCATAAAATGAGCTGTCCCTTCACCCTAGAGCTGATTGTGCAAATCCTGAGGTTTGAGTTAGGTGAGGGTGGAAAGGAAATAGGATTTGTTCTTACTAAAACAGATACTTTTTTTAAAAAATAGTGTAAAAATAGTTTACGTATATATACAATTCGAGTTTCTAGATGTGTTTTTGGATTTCCCTTCATACATAGATCGCATACAGGTCTGTAGTTTATTTATTAACCATTAACCCTCGCACTCCAAGAGATTCCAATGTTTTCCTTTTTGCTTATCTCTTCTGACTTTTAATGTATAAATCACGTGCATTTCTTATCAGTCTAATCTTTAACTATATGGTTTTAGTTAACTTCTCTCTCCACTTGGTTCTGCTTGCTTAACTCCGAAGACTTTTCTAAACCATGCATTTGCCTGTCTGACAAAGGCAGGCCTGAACACGCTGGGTGTGCTTCCTTCTGGGCTGGGTATAATGAGCCTTGTCTTCTTCTGACAAACAGAGTCTTCTCTGCAGCTTTCCCCCAAGCACACTCTTGGCTCATGGTTCTTCTCTCCTGCCCCTGTCATCTTTTCTGCATCCCAGCTCTTCCTCTGTAGTCAAGCAGCTTTTGAGCCATACCTGAGACATCTGTCTCTTTGTGGTTTTAAGCCACATCTCCAGGAAGGATGTGTATCTACTTAATCTCCAGGGGGGAAATAGCCTCCACTAACGTCCTCCTCTGCTGTCTCATTGTGGAGGTAACTATGTCATTGCAATTTGTGCCAGTAGCTCTGGCAGGGCTTACCAGCCTGGAAAGTCTTTGCATAAAGGCGATTTTTTTCCCCCTAAATTTAAAAGTGCACTAGCTTTGGAATTTTAGGTTTTGG
The DNA here is from genome assembly GCA_028646595.1 of Phalanger gymnotis. Taxonomy (NCBI): domain Eukaryota; kingdom Metazoa; phylum Chordata; class Mammalia; order Diprotodontia; family Phalangeridae; genus Phalanger; species Phalanger gymnotis. Next base: position 40,160,566 of record CM053625.1, read on the forward strand.
GTTCTTGTCTCAGCTTTGTCATCTACTGCCTGTGTGACCTTGGGCAAATCACTTAACCTCCCTAGGCCTCAATTTCCTCATCTGTAAAATGAGAGAATTGAACCCATTGACCTCTGAAGTCCCTTCCGGCTCTAAATTCATGAGCCTATGTTACCTAATTGCAGCAGAAATCCATCTCATTAACACTTATGTTTTCCTGATGCCATGTGATTGGAATGCTATAACACGAGAATAATCAGAATTTAAAGTTACCTAGCGGACTAGTACTCGATTGCAAGGATAACTTACATCCATTAAGTGGCATCAAAGCCACCATGCAGAAAGTAGATAACCACAAAAGGACTTGAGTCCACCATATTCTAAGAATGACAGTTAGGAGGAAGGGAACACCCATTTATTAAGCACCTATTGTATTCCCGGCACTGTGCAAAGCACTTTACAAATATTACTGCATTTGGCCCTCTCAGCAACCCTGGGAGGTAGGTGCTATAATTATTTCCATTTTATAGTCAAGGAAACTGAGCTGAAGAGAAGTTGAATGACTTGCCCACAGTCACATACACTGGTACTTGCAAGATACTGAGCAAAGCAGAGGAAAGGCCTCTAGCATGTTGTGTGGTTGGAACCACGTGTACATGAATAACCCCACGTGTGGCCTGGACGTGCTGTGGTTGGCCACGCCGCTGCGAGCCTGCCAAGCCTGGTGACATCAGGCCACAAAACACTCAGTGGAGCAGGTGGGAGAGTTGGCAGCTTCCTTCTTCCCAGGATCAGGGTTGCCCTGGTGTGGCTCCGGATTCCTGGAAGAACTAATATGTGGTTTCGCTCTACTGGGAAAATCGAACCTCCTTCTGCCTCTGTTCTTTTGTGAATGTCAGGGTGGAAATAGGGAAAGAGCATGGCCCTGGGAGTCAGAAAAAGGTTTGGAATTCTGGTCTACGCCCTGCCTCTAATTCCTGGTTATGAAATCTTGACCAAGTCCCTTAATTTTCCTAGGATAGAGACTGGGCCTGTAATTTCATCTTCATACCTTGGGAAGCTCCTCTACCAATCTAGATTGTTGCCTTCTCGGCATCTTGCCTAAATATGATTGTGTCAAGAATCATAGGTTCATGGTTTTCCATCTTTGAAGGATGAAATAAGCCTAGTCAGTTGAGATTATATGTGTAAAAGTATTTTGCAAAGGCACTCATGTCAAATCACCATCATTAATTTATATTGAGATCTCTGTGCAGATGCATCATCACTTTACTGGGGGTGATTCTCTCCTTGCCTCATCCTCATTATCCCAGGTTTCATCAGGGAAGAAGGATGAGGAATCCAGAACTGCTAAGAACAGTGTGGGGAAAGTGTCTGCTGCATCTCTAGACAAGCATTTGGCTTCACCTGGTGCTACCAAGAGCCAGAAATCAGAAAGCAGCAATGGGGAGCCGCCAACTGCCCAGGTAGGGCCCCGGTGCTCTAGGGTCTGTCTCTTTCCCTCTGTCCAAAGCAGCATTATGTCGCTTGTGGCTGAGCTACAAGGGGAGACTCAACAAAAACTGATTAAGTGCCTACTACTGTGTGCAGAGCATTCTGCTAAGTCTTTAGGAAGATAAAAGTTTGAGATAAGACAGGATCCCTGTTCTCATAGATCTTACCATCTAGCATTGCAATAAAATACAAATAGATAATTATAATTATCAGCCTAGATTATTTGGGTAGATTTTCCTTGCGTTAGAAATATCCTTTTGGCATTAGGAGGTATACACCTGCACTAGGAGGGCACATTTTTTGCCTCATTAATCTTGCCATCCTCCCTCTCACCCCACCTCCACTCTTCATCCTTTCAGCTCATCTAAATCCACTCCTCCTAGAGAGCCCCGTTTTGTATTTTGAAACCCTGCAGGAATATTTAGGGGAGTCTAGGACAGGTTGGAGGGGAGGGTTCAAAGGGAAAGACTTTTTTTCCCTATTTTTAAAACCTTTTTTTCTTTTATTTTTTTTTTCAAACACTAGAACACAAATACAGAATAGAGAAAAGAAACAAAAGCATATCATAAACTTAAATATTGGAATTTAAGTACAAATTGAGAAAGGGAAAAAAGCATGTAATATACATAGCAGAACATAAGAGAGGATTCCAAATACGTAACACTGAATTTTCATTTCAAGAAAGCCTGTATGTAAATACTATACTTGAGAGCTGTCCATCTTTGCTTCCTTGTATTTCTTTTCTTCTCTGCTGTGCACTTTTGTACTATGTTCTTTTTTCCCCTCTTCCCCCACTACCCTGCCCCAGGCTACAATTAAGTACAGATATATTTCTCTATAGCTATAGATATGTACATGCATATATAGACATATACTTTCCCAAACAAATTCTACTCCTGATCTTTGATTTTATGTTTGTGCATATCTCTTGTTTCCTACCCCTCCTGCCTCCTCTACTTTACTTCTACCCTCCCTACCTTGCCCCGCTTTTACTTGCGTACTCCCCTCCAAGGATCCCTCCTTTATCCTCCCATTCCCATTGATCTAAACACCATTCTATGCCCACCTTTTACCTATTCCCCCAGCTTCCCCTCTAAAGATTCCTCCCTTGTCCCCTCTCCCCTCCCTATCCCCTTACCGTTTTGTTTTTTCTGAATTTAGAAGACTTTTATAGTCTTCTAAATATATATGTATTATTTCCTCTTAAACCCATTCCTGATGAAAGTAGGTTACCAGAACTACCAGCCCTCCTCCCTCATCTAGTTCCTCTGTATTGATTCTTCCTCTTGCACCTCGTTTGTATAAAATAATTATTTTTTTAGCTGTTCCTAAATGGTTTTACGTTTTAAATTCATATCATCCTCAAGTTTATCCCAATCTTTCTTATGAGCTACTCAGTTATTAAAAAGACTCTTAGACATATGTTTTGCATCTTACATATATAAAATACATATACGTATATAAAAAGTAAAAGGTCTGTCCTCATTGAATCTCTTGTATTCAGTCTTTGGTATACACCTTAAGTTTCTCTTGGCTCTTGTATGTCAGATATTCTGTTAAATTCAGGGTTTTTTTTAACAAAGTCCTGAAAGTCTGACAGTTGATCAGATGTCCATTTTTTTTTTCATTCAAGATTGTGCTTAACTGACTGGGTGTGATATTTTTGGCCAGAGTCCCAGTCCTTTAATGTCTCTGCTGCTAGGTCTCGTGTGATTCTAATTGTGGTACCATCGTATTTAAATTGTTTTATTTTTGTTTCTTTTAATATCTTATCCTTGAGCTGGGGTTTTGGAATTTGACTATAATATTCTTATGAGTTTTCCTCATAGGATCTCTTTTAAGTGGTGAACAGTAGATTTTTTTTCTATTTCTACTTTTCCCCCTTGTTCTAATGCTTCAGGACAATTTTAATTATTTCTTGTATTATTATATCAAGATTCTTTTTTTGATCATAGCTTTCAGTTAGTCTGATTACTTTTGTGTTTACTCTTCTTGATCTGTTCTCCCAGATCTGTTTTCTTATAAAATGTTTCACTTTCTCCTCTATTTTTTCATTATTCATATTTTGTTTAATTATTTCTCAATCTCTTATAATTTCGTTGGCTTCACCTTGCCCAATTCTAATTTTCAGGGTGTCATTTTCCTCCTTAAGTTCTGGATCTCCTTTTCTAATTGGTTGACTTTCCTTTCATAATCTTATTTTTCTTGGATTATCCTTTTTTTTCCTTAGTTTTTCCTCCATCTCTGTCATTTGATTTTTAAAGACTTTTTAGAGATCTTCTTTTAATTCTTTTTGGGCAGGGAACCATTTGATGTTACTCTTTAGGGTAGAAGGAGGTTTCTTTACTTCAGTATCCTCTGAAGATGAAAGACTCCCTTAAGGCAAGGGTTCTTGACCTTTTGTGTGTCATGGACCCCTTCTAAGAATAATATTTTTAAATAATTGAAGGAAATGCTAAATTTCAGCTAGAGGTTAATGAAAATAAAGATGTAATTTTTTTACCTATCCAACTTCATAGACTCCCAGAAATCTATCTGTAGACCTCTTGGGGGTCCATCGAACCCAGGTTAAGAACCCCTGTTCTAAAGAAAATTAAGTGTGTTTTCCAGATTTTTCTATCCCATCCCACTTTCATGGATGGCATGGAATTCAGGTCTGTCAGGTACCTGTTCTTCAACATTTTTGTGCCCTACGCATGAGGGAAGCACCTTAGTAGGTACCAGTGAGGTGTATGTTGTTCCTTAGCCCAGTCTGAAATCACTCTGTTCTGTCAGTGCTGGCACTTGGGTGAGGCTCATCACCCAATCATTTCCCTCAGTCCATAAGATAAGGTTGGTGGGGACTCCCCAGAGACACAGCCCTCCCTCCCTTCATCAAGAAAAGCAGAGGACCACCCCCTTTGACTGTGGTCCATGCTTACCCAAAGGCACCATCATTCATCAGGGAATGGAACCTGATCAATAGGCCACAGTCACAAAGCTGAGCCCCAGACTGAACCCCGAGTTACCACATGTGTATGTCATTGAATTGATGCTTCACTGACACATCAGAATTGTAGGGGTCAGTGTCACATTCATCCATACTGGTGGGCTCTCAACACTGCTTCCTGGAGGGTTCTGACAGCTAGGCTATCAGTGTATATGATGTTACTGAGCTATATTTGTTTTTTCAATACCTATGCTAATTCAAGCCATTCAGTCAAGCGAAAATGTTTTTTATGCTCCTACTGTGTGCCAGGCACTCTGCTAGGCATTAAGGATAGAAATATAATGAAAGAAAGAGCTTGCATTATAAGAGAAAAGAACAAGGGGAGGGGGTGTGTGCGTGTGTGTGTGTGTGTACATATATAAGGAGGTATTTATACATGGTAGTCTAAGCAGTTAAGGAAATCAGGAAAAGCTTCTTGTAAAAGAAAATGTTTTTAAAAACTCATGCTTGTGTTGATTATCTGTTTTTATACTCTCATCTTCTTCAGCGAAATGGAACTTTGACTGCAGTAATTGACTTTAGCAGATAATGCAGTCATTTGGCTCAAGGCCACAATTCTACATTCTGAGGCCAAGGATACTTGCCACTGAGACACGGGCCTCAGACATTTACTGGTGTGTGATCCTGGGCAAGTCACGGAACCATTCTGTGCCTCGGTTTCCTCATCCAAAAAAAAATGGGAATAATAGTAGCGCTTACCGCCTAGGGCTGTTGTGAGGGTCAAATATGACAATATTTATTTGTAAGGCCTTTTGCCAGTCTTAAAGTACTGTGGCTCTTTTTATTATATTTGAAGATTCTGTAATCTGTTAAAAAAATTTTTAAAATCTTTATAAAACATGTAAACATTCCCTCCAAGGTATTGAACTTTATTGAACATTAGACGATGGCCTCAGGAAAGCTGTAGTTTTTTCATTAGTTTTTATTTTTATTATTGTCTTCACATATTTACGTGGCTCTATAGTGGTGTGATTCTTTGCATTTTTAATAATTAATTCACCAGTCCCAGGGAAGCTGATCCATCCTGGCTATGTAGAATGCTAACATGGGCTCGGGAGCTGCTTTTCTTTCTCGTCTCCCTCATTAGGTTACCAGATAGCTCGGCACAACAGAAAGATTGATGGACTAAGAGACAGGGGACTCGGTCTTGATGCTGGTCCTCTGATAATTAGGTCTATGACCCTGAACCAGGCTTTTCAGCTTTGTGCCTTTTTTCCCTCAATCCATAAATGATCAAACAATATTTGTAAAGTGCTTAACAAATCTTAAGTGCACTATGCGTAAATATTAGCTTTTATTATTATCTGTAAATAATGGGCCGGAACTTGACATATCCCAGTAAGTGGTAATGTGCTGTGGTTTTGTAATTCGCTCTCACCTGACCTCAATCTCCCTCTTTGAATTAAGTTAATAATTATACTTACTCAGCTCTGGCATTCCATAATTCCCCTTCCCAAAGTTGCTGGGGGTTGGGGTTGTTAATTGCTTTGTCCCTGCTCAGGGACAGCACCGCAGCCCTTGGGGACTTAAAGAACAGCAGCACAGGGTCATTCAGATTGGAAGCAGAACCAACCCCTTTTCACGAATAAGACTGAGGTGAAGCAAAGCAAAGCAGTAGTCGTGTCGGAGTAATACCCTTCCAGCTTCTGAGCGAACCCACTTGACATTCCGCTTTGGGGCGTGGGAGACATTGCACTTTACAGGCCATCCTTCTCAAAGCTGTGCCTCCATTCATTCTCATGCTCAAGCCTGAGGGGTTTGGACTCCAAGAAAAACCAACCTCTCCTTCCTTCCTCCTTGTCCCTTAGCCCACTTGCAAGAAAGATGCTTAGTGACCAGGGGGCTTAGTATCTCATCCCTGTTTGTCCATATGTCAGCCTTCCCCCTCCCCTCCAGCTCTCCACTTCCTTAAACCCCTTTTCTTCTGTGGTGCTGAAGGCCTAAAAGAATCCGGATTAATGGGTCTGGACATCCTTCACTGCCTCTTGAGTCTTTTCCAGCTTGGTTGCATAAACATGTTCCAGGAGGGTGGGGCTCACTGCCACCAGATGCTCCCTGTCCTTAGAGCCTGTGGCCACCAGGTGGTGCCAGAGAGTCACAAAAGTGAAGTCTTTCCCCCACCCCCAGCCCAAGCTCACATTTCTTTCTCCACTGATTGCTGGCTCAAGCTTTGTAGCATGGTTTTGTAACTAGATGCTCAGGTCACCTGGGGGGCTGGAATTTCCTGCTACGGGCTCTAGAACTGTGCTTGCCCAACTCCCCTCTGGCTTTTGGCTGGGCCAGGAACAGCTCTTTGAAGCTCGTTTGGGGGAATACCAGGCTTTGGACTTTGGATTAGAGCCATCAAGCCTCTGGAGGACAGGATGGTGGGCTTCCCTGAAGACTCCAAGACCCTGTTGTTGTTAAATAGGGTTGTCATGAACAAAGTGCTTTGTTACTCTAACAAAGCTCTTAAGATAGATCGCCTCTTTTAATTCTCACAACAGTCCTGCTGGGTTATCCCAATTTTACAGAAGAGACTGTAAGACTGAGGCTCCAGAAGAGTGAGCGACTTGTCCGTGGTCACCCAGCTTCCTCTTGACTCCAAGTACAGAGGCCTTTCTATAGAATGCTGCCCTAGGTGGGCTGTTGTCATTCTCAGGCCTCGCCACCTCTCTGTATTCCCAACAAACTCCTTCTCCATCTTCTTGCATATAGAAAGGTTCCTTGAGCCAGCATCTGAAGGGACTGCTACCTTTGCTTGGCGTTATAGCTCTTTTTCTCTTTAAAGACCCATGCCATTTTTTTTTTAAATAACACTTGCCCCCAGAGACAGTTCTTGGGAGGACGTAGACAAGAGTCAACAGCATGGGTGGGCTGCCATCAGCATCACCAGTGGGAACTCCCAAATCAGCAGATCACATTAGAGTGGTATTCATCTTATAGAGAATGCCAGAAGGGACCTCAGAAGTCACCCGGTCTGATACCTAAATAGGAAGCTCCAGTACATAACATCAGAGCCCTTCTAAAATACAGTGCAGAGAACTAGATATAGGAATTCCACAGGAAAAATACGTAAGTAAATAAAGGGAGATAGGAATGAATTCTGTGTGAGGTCTGACCAGGGCAGGGCACAGTGGGACTGGAGAACTATCCCTTCACTCATTCTGGATACCAGGCTTCTCCTAATATAGCCCATGAGAAAATTAGGGTTTGGGTTTTGTTTTTTTGTTTTTTTTTTAACTGCCAAATAACCCCTAATGAGTTTGCAGTCACTAAAATCCATTTTAAACTGGTCTAGCCATACCTCTTATCCTGTACTTTTTAGCCCCAAAACATCTCACCGTCAAAAACTGGTTTTCATATATAACCTTGGGGGTGGGGGTGGATTGTGTTTTGTTTTTGTTTTTAAAGGTGATTAAAACCCCTCTGATTTTTGTCGACCCCAATCATAATCCAGATGGCAAGGCTGCTGTCCCCATGAAAGCCAGGACAGCCTCAAGGAAGAGACTAGTATCAGAGAGCAGGGAGCAAAGCCCATCTGAGAGTGAGGATGATGGTGTGATCCCCGACACCCAGCACCCAACTCTTTCCAGTAAGACCCCTGCTCTTACCTCAGTCTCCTTTATATCTCAAGGGCCACTGAGGTCAGATGTTGGGCTCACATCTGTAGGTGGGTGGAGGTTGCAGGGTCCTATGTAACTACACTTTAGTTGGGTAGGGGAGACAGAACTCTCCCCCTTTGCTTTGGCTTTGATGCACCCTGCCCCCCTTGAAGGGACATTGGCTAGCCTCTCATTGAAATGAAGAGATTTGCTGTTGAAAGTCACCAAAACACCATTTGATTATCTTTGGGTAAATGCTTCTGGTAACATTTTTGAAACAAGGACACCTTTGCCGGGGTCCCCTACATATATTTTTATGCATGTGAGTGAATGATGAAGAGGAAACGCTGGTAAAAACAAGCAGATGATAAGTGGGTGCTCTTAAATTTGGCCTCCTTGCAGGGGGGACAGCATAGACTTGGCTCATTGTCTCTCACATTGAACCCAATCTCCCTCACTCTTACCTATTCCAGCAACAAAAACTCTTTTGGCAGGAGTGGCCCCCATCTGCTGAAAAGCAAGCTGTCCTTTCAGCACCGGCCAGCCTGAAGCTAGTATTGGAGAGTCCAGTAGTGAATCCACCTCTGAGGATCAGGGAACAGGAACCTCCCAGGTACCTGGAAATGGCCACAGGGAAGGAAATTTAAAACAAGGCTCGGTGTTCCTGCCTAGGTTCATGTCTACCTGAGCGTAGTTCGTTGGCTTTCATACAGCCTGTCCTTGGAGTGACAGGGTAATAGATAGATAGAGTCTAGGCTTAGAGTCAGGACACCTGGCTCAAATCACAGCCCTGTCCTTTACTAGTTATGTGATCATGGGCAAGACACTGACCTTAGGTTCTCAGCTCCTTCTTCTGTAAATTGGTGATGCTTGTTGTGCCTTCCTACCTCTCAGGGTTTTTGTGAAGCACAAATAAGATTGTATGTAAAGCATTTTTAGAAAACAGAAAATGTTATATGAATATGAGTCATTTTTGCTGCTGCTACTACTACCATAACCTCATGTAGTTACACCTGGAATCCAAACTGCAGTTCTAAGATTTTTCAGGTTCCATGACTCTATCCTATATGTTTCAGACCATCTGTACAGTCCTATACAGTTTACCAAAGGCTGTCTTTGCACTGATACTGGGAGAGCAGTGAGGAATGTAAATAATATCTTAATTTTTGGTAGCTAAAGAAATACATGCCCACCAAAGGAGCCATTCCAAAGTGTCTCGGGCTGCCAAGAGATCTCAATGAGGTCTTGAAGTGACTTCTTATTCAGAGTTGCTGTAGAGAAGGGCTTCTTCACTCTTTTTGTATGTTATGGCGCCCTTTGGAAGTATGGCGGCACCCGTGGACCCCTAAGATTTTTAGGTACATGGATTAAAAAGGAGACCACTGATGTTGAAGCACAGTTGTCAAAATATTTTTTCAAAACAACTTCATGGACCCCAGGTTAAGAACCACTATTATGGAAAGGATTCCTGGTCAGATGTGGGTTTCACTAGATGGCTTTCAAGGTCCCTTCTAATTCTTGGGTTCTTCTCAGTATTTCTGAACCAGAACCTGACCCCAAGGCTGCTTTGTGATTTTGAAGTCCAGCGTTTCCTCAGAGGGAGGTATAGGATGGGTCTTGACCACCTACTATGTCTTTAAGGACAAGAATAGAGTTTTTCCTTGCCTTTTCCTTTCTTCTCCCCCTTTGGTATAATAAATGTCCCTAAGATGTAGTTGAGGTTTTTTTCCCATACGTATCTTGAAATGATAGGACGGAGAGGGAATTCCTTTTTCAGCTCCCCCCCCCTTTTTTTTTTTTTTTGTTTAGCTAGCACAGTTCATAGGATTTGAGAGCTGGAAGGGATCTCAGAGATCTGATGTAATGCAACCTCTCGTTACAAAGACAAGAAAACTGCTCATGAAAAAATCGTTTCTTCCCTCTGCTTAGCACTTCCTAGTTTTCAGATCATCACAGCATCCTAGAGCAGAGGTGACAAACACATGTCTTACAAGACTCAGCTGCAACCTGAACCAGATTAAATTGTAATGGAAAAAATTAAAAAGGAAATAAAAATACAGTGAAACATAGATAAGATGCATTTTTCTAAGTCAATATGTGGCTCACAGGGATCCTTATGTATGGTTTTGTGGCCTCCTTTTCTGTTTGAGTTTGACATCACTGCCCTAGAAAATAGGCAGGGTGATGTTATCATCCCCAGTTTATATAGATGAGATTAGAAAGCATGACAACTAATTGCATGGGATCATATAAGTTTCACCTTGGTAGAATCAGTACTCCAACTCAGGTCTTCTGACACCAAAGCCGTTCCTGTTGACTCTTTCAGTGCCTCCAAAACTTCTCACCAGCTAGCAGTCAGAGCCACTTTTCTGTTTAAGAAAATGCTTTTATTCTTCTTAGTAACCATCATCAAAAATAAATTCTCAAATAAATCAAAATTTGTAGATAAGAGTACATAAAACTCTGAATTTTATTTACAATTTATTTTTTGGTATTTTTTAAAACAAAGAAATAACAATGTCCTGCTTGTTTTCCCTTCTCATCATTTAAAAAAAATGTATTTTACTGGTGCCTCTTGTCATAACTGGGGGAAAAAAATACCCCTGTCCCCATTGAATTATCCCTTGTAACAAAGAAAGGCAATTCAATAAAACCCTGTAACACAGTGACCATCAATAACTGACAGCGTATGCAGCACTCAACTCTAGTTGTCCCAACATTTCTCTCCCTAGAAGGATGCCATGTCTCAATGTTTCTCTAGGACTATCATTGGTTTTCAAATTACTCAAAAATTTGTATCCCTTTTCATGATCTTTTCACTTATTATCATTTCTTCTTATGTACATTTTAAACATTCCATCAATTATTTATTCTGTTAACTGTAGTCCATGAATATATTATCCAGTTTTTTTACTCTGTATCATTTACTCCAGTGAATCTGTATGTCGTTGGTATGGGACAGGTGCTTGCTCCATGGATAGATTTCAGCACTGGGAGATCCTTGTTCATGATCTCCCATAATCTCACAAGGACTAGACCCAATTTGTAGTCCCTGTGCTCTCCCGACATCTAGTGAGTTTGACATCTTTGATCTAGTCCAGCACATACTTGAGCAAGATTCCTTTGTACAATCAGTATCCCTGATAAGGAATCCAGACTCTGCTGGAAGATCTCTGAGGAAGGGTAATCCAAGAACTCCCAGAACATCTCCATCTATTTATCTACTATGTTTTACTTACTATGGCCAACTGGCCTAAGACAACTTAGAATGCACTTCTTTGGAAGGCTATTGGTCTCCCTCCCCTCCCCCTCTTTACAGAAGGTCTTACAGGGAAAAGCTGAAGGACCACTTACCTAGGATGTTGTAGAAGGGTATATGTTGCACTCTGTAGCCTCTGAGGTTCCTTCCAACACTCATTGCTCTCCCCTAATTCTTTCAGCCATCTTCAGCTAGGGGGCAGAATGGACAGAGCTCTGGGCCTGGAGTCAGGAAGACCCGAGTTCAGATTTGACCTCAAACACTTCCTAGCTGTGTGACCCTGGGACAGTCACCTGCCTCTGTCTTCCTCAGTTTCCTCTCCTGTCAAGTGGGGATAATAATGATACCTTCTTCCCAGGATTGTTGTGGGGATAAAAGGAAGTAATACACACGCGCGCGCACACACACACACACACACACACACACACACACACACACTTGCACAGCTTTGCTGTTGTTGCTGTTTGAGATCTTCCTTTTTTGTTCTCGTCCTTTACTAATCAGCCCCCCACAAAGCTGGTGGGGAAGCACATGGCCTGTGAATCTTGGTTCAACCAGTTCGGAGCTGAGTTATTTCTGTAACATCACTTTATTTGAGAATTAATGACAGAAGATGCAAAATATACAACTACGGGGCACAAGGCCTTCAGGTGGCACAGCACAGGACTTACGTCATGTCTCTAAATTAGAGTGACATCTGTCACATTGCAGTGACTCCCTCCCACCCCCACCCTGGACCTTTCTTATTACAAGTAAGTACAGAAAGTACAGTCAAGTAGAACAAATTAACACATTGGCTATGGCTGAAAATAGATTCTCTGCCCCCTCCCTACCAAGAAGCAAGAAGGCCTGCTTTACTCTCAGAGCTCTGAGCTCACCATTGGTCAGTATCGTGGTCTCCTTCAGTGCAGTTTTCTCTTCTCTTGGTCATTCTCCACATTGGCCTCCTGGTTCTGCTTTCTTTCCACGGCTCAGGGTCAGATCGTACAGGTATTCCCGGATTCTTGGAATTCTTTCTATCTGTCATTTCTTAGAGCACAAATAACATCATTTATATACTGCTACAGCTTGTTCCACCATTCCCTAATCAACAGCTATTCACTTTCTCCTTTTTGTTCTTTGCTGTGACAAAAGTGCTTCTGTAAATAGATTTGCGTGTGTGCATATGTCACACTACTGGGTATCTATCCTAAGGATGTCAAAGATCCTATATAGCTATGTATATCAATATTAATATTGATATAGCTTGATACAGGCATACCTTGGGATATTGTGATTTCAGTTCCAGACCACCACAATAAAGCAAATCACACGAATCTTTTGGTTTCCCAGTGCATATAAAGAGTATATTTACACTATACTGTGGTCTATTAAGTGTGCAGTAGTTTTATGTCTAAAAAACGTACATACCTTAACTCAGAATTTTTGCTAACAAATGCTCACCGTCATCTGACCTTCAGCGAGTCATTATCTTTTTGATGGTGGAGGATCTTGCCTCATTGTTGATGGCTGCTGACTGATCAGGGTGGGTGCTTGTTGCTGAAGGTCGAGGTGGTTGTGGCAATTTCTTAAAATAAGACAACAATGAAGTTTGCGGCGTCGATTGACTCTTCATTTCACGGGAACCCTTAGAGGCCGTTGTAGGGTTATTAATTGGCCTAATTTCAATATTGTTGTGTCTCAAGGAATAGGAAAGCCTATGGAGGGAGAGAAAGAACGGGAAATGGCTGGTCGATGGAGCAGTCAGAACACACAGCATTTATTAAGTTCACTGTCTTATATTGGTGCCATTTGTGGCTCCCCAAAGCAATTCCAATAGTAATGTCAAAGATCACAGATCACCATAACAGATATAATTAGAATGAAAAAGTTTGAAATATTGCAAGAGTTACCTAAATGTAACACCAACACTGTGTGAGCACATGCTATTGGAAAAATGGCTCCAATGGACTCGCTTGACACAGGATTATCAGACCTTCAATTTGTGTTAAAAAAAAAAAAGCAATATCTGAGAATAAATAAAGCACAATAAAACGAGGCATGCATGTATGTAGATTGATATAGACAGATATATTAGTATTAATATAGATTGACATGTAGGATCTTTGACCTTGGAATATATACCTAGTAATGATATCACTGGGTCAGAAGAAATATATATTTTTCAGCTCATTTTGTAGCACTGCTGGACCAATTCACAGTTGCACCAATAGCACTCTAGCCACAGCCCCACCAATATCTATCATTTCTCTTTTTTTCTTCACCAATATGATTGCTGTTTTTTCATTTGCATTTCTTCTATTTGTGATTTGAACATTCTTTCATAAGGATGTTGGGAGCTAGCGTTTCTTCTTTTGATGACTTCCTAGCCATATCCTTTGGCCAGTTCTTTATCGGGGCAGTGGCTCTCATTCTTAGATGTTTCTGTGAGTTCCCAACGTATCTTAGATATCCACTTTATCAAAGATCTTTGCTGCATAGATTTCTCCCCATTTAATTGCTTCTCTTCTAAACCTAACTGCCTTGATTTTGTTCATACAAAAGCTTTTCAGTTTGATGCAATTGGTTATGTCGCTCTCTGAATTTATCACGTCCTTCATTCCTTCTGATGTACTAATATTCCATTCCATTAATATGCCACAGTTTCTTCAGCGATTCTTCAGTTGTTGGGCACATGTAGTTCTAGCAGAATTTAGTTAAGTCAGGTCTTAAAAAGAATAATAGAAATTGATTGAAAAGAGGATGTGGAAAGATGAGACCACTTGAACTAAGGCCTAGAGGCATGAGAGGGTCTATACTATACTGGAGTTTTGAATGCTGAATTTAGACTGAGTTTATATGAAGAGGCAGGGCGTGAAGTGGCCATATCCCTTCCTCCTCCCTCTCCACTCACCATTCCTTTTTTCTCTCATTGGATTAAGATGCCATTGTCTCTAAAAGACTCTTCATGTTTATTCCACAGACCGCTTGTGTCAAAAGCAAAACAGCCAAGCAGGACAAGAAATCTAAGCCTGCTGGGGGGAACCAAGCCATGGCTGCCCAGGACAGCTTTTCTACATCTACTAGTAATGGTATGAAGAGTGAGCAAGAAGACTCAGACATGGTCAAAGCAAAGCAGACACAAAATCTAGGTAAAGACACCTAAAGAAAAATGGCCCTGTACCTAATCCACTAAGCCTTGATAACATAGGAAAAGTAGCCTCCTGTAGGCTGTGACGGCCAAAGGTGGGGATACCTGGAGGAAGGTTGGCTGTTGTAACAGGAGAAGAATTGTAGTGCAGAGGGAAGAATAGCACCTTTTCTGGGTCTGTTTCTTCATGTTTCATGTCAAGTGAAGGGTTGGACATTCGTCATTGTCTCCTCATTGGATTCATGGCTAGAAAGGATCTTGGAGGTAAGAGTCTAACTCCTTCATATTGCACATGAGGAAACTTGAGGCCTGAGAGAGGTTAAATGACTGTGCCCAAAGTCACCCAGTGGATTACTGTCAAAGCCAGGACTCTGACCCACATCTCCTGACTCCATATTCAGCAGACACACATGTCTCTAATTAATGTGGTTGAGCATCATTGCCATTTTAAGCACCCTCTTAAGAGAGTCCAGACCCAATCTTCTCTACAGATGAAGGCAGTGACAGCCCTGGTTAAAATGGGAGGTCAAGAATGGCCCCAGAGCATTTGAAGTCTGCTGACATAGGGAATTCCTCTTAATAGCATTCAGTTATTTCAGGAACCCTGAGAGTTTGTAGAAATCCACCCCTGTTGGGGAACCTATGGCCTTGAAGCCACATGTGGCCTTCTAGGTCCTCAAGTATAGCCTTTTGACTAAGTCCAAGATTTACAGAACAAATCCTTTTATTGAGGGTTATCTGTTCTTTGAAGTTTGGATTCGGTCAAAGGGCTGCACTTGAGGACCTAGAGGTCCACATGTGGCCTGCAGGCCACAGGTTCCTCACCCTGACAGGAAAAGTAAGCTACTGGTTTGGTGCCCAGTAGGAGATGACTGGAGAATCTAGTGGAGATGGGAAGATGAATGAAAGGAGGGCAGAGAAAATGAGCAAGAGATTTCAGGAGAAACCACTCATGAAAAGGGCCATATCCTGAAAGCCACTGATGGGGCTTTTTCTGCACCAAATCTCACAGGACCAACAGGTTTCATAGACTTGTATGCTTTTCCCACAGGTCTTTTCCCTAAGGGCAGTGCTTCGGTGAATACAGAGAGCCTGGAGGATTCTAGTGAAGAGGAAATAATAGAGCCTTCCCAGGTAGATTTGAGGGGCCAAGAGGGAAATTGTTCCGTGCCTCTGAATAATATTATTAACTCTTGTTATTAAAGATAAAACATATAGAATGTGTAGAGAGCCTGCCTTAGAGCCAGCAAGACCCGAGGTCCAGTCTACCTTTGTAACCCAGGACAAGGCAATTAACCTCTCAGTGCCCCAGATGACTCTCTGGGTTTATAACATGTAGAGACGGTGCTGAGGCAAAGGGGTACAATGAAAAGAGGCTGAAGACCTGGGTTCAAATCCTACCTCTGATGTTTACTCCCTGTATGTTCTTGGACAGTTGGCTTTGCTTCCCTGGACCAGTTTCCTCATCTGTATAATGGGGGAGTTGAGCCTTTGAGGTCCCTTGCAGCCCTACATCTGTGATTCTGTCATCTGTATTGACATAAGAAGTTTCCTCCTTGGGAGTTCCTGTGCGCAGGTCGCTCTACAAGAAACCAGGGTTTACCAAGGACTTTTGTTGCCCATAATCCTGTAGACTTGTGCCATTTTACCAGTGAAGAAACTGAGGCTCAGAGAAGTGAAGTAATTAACACTATCAGTTATTTATTTTTGTGGTTATGAGCAGTTGCAGGGAGAGCTATTAACTCTGTTTCCCCTGACAATAAAGTAAGACTTCTGCTTACAAGCAGTTTCCAGCATGCATGTGTGTGTGTGTGTGTGTGCGCGCGCATGCAAAAGTAAAGGTGGAAAAATCAAGAACAATTAGGCTGAATCACATGCTCTTGCTAAATAAAAAGAGAACCATATTCCATGCTAGTGCGGTTATGAGCAGCACATGCAGTTCTCAGACAGGGCGTCCCAACATCGTACAGCGTTGTTCATCGCCATTCGCAAGACCCTTTCACATATATTTTCTCATTTTGTCCTATCAACAACTCTGGGAGGTGGGTTTTATTATTAGCCTTATTTTACAGGTGAGGACACTGCTGTGGCTTGTGACTCACTTAAGATCATACAGCTGAGTAACTATCTGAGGTGGAATTTGAACTTGGGCTTTCTGATTCCAAGGCTAGCACTATCCACTGATAAAAGGAATACTGGTAGTGACATTACGAAAGCATTAGTGATTGGCCCACTACGTAATTCTTAAAAATATATCCATTATATAACATGTTCAAAATATACTGTAAAATTGTAGGCTTTTTTTGGGGGGAGTCTTGTTTAACTTCCTTTATTTAGTTGCAGAGGGTACGTTAAGTCTTTCATTTCCGCACTGATTGACTAACTGCAGTACTTGAGCAAAGATTTGAATCAGTCTCCTGGCTCTCTTCAGGCCCAGTGGAGTGCGGTCCGATGTTACCTAAAAGTATAACTAACAAAAGGCTGGCTTTTTTAAAAATTAGTTTTTTAATTGATAAATTTTGTTCGACATTTCACTTCCCAATAATCTCCAACCTCCAATGGTTTTCTCTCTTTTAAGAAAAAAAAAATGTTAATCAAAATTAGCTGTTAATAGTGACTGTGACTGATAATACCTGTAAATTTTTCCTCTGGTAGTTTGCCAGGAAGGAAGGAATGATGCTGTCAGTTACGTGCCGGGAGCCAGCAATGGCCGTTGTGTTCTACCTAAACTCATTTGTATTTTACTGTTGTTTTCATTGACATCACAGTAGCCATTGAGTATGTTGTTCATTCAGTCCATTTCCTATTATTATTTTGCATTCTTACAGTAGTTACATTCCTTCGCCTTAATCTTCCACAGTCTGTTCAGCCATCTCCTGTTCGGTGGTCACCTTCGTTTCCAGCTTTTTCCTTTTTATAACTAGTGCTCCTACAGCTATTTCAAGACCTATTGACCCTTTCTCTTTTGACTTCCTTGGGGCGCAATCCCAAGAGTGTGGGATTATTGAATCAAAGGTTGTGACCGTTTTAGAAACTCCTCTTACATAATCCCAAATTGCTTTCCAGAACAGTTGGACCGATTCCCAGTTCTGCCAAGTGTGCCAGTGTGCCTTTTTTCCCCACAGCCCCTCCAGTATTAACTATCATCTCTTCTACCCTCTTTCCTCTTTTGATTCATGTGAAGCGATACCTCGGTATGGTTTCAATTTGCATATTTCTTATCATTAGTGATTTGGAACGTTTTTTGAGTGGTTGTTGATAATTTGCATGTTGTCTTTTGAGAACTATTCTTCTGCATCGTAGGGGCTTTTGTATTTATCATTACTGTCACTGTTACTCTTCTTGACGCCAGGCCTCCTTACTCTGTCCAGGCCAGAAGTGCAGTAGCCACTTAAGAACCTGATCCCACCACTGGTCAGAGCCGAAGCTTGGACTAGCTTCGTTTCTGACCTGGACCAGTGCTTTCCTCTGCGAGCAGCTTGGTGACCCCTCTGTTCTTGAGGCTTACCAAGTTGATGCTGATAGACCTGGTGCGGAGCCCACTTTGGCTTTAGCCCTCCCACAGCTCAGAACCTCTGAGCTCAATAGATATACCAGCCTCAGCCTGTCTCGGTAGCAGAGATCATAGGCATGTACCACCACACCTGACTACTTGTGTACTTTGACCTTTTGTCTATTATAAACTAAGGGCTTTTCAGCTTGAGCGATGATGCTTGTGTGCTCTATACAATCTGTTCAACCCAAGACTTATTTTGAGTAAGAAGACTAAGCTTCCTGATTTCAAATCTGGCCTCAGACATTCACTAGCCATGTAACCCTGAGCAAGTCTCTTAACCCTGTTTGCCTCAGTTTCCTCATCTGTAAAGTGAGCCGGAGGAGGAAATGGCAAACCACTCCAGTGTATTTTCCAAGAAAACCCCAAATAAAGTGACAAAATGTCGCACACAACTAAGCAGCAACAGAGACTGCAAGAGAAGGCCCTGCCCCTCACTTAGGAAAACTAGAAGGAGAAGGCAACTTTCATATAATGGATTTGGAATCAGAGAACATGGGTTTGGGTCCTGGCTTTGCTATTCTCTACCTTTGTAAACTTGGGCAGGTCACCCCCACTTCTCTGAGACGTGGTTTGCTAATCTTTAATATGAAGAAACAGAAGTATCCCATCTCTGAAGTCCAGCTCTGTGTCTCCTATGATGGTGCCACCAGGCAGTGGGCAGAGCACCAACACTGTGAATTCTGATAGCAACCTTGACTCCACTCTGATCTCTTGTGTAACATAATGTATCTTGTCAGTCTATTCTTTCAGCTTATGCATTTCCCAGTTCATCTCTCCCTGTGTCCATCAACCCTCAGCTACAGAAAGCACCTCCCAAGCAAAGACTTGCAGCAGTTGCCTCTGGAGCCCCAGCCCTGCCAGCGTCTTCCAAAGGAAATCCTCAGAGTGACGGCAGTGATTCTGAGGCCAAGGGCAAGACAGAATCGGTAGAGCAGCCTCCCCAAACTGGTAAGTAGGGGGTCTGTGCTAGAGGAGAGAAGACTTTGGGGGAGAAACCAAACTCATTAGCCTGAACCCCCTTTCCTGGAATTCCCAGCAACTATAGCTAGGGGCTTAATAGTGTCAGTGTGAAATAGCAGCTTGAACATGGGGTAACTATGTCCCCATGTTAGTGCAGGGCAGGCTTGCACAACCTGCTGCCCGTGGGCCGTTTACAGCTTGGGGGGCCCCTTGAGGCATGCCAAAGGATTTTGAGTGGCCTGCAAAAAATGTAGAAGAAAACATCTTTTGTATGTAAAGGAAATCCTTTGGTGGGCCACAGGTTGTGCAGGCCTAGTGTAGAGGCTTTCATTACATTTTCCTCAGAGATTACTCATAAATACTCTAGCAGGCATAGGAAAGGCATCCTACCACCCTAAGATCAGCTGGCAGTAATTGTACCTACTGGAAACAATTGTAAGGGGTGTCCATATGTCCATGCATGTGCACACATACATTTGCAGGGTTTAGAATTCATCATTGCTGGTGATTGTGAGACTGGTCTCTCTTGCTCTGCTTAGGCAAAATTTGCATACGTATCATCCCTGGACTGTTTATGAGAGTTAATTTGGGATCGTGTCTTAGATTCAGATGGCAGACCATAATTGGTCCCATCTCTTTCATGTCCCTCTAAGGGTATTACATGTTTAGTCCATGAAATTAGAAATGCAAGAGATGAATCCTGTCTTTTCTTTTTTTTCCTAGTTCCAGGAAAAGTAGATGTCTCTAGAAAGGCACTGCTACTCTTATCTCTTTTAGGGAACGGACCATGTGAGAGAGCTGAATAGGTTAACAGTACTTCACAAAGCCGGGAGTGAAAGATCATCCCAGGGGTCTTTAGTTTCCTTAGTGTGAGCACAAGACAGCAGTGAAATTCCCAGGACTCACCCTTAAGTCTCAGCTACAGGAGACAGTCCTTGCTCCCTGTGGGATGGGGAGGGTGAGGTGGGGAAATTAGGGGTCCTTTTACTTTCACCAGCAGTCTCCTGAAATAAAATCTTAAAAGGGAGACATTTGTTTTAGAAACACATTCTTGTGTATTACTTAGACACCTTTGAAGTTATATTGAGCTGGTAGACACCTCCTGAGGTCTGTGCATTCTCCTTTGTGTGATTAAAGGGGGAGCGTGGCATAATGGGCAGGGAGCTGACCTTGAAGCCAGCAAAATCAAGCCCTGGGTCTGACACATATTATTAGTTCTGTGACATTAGACAAGACATTTAACCTCATACTGTTCTAAGCAACTCTCTAAGAGTATGAGTTGCAGAAAAAGGAACCATCTTAAAATGATAGTAGGAGCTCCCTCATCTGAGAGTTTTCCTATAAAATGACATAGGTCCACACCCATGAAATTACAGGTCCAGTCTTTATCCCT
>CM053625.1:40181409-40211668 GCA_028646595.1 Phalanger gymnotis
AATGTAGATTGTTTGGTACCTGTTCTGGAGGGCTGGGGGGGAGAGGGAGGATTCACTTCACGGGTCGAGGGAGCAGGTTGGTTGTCCCAACCCTGCCCCTTGTTCGTAGGCCGGTGGTTCGATCTTGAGTACCAAGTTGAGGATCTAACCTGGGCCCCAGAGAAAGCGGGATTTGGGGTTTCTGACAAAAAGGGGCCAGGGAAGACAAGGAAAGGATCGACAGATTGGTGGGTCCTGGGGTTGGGAACTAATCAGAGCGTTGAAGCAGCAGCCGTGCTGTTTGTAGGTCTGGGACTGTTGGATTAGCTCTTGCATTTCTTATTTCTCTTAGATCATTGCTGAGGAAGAGAAAGAGAGGTGAAAGGTTAAGGCCTCACAACTATCCAGGAAAGCCCCACCTCCCCCTGCCCCTACTGAGTACCCTCCACTTTCTCTCCCTCTTGATCAGTCTGGTTGATTGGGGTCAGGGACAACTTTGCAGGAGTCTGACGACACCAGCCTTGGTCCCCTAACCTACCTGCTTAGGAAGACCCAGTCCAGAGGAAAACAGCTCCTCACCTTCCAAGGGACCTGAAAGTAGAGCAAGCGGCTTGTTCCATACTGACCCAGCATAGGACTAGACCTTCACCCTACCCTAAAGGAGGTCAAGGGAGCCCAGGGGACAAAAAAAAAGATCCTCAAACCTGTGGTAATGCCATGCCTGCGTCCATCAGGACTGGGCACAGTAATGAGTGCTGGATAGATGGATGGACAGGGGAACAAAAGAGACAGTGAGTGTGGGTGTGAATTAAAAAGACAAGATTGGCCATGCAATGGTGGTATGTTTAAGGGGACCTCCTACCCCCATACTATATGCTTACCACTGCAGTTATGGCGATGATGGCTCTTGGTGTGGGGGACCTCGGTGCCATTGGGGTAGACACACCAGCAAAAGCCAGTGCTGCCATGGCACTGAAGAGGCTCATAGTTGCCATTCTCGTCGCACTTGGGGCAGAACATGCCCGGGTGGACGGGGGGAACACGGCTCGCCTCAAGCTGGCACTTGGTCAGAACTGAAGCAATAGGTTTGGGAGACACATGGTGAGCTGGCTCAAGTGCCCACATAGGGCCCCTGCCTCAAGTTCTACAGACTGGAGATTCAGCTTCTCACTAGGGCCACACAATGCGTGCACTAAGCAGAGGCTAGATTATGATTGCCCAGAACCTTCCAGACTAGGATCTAATTGGCATCTGTTGCATGGATGAGGAAATAGTCTAAGAGCAGCCCAGTGACTGCAGAAAGAGGAGGTGAGTGGTAGGATTTTGAACTCTAACTCTTCTCCGGAAATAATAGGATTGTAGACCTGAAAGGGACCACAAAGTACCTGCAGCTTGATCATTTCTACGAAATGGTCCGCACCAAGTACACTTGATGTAAATCTGAATAGAGAAAATGCATTTGATTCTCCAGAGCAGACCACGTCTTCAGCTACACAACCAACGGAGCAGAACAGAGACTCAAGAGGCTATCATGTTCTACGCTAGTCTACCAGTAGAGCGAAAAACATCCTTAGAGGCTCATCTCCCAAAAAGGCGCCTATGTTTTAAGAGTATTCAATGACTGTAAACATCGAGTGAAGCATAAAACAGGGAAACGTATACTCAAGAGACTAAAGACCCATGTACCTGCATTCTCATCTCTTGGTAATGTATTGATGCTCAACTATGTCCATAACAGTGATATCCTTGGTGGAGAGTTGGGATATGAAAGACGAATTAGACTTTCTGCTTGGCTCCAAAGGACATAAGAGTAAAGATGGAAGTTGCTAAGAGTCAAGTGTTGGGAAAGCTACCAGTTATCTTTCCAAAAGTGGAATGGATTGTCTAGCGATAGTGGGTTCCCCCTTACTAGAGATCTTCAAGAAAAGAATGGATGCTCATTTTGGGAGGAAATTTGTAGAGGGGCTTCTTACACTGTACAGGGCTTCCAAGGTCCCCTCCAACTCTCTGATTCCTGTGATAGTCCAATTTCTTCATTTTATAACCTCTTACTTTTCAATGTCATGATGGTGATTAAGTCTCCCTGTTTTACAGAACAGAACCCGAAACCCAGAAAGGAAAAGGCCATAGAAGAACCGTCCTGGCAATAGACTACCTTGCTTTTCTTCATATCCCTAGGTTATAGCATAGGACGTTGCACATAGTAGGCATTTAATAATGTCTGAGTTCAATTAAACAGACCTAACACCAGCATGTAATAGACTCCTAGACTTGGAATCAGAAGGCCTCTTTTCGGATGTAGATGGGATGGGAAATTAGGACTAAAGGTAGTGAGTTCCTTTTCACTGGAGATCTTTTAAGAGAAGACCAGATGGCCATTTGTCAAGGATGCTGTAAAAGAAATTCCTCTTCGGACATGGATCAGACTTCTGAGACCCCTTCAAACTCCAAAATTCTATGGCCTGAATTGGAGTGACAGTAATGCTTACACCCCCTCCAACCTCATGAAATGGTGAGCAAAGTGGTCTCTAAATTGCCAAGTGCTGTAGCCACATGAACCAGGAGGACTGAAGAATGTTAGAGTTGTAAGCATGGAATCAGAGGAAAAGCTCAGTCAACTGAGCAATTAACAAGTTGGTGGAAATACATGGGATCTTCTCCACCCATCCCTCACTATACTGCAAGGGGAGCCCCATTTACCTCTCAGTCCTCCCACTGTCTTAATAACTGAGCCCATAGGCTGGGAAGAATTCACTTGTTAAATGTGTGTATTGGGAACTGGGGGGCAGGGAAGGGAATGGGGTGTATGTGCAGTTCTAACTGAGGATGTTAGAAGAAGCTCCCAGAGGTTTCTCGCTAGGATTCCCTCAACCTCCTTCCTCTTAATACCTTTCTGAGAAGGCCCGGTTTTTTCTTCAGTTTTGTCTTCATTGGGCTTGCTCATCTCAAACAGAAGCCACTGTTGCATCCAGTTCTCAAAATCCTGGGATGTGGAGAGGGAGAGAGAACCACCTTTCAGTTCTGCTCAGAGATTCAAAAGCACCTTATATCATACAATCCTACCTCAAGGGGCCAGTGAAGGGGAAGGTGGAGAGGGTGCTGGCTGGAATTGGGGGTGGGAGGTAGAGCAGGGATTTGATCAGAGGACAGGGAAATCATTTCTTTCTGTGAGATGGAAAGAAATCCTCCATGGTCTGGTTTAGCCATACATAAAGCTGAATTTCTCTCCAGGTACCTTATCCCCACTCCCCAGCCGTAGTTCCGAAGTGACAGGATAGGAGATCCCTCACCTTCCAGCTCTTGGTCTCCATGTTTTTCTTGAGATGTTTCATGTTCTCCTGAAAGCTCTTGGTCAGCTCAGGGAAAGACCTTCTGGGGTCAGATTGCTACAAGAAGCCAGGAAATCAGAGGGAAAGTTAAAAATAGGTCAGAGGGGACAGTGTCCCTCCTCTTTTCATCGCCTCATGCCTAGACTATTGAAATGGCCTTTTGGATGGTCTCCCTGCCTCAAGTCTTTCCCCACTCCAGTCCATCCTCCATCTGCCAAAGTGATCTTCCAAAAGCAAAGATCCGACCATGTCATGCCTCTACTCAATAAATGCCCATGGCTCCCTATTACTTCCGGGATCAAAAACAAAATCGTGTAGCTAAAGCCCTTTACACCTGACCCCTTCCTACCTCTTCAGTCTTTGGGGGCTTTACTCTCCCACAAGTGCCCTAGCCTTCTCGCTATTCCTTAAGCATGATACTCCCAGCTCATGATTCCACGAGTTTTCGTTAGCTTCCCGCCGTGCTTGGAACTCTCTCCTTCCACACCTTCACATCCTGGCTTTCCCAGCTTCCTTCAAGACTCAGCTAAAATCCCACATACAAGAAGGCTGTCAAAGTCCTCCTTCTTTCTTTTGTGATTATCTCCCAGTTTGTACTGTATATGTCTTATTTGTGTATAGTTGTTTGCACATTGTACTCCCCATTAGATTGTGAACTGCTTGAGGGCAGGAACTGGTTTTGCGTTTCTTTGTACCCCTAGCATTTAGCACAGTGCCTGGCATACAGTAGGCACTTAATAAATTCTTATTCACTTGACTTCTTTCCTCCAGTGCAGGAAGACCTGATCCACACTGGAGTAAAGTATAAACCCTTGATACTCAAAGTGATCCACAAAAGAGTGAGTAATGGAATTTGGGGATGAGGTCGGTCCTCATAGGGAGGAATGAAACTAGGCCCCCAGCCTGGGGGCTTTGCCTTCATAAGTAGGAGTAAAAGATGGGCTGATAATGGATCTCCTACCTGTAACAGGTACTTCACTTGGTCCTTGGTATTATTTCCAATCTTGGTCAAGTCCTGTAATAGAAAAGGAAAAGCAATAAGTCAAGGAATAAGGAGGAACTGAGAAACTGCTTGGATATTGTTCTGACTCCTGAGGGTCTGCCGAAAGTTGGAAGAAGAAACAGTAGCCTCCCCCTTCTCACCACTAAAGGCAATGGAGCCTGTTAAATGTCCTTTGGGACAGTCCTCCGGATAGGTGCTAGCTCTCAGTCTACTTGGACCCTCCTCCCACTCCCACTCAGGCATTCCCACAATAATCAGATAGTATTTGTAACCTCCCTAACCCTCCCCCTATCCCAGCCCCCAAATCTTCGTTGATCCAGCCTCTTCACCATCAATTCATCTGATCAAATCTTTCCTCCAAGGGGAGGTGGTGGGAGACTGGGAGCAATGTGAGGGCCTTACCATAGTTGGGAGGCTCTCAGGCTCCAGCTCCCTCATGAGCAGGGGTGTAGCCATTCGGAGTTTGTTCACTGGAATGGAGGCTGCAAGAGGAAGAGAGACTTGAGTCCTAGGAAGGGGCTCCAAGTCCTAGGTAGGGTCAATAAATGGAGTTTGGCAGTCCCAGAAAGTACTCAGGTCCCAACCTCACAGGAGGGCGCTTTTCCCCGTTCCTGACTTTGCATTCATTTCCCTAAGCCAGGGGTGGGGAACCTGCAGCCTTGAAGCCACATGTGGCCCTCTAGGTCCTCAAGTGTGGCCTTTTGACTGAATCTTGGCCAGCCACATGTGGCCTCGAGGCCACAGGTTCCCCACTCCCGCCCTAAGCTATTTACTGTAGGGGTGCAGGGGAGAGGGAAGGAAGAAAAGCAGACTCACGTTTCGGGAGCTTCATCTTCAGAGATTCAAGCTGTAGGTTCTGGGAAGTGACAGTAAGCTTGTCTAACCTCCCCTGCTGCTGGTACACAAAGTAGATGGTTGCACCTTGTCCAGCAATGAGCAGGGCCATCAGCACGGAGAAGCCGGTGTAAAAGGCTCCCTGGTTGCAGGACCTGCTAGGACAGAGGGGATGCTGAGCGGGGAGGGAGGGACTAGGGAACAGATCAAGTGCCAGAGCGCAGCCCTGAATGAGGGAATCTAGTCCTGTCGTCTCAAAGCTTGTTTCATCCTCTGCAGTGTGATGAGGGCGACCTCAAAGGTCCCTTCTCATCCAGACGTGTTGTCTGATCTTAAGGTCCTAGGTGGTCCCAGAATATGGATGGGGGTCTTTCCCCTCTGTAGACCATTCTCTTCTTGGTCACTGGACCAGGCGAAGAAAGGATAAATTCTGTCTAGCAGGGTGAGAAGAGAGGAGGGGGCAAGGCAGAGTACAGAGATGAAAAGGGGAATTCCAGCCTCTTCAAAGGAGAAGGGAAAGGTATCCAAGTTAATGAGAAAAGGGAAGGAAATGGAGAGGAGAGGGCTGGAGAAGAGCCTATGATACTTGGGAAGCAGAAGTATGAGGAGGGGGAGACAGCTCTGTGAGGAACTGAAGTGCTCAAAGTGGGAAAGAGGGGAAGTTTGTCATAAATGTAGAGCCCTAGGGAAATGGACCAGTAGTCAATAAACATTGATTAAGCGCCTGCTGTGTGCTAGGCGCTGTGCTAAGTTCTGGGCATTCAAAAAGAGGCAAAAGATAGTTCCTGCCCTCCAGGAGATTACAATCTAATGAGGGAGACAACATGCAAACAAATACAGGATAATTAGGAAATAATTAATAGAGGTAAGGCACTGTAATTAAGAAGGGTTGAGGAAGGCTTCCTGTAGAAGATGGGACTAGATCTAGGTCCCTAACCATTTTTGTGTCATGGTACCCTTTGACAGTCTGGTAAAACCTTCTCAGAATAATATTTTTCAAATCATAAAATATAAATATATAGGATTATGGAAGAAACCAATTCTACTGAAATAGTTATCTATCTAAATAATATCTATCTACCCATCTATGTTTTTAAAAACGAGCTTACAGACCCCAGGTTAAGAACTCTTGGACCCGATGTTGTCTAAGGTCCCTTGCACCTCTGACATTCTGTGACTGGATTTGGGGGAAGGCTTGGAGATAAGTAGCAGGAGGAACCCAATCTCAGGTGTTCTCCCCACAGGAGGAACCACTGGCAACTTAAGGCTAGGAAGGCCATAAGAGCTGAAACTGTAGACAGTGCCAGAGACTGCTCCACACACAGCCCACCCCTCCCTGAACAAACAAGGAACTGAGTTCCCCACCCTCGAAGCTGGAAACACGTCAAATATAAAACAAAGCAAACTTTACTGTAGGAAATTCAGCAAGGAACCAAAGTATTGGAACAAGGATTTGGGAAATGATGGGAATGGAGATAGGCAACCTTCCTCTGTCAGCAGCACAGAATTCTAAAACTTCAAACCTTGGAGGGATTTCAGAATCAACTCACTACTCACAAGGCATGAAAGAAATGAAGAAAGGCAAAAACCAGTGCTTGCTCTTAAGGACCTCCCAGGTCATTTAGGCCAACTTTCCAACTAGTCTGGGGATATCTCCCCGACCTCTTTAGGATATATTATGGAGATTTTTGCTTTTGAAGGTGGCTCAAAATTATGAGGCCTTATGAATTATTATTAATTATTAATCATACTGTTGCTAGTATAAAGCCAATATCCCCAGTTCTACAAAATCGTGACTTCAGCAACCTCTCTGGTTACTTCTCCTTAACTTTCTGAGCTTCCCAACCCTTTTGGGTTCTTCAAAATCCCCATCTGCCTGGCTACAGTTGATGTCATACCTATACCAATTCTCTGATTGACTAGCCACAGAAGCGCTCAGATTATTTTGGGGTCACTGTCTAGTTTGGGAGTAGAGGATGCTGCCCACTTTGTCCACCTTATGGAAAAATGGGGTGGGGGGCAAAACTCTCAGGGGTTAAAAAAAGGAAGGAAGCCAGATACAGAATCTCTTCTCTTTCCCATCAGGCAAGCCTGTTAGTAACGGTCAGTTGTTGGATGGCCAGCAAGTATCTCATTTAAACACCTAGAACTCATGTGAGGGGGCCTAGGACTACACATGTATGTGAGTATATGTGAATGTATGCTTGTGAGGTGCTTAGGAGTCCATCCACTCTACTCCGAAAGTATTTGTGGGGATCATCTTAGATGGGTGTACAATCCTTTCCACCACCCCACCAATCCCTAGGAGGAGGATGTGAATGTTTCTTTCTCCATTCAAACATACTTTCACCCTCACTTTTGCTAGCAATAATAAATATATATATATGGTTTGCCTCGGTATAGCAAAGGATTTCAAATCAGAGGACTTGGGTTCAAATCCTCCCTCTGCTACTTAATTGCTTTGTTGACCATTCAACTTCTGTTTCTCCATCTGCAAAATGAGGTTGGATTGGGTGGATTCTGAGGCCCCTTCTGTTTCTAAATCTGTGACCCTAGATCTCTAAGGCTTCAAGTCTAAATCTTATGGGTCTTTGTGACTTCTACACATGCCTTGGATTGTGGATATCATGCCTTAGGCTTCTGAGCAGCCCAGCCTCACCCTGGTCCTCAGCTTCACCAGGTTCCAAGGTTATCCAGCTCCAGGTCTCCCCCTAGAGGACCCAGTACAAAGTTTATTCTGGCAGCATCCCTGGTTGGGAACTTCTCAGAAAACCTGTTTACCTAGCAACCCATGACATCATGAGTCAAATCTTGTTCTGATTTGTCTACCGGACTAATTTATGGGCAGCTGTCCGGCCTCAAGGTATTCATTTTAAAGGGGATTTGAAGGGGGAGAAACAAGCCTTGTAATGGGGGAAGGGAAGGAACCAAACTAGAGAAAAATCAGTCACTATTCATTCAGTGAATTTGGGTGAGGCTGAGGGAATGAATAGACTCCCAGGGGTACCTTTAAATTGGGGGCAAATGTCTTACTTCTTTGCCTAGGTGAGTTCCATCAACAAGATTGCCACTATTCTCCCTCTCTCCTCCAGTCCTAGTTGAACTATTGACTAGTTTATTTCAAACAAGATGAGGCGATGTGGTTTGGTGGTGGCGGCAAGCATACAATTTGCATCAGATGGCTTGGATCTGAATCCTGGCTCCACCACTGACTTCCCTTTGGCGCTCTGGCCAAATCCCTGCTGGGCCCGTTTCCTTATCTGTAGAAGTTACCTCCCAGCTCTAAAGCTATGGTCTTTTGATCCAAATCTAAACATGGTCCCACTATACAAGGCCCCCTAAATTCTGGCTTCCATTTGTATCTCCCCCAAATCCTTTACATGCTTCTTCCATTCTGGTTAGACTATTTTCCTCACTAGGACCTGAGCAGAATGTAAACTATCCTTCCTATCACCTAGTAAAACTTTTTTTTTAACTTAAATTTTTTTTTGCAAAATATGTGTTGGTAAGGGTGTGCAACGTCACTTAACTTGACCTTCTATCCACCTGCTTAGGCTCTGAACACAATCTCTTGGGTGACAGGGAAGATTTTTCTAGCTTGACTTCTAATCCAGCTTCCTTCCTTTGTCCGCCCCCCGCCCCCCGCCCCCCGCCCCCCATTCTTGGTCTCTAGCTGTCTTTCAAACCCTCCCCCACCCCCCACCAACCCCACCCCCACCTCCCAAAAAAGGAAACCCAGACTGCTGAATCCAATAACCAATGAGCATTAGATTGGTTAGTGACGTCATAAATTGCTAGGTAGAACCATTTCTGAAAGGCTCCTGATTTCACAAGTGATCTTAGAATATAGAGCAAACCTGCATTTTAGGTTAAAAATTCTTTTCTAAAAAGGATGTTCAACGTCTTCTCTGGACATTAATTTATAATACTGATATAGATCACGTTATAATTAATATGTAAGTGAATCTGAGTCCTCGCATTATAATTAGTTCTGAGCTCAGGCTAGGGAATCAGCAGACCTAAGTAATCCCATCCTTTCTCCTCTCTGGGTCTCAGTTTCCCTTCTGAAAAAGTGAAATTATGATGTCCGAAGACCCTCATAGCTCTAGTGCCATCACTTTTTAAAGCAAAGTAAGATGCGGGTGGGTTTTTTTTTTCTAAATGCTATGTAACCTATTTCCTTCTTTAGGCAAACATTTATGTGGTTAAAAAAAAACTCTAAAAATTTGTTTTTCAATTTTTCTTCTTCATAGGACAAAAACAAATGTATACGCCCCTCATTTATCTCTTGTTGAAAAAGAAAAAGAAAAAAAAAAGCTTTAGCAGTTGGTAGATTAAAGATAGGTGAGGATGGTTTGAGGCCGGACACAGATAGGAGGAAAGTGGCCATATGTTGAGCCTGGAAGCGACTCGAGAAGTCACCCTGGTGACCGTGGCTAGCGATCTTCCTTTCTCTATCCTGGCTCAAAATCATGGGGACTTGCGTGACTTTAGCAGACTATCTGGGTACTTCAGGGAAACTCAACATTCTGAGCTTCCCAAGCACGCCAACTCTTGGCGTCTTCAAAACCCCTATCTGCCTGGCTACAGCTGACGTCATACCTATCTACGTTTCTGATTGACTACCACAGAAACAGAGATTATTTGGGGGTCACTGTGTAAAAATGCTAGTTTGTGAGCGGGGGGGGATGAGAGTGGGGATTCTATTCCTTTTATCTATCTCCCGAAAAGAGCAACAGTACTTTTGTGGGATTAAAAGAATGAAAGAAAATCTTGATACAATGACCTGAGGATTACAGTCAGAATTAAGAGGGGGATGCCCCACAGGAGAGCTTGGCTTTAGGATTCTCGGCAACAGAAGGCAGAGAAGAGGGAAAAGAGGAAGGTGCTGGCTGGGCTACTATTGGAAATGGAATTTTTTTTTTTTGGTGGGGGTGGGAGAAAGCACATTCCTCCCTGGGGAAGCCACAATAAGGAGCATCCTAAGTGAAAGTCCCCATATAAATATCAGATCCCCAGGGTTTGGGCCAAGAAAACTCTGAGGGAGCCAGGGTTGGGCGTAAGAGGTGGGGAGTCCCTTGAGATTCAGAATGGAGTTAGATGCAAGATGATAGTATTAACGAGTAAAGAGGAGCTTTCCCTTCTAGAAACCTGTAAAGCAAGAATAACGCTTGTATTCCCTGCCTCACGGAATAGTTGTGAAGAAAGCACTTTATGAACCTTAAATTGCTATTAGAAATGCGCACTCTGTGGCCTTTACTCCCAGGCACACTCAGTAATGGTGCACTTCTAACAAAGGAGTGGAAGGGCCACCATGTGAGCCCGGGTTCTGCTACTCACTACCTCACCTGTAGAATGAAGGGATCAAACTAGCCAAGCGCCCAGGCCCTCTCCAGCTCTAAATCTATGGTCCTTATGTCCCACCAACCCAAACTGTTTCTGAGACAAGGAAATAAGAGACTCTGGAAAGAGGAAGGGGAAGAGAAAACCTTAACAGAAAATCATCTGTTTTGAGTCCCAATTGAGAGCACCTCACATCCTTTTAACTGGCTCTGGTCCCCTTGAACTCTCATCAATTAGGAGAAAATTAATTCTCTCTTTCCCTCCCTCCCCCCTCCCCCCCCCCCATAGCTAGCTATACAAACATATAGACATTTCAGGTTGGACATTTCCTACATCTCTTCTTACTCTGAGATTCTATAGAGAAAGATTGTTTTCTTTTCTTTTTTAAATTTCCGTACCGTTGTTGTCCTCCTGCGCTTTGTCCCAGCATGGGCTGCTGCTCATGGTTGGAGATGAGGTCTCGCTGGTCCTCCATGGTGTTTGCAGTTGGTTTACCCCTCACAGAGATTTCAGCTGCTGCTAGTCTGACTTGCTCTGTTCTCCTGGGTTCTCTGACCCTGCTACAGCCAGACCAGCCCTTCAAATTGATGTTGAAGAGGAATTTGATTCGTTCAGAGGGAAGGCCAACCCACCCAATTAGTAGAAGTGAAAGTCCAAGTTGGAAATACCCAACTTAGCTCTTGCCACCCCTCTCCCACTTCAGTGGACAAGGAGGAAGGGAAGTTCTTAGTTCAGGTGGGGAGTCTTGTCATTCCATTGGCTGAGCAGGCAGCATCACTTGCTTCTAGGCAGACCTTTATGAAGAGAGAGCTCTTTGGACCATTAGAAAAATAGAGATGAGGAAAAGCCAAGACTATTTCTGCTTCTAGAGTTAGCTCTAACTCGTGGAAAGGGAATATCTTTGGCTCCCACCACTGAAATTTCTGGTAGGGACAGAAAGAGGCTAATGTGTGACCATGAATTCCTTGTCTCCATAACTTTGTATCCTTTGTAAATGAAGGATTTCCCCCAGAGCATTTCTAAGATTTCTTCCATCTCTGACATTTAGCACATAAAGTGTGCTTAATAAATACTTGACTGACTGACATTCTTCTGTATAGTTTCTTCTAGTTCTGACATTTTGTTCCAAGGTCCTTTCCATTTCTGTTGTTCTATGTTAGATGAACCCTTTAAACTGTAACAGTCAATGTTTCATGGTCCCTTCCAGATCTGGCATTCTAAAAATTGATAGAATTTAGAGGTGAAGCAAGTTTGCACATAATATAGTTCATCCCCCTCATTTTACAAAGGAAGAAACAGTCCTAGAGAAGGTAAGGCAATTGACTGGGGTCATGCAGATAGGATCATGGCTCTAGAGCTAAAAGAGACCTTAGAAGTCATCTAGCCCAACAACAGATGAGGAAATTAAGTCCTAAAGAGTTCCAATGATTGACCCAAGGTCACCCTGATAGTAAATAGTACAGCTAGGATTTGAACCCAGGTTCTGTAACTTGAAATCTACTGTTCTTGCTACTATGCATGCCATGTTAACTCTTGTGTCTCAACTGGGGAAACGGCCCCATTCTAAAAGTTCCTCTGGGAAGGAGAGATACATTGGCATAGGAACCCAAGGCCACTAAAATGTATTTGGTCCTTGGGCCTTCAAGTTTTAGAATCACTAGAGGATATAAGCTGGGTGAGATAATTCTACACAAAAGGGTCATAAAACAGCCAGGATGCCAGAGCACTCCAAGTAGTTTTTAAAGAATGAGATCCCTGCTTCCCTTAGCTCCCAATGGGAGAAGCCTCTGTTGATTCCCTGGAAGAGTCTCTTTCCAAGGCAAGGGAGGCAGTGGGGAAAGCGGAGAGAAGGTAAGTAGAAAGAACAGGGCGTCTAGGGTATTGCTAAGCCCTCGGTCACTCAGATCTGGCTAGATCTGAGATGTGGGCAGTGCCAGGTTGTGAGGGGTTCCTGAAGAACCAAAAAGGGGTTCTTTCTACCTGTCCAACATCCTTCTGCTGATTTTAAGTAACTAATTTAGATTTTTCCAATTCCTTTGGTTCTGGAAGATCTATGATTCCTAGGAGTCTAAATTAATTCATAGGTAACTACTAATTGGACAGGTTGCTGACAATGGCCAAAAACTGACTCCTCATTTCCCTTCAGCTTCTTGTGTAACTGTGTTTCCAAGATGCAATGTAATCTCCTTGATGGTTTAAATTCTTCCATTTCTGTCTTTAGAGCACCAATCATTTGCCCATAGTAGGAGCTTAATAAATGCTGGCACAATTGAATAAAGGAACTATGCTTGGCTGCTCTTTGAAAGGCTGGTACTATTTCCACACAGTCCCTAATCCCAAAGTGTGGCTCATGTCCCAAGTCCTGGTTGATTCCTTCAACCATACAGTTTCAAAGCTTTAAACGTTACTATGTGTATGGGGAAGGGAGAGGATCTTTTTCTAATCCCATCCCCCACCTTCCCAAGTCCTAGCATGCAGCTGAACTCAGCCTGCCATCTCAACAGCCTACCAAACAAACTACCAGCCTCCATTTTATAGATAAGGAAGCATGACCTGCCCAAGGTTCCACAAAGTCAGGCTGGGAAAGGGAACCCAAGTCTCTTTGACCACTCTCCAAGACTAGATGGTCCATAAGGATTTTTTGCATTTGGTTGGAGGCAGGGGAAGCAGTTTATAGTTAAGTAACAAACTGCCATCTGGACTATCGACCTTACTTGTCTTTATAGTAATGGAGACCATTCACACTCTTTCCACTCCCCTTGTAACTAATGGCAGGCATTTAGGAGCCAGTAGCCAAGGTTAAGGAATCAGTCTGAAGGTTAGGCAGCCCATCTGAAGTATTTTCTTCCTGAGTACCTCATTTTAGGGGAGACATTGACAAAGTGGAGTCTATTCAGAGTAGAAAACTGGATTCCAATGAGAAATGATTTAAAGGTGCCATGTTTTCTCCTTATAGTTTTTTTTTTAAAGGCATATATTAGCTTTATCAAAATAATACCCAAAAGCCAATTCTATTTGTTTCTGGCTCCCTTTCTAATCTTTCTTTGTGTTTTGGATTGTGCTGTAGTCACCATTTTTATTGTCAAACAGTCCTCTTCATATGGAGGTGGTTCTGATTCTGCTTATTTCACTCTCTTTCTATAGGACTTCCCTAATTTCTCCGCATACTTTGTAGTTGCCATTTATTATGATGAAATAATATTTCATGGTATTTGTATACTACAGTTTGTTCAGCTCTTTTCCAATTGTTGGCCATATGGGTTCTTTTCAGTTTTCTGCTCTTATGAAAAAAAAACTGCTATGGCTATTTTTATACAGATAGGAATTTTTTTTTCCCCCGAAGGCGCTGTTCTCTTCTCCAGGCTAAAGAGCCTGGAGAAAAAAAAGACTTAAGAGAATATTGCAGCTGTCTTCAAATATTTGAACGGCTGTCACAGAGAAAAGAAAGGAGATTTATTCTATGTGGGCCCATAGGGCAAAAGTAGGAGTGGTGGATGGAAGTTACAGAAAGGCAACTATAGGCTTACTATAAGAAAGAACTCTATCAGTCGTAAATGTCTAATGATAAAATGCCTTTCCTTCCAAAGTAATGAGGCCCTTGTCACTAGGGGGTTGCAAGCAAGGGCAGAGTCAGGAATTCCTGCATTGGGTAGAATGGCAGATTAAATGACCTCTGAGGTCCTTCCTCATCCTTAGATTCTATGAATCTAAGGTAGTAGTCTGAGGCTTTGGTTAGGGATCAAAAGTTTGTGTGTATGTGTGTGTGTGTGTGTGTGTGTGTGTGTAAAATTACTTCCTCACTTCCACACAGGTCGTACCCATTATAGCTTCCCCACAGACATAACACCACCAAAATGGGAGTCCATGTGGAAACAGGCATATAAGCAGAAGGAAAGACAAAGCTTATACAGTTATCCCTTCCAAATCGTGACTTTCCCCATCACGGTTTTGATATATCGCAGATCAGCATAAGAAACTAAATGGGAATTTTGGAGGAGTTTTATGGAAGCCTCAGATGACACAGAAAAAGTTTAGAAACTGAGAATGCATAAAATATCTATGTATATATATGTATATAGTGTTTTATAATAGCAATATGTTTTATCTTTTAATACTATAATAATTCAAACTTCTTTGTTACAAAGAGAGGGCCAAAAAATTTTATGTGGATTTTCCAGATCTCTGGAATCTAGGCACTGTGCCCCTAACCCCCTCGATGTGGGAGGGATAACTGTAATTCCTTTCTACCCCTTCCTACCCCATGATGCATTCAGGTTTTATTCTGTCCAGTTGCTTCCTATAACATTGCTCTGCTCGTCAAACCTTAAAGGCCGCAGAGCTCTAAAGTCCCACAAGGAGTCACCCTCCCTGTTCCCAAACCCTCTGAATTCGAGCTTCCTTTTATCTATTCATAGTAGCTGTAATTTTTCATTCATATCCCTTTTCCTAAGGTTTCTCTATCCTTCCTTCCTTAAGCTAGCCTGCTCTTGCCCCAGAATGCCAGTAATCAATCTTTGGAGCGTTACTGCTTTTCCTGCCAAGCATGGGCTGGAGATAGAATGGAAGAACTCCCAGCTTCCCTTAAGCTGCTAATAATAATAATTCCCTATGCTAATAATAAACCGATTAGACCACATCTGGAGGGTTTGAGGATGGCATAGAATGCATAGCAGTCTCAGAGTTGGAAGGACCTCAGAGTCCATCTAGTCCAAACAATGATTGCCATGTGGCCATCCATCACTCTGTTAAAGTGGAAAGAGCATTGAATTTGACATCTGGGGACCTGCGTTTGGATCTCCCTCTGTCTGCCTCCTACCCAGCAAAATTGAAAAGATGGAACTGATGGATTCTGGTAGGGCTGAAGGAAAAGAGGCACACAAATACATTATTGGCGGAGCTGTGGATTGGTCTAATAATTCTTGAAAGCAATTTGCAATTGTTACCAAAAAAATTAGCTACTAAGTTTAGTAATTTGCAATTATGCTTTAAAGAAAAAGTCAATACCCTTTGACCCAGATGTTGCACTGCTAGGCATTTATCTCAAGGAAGGCAAAGGCAGAAAGAATGGCCCTATATACACCAAAATATTTATAGCAATGCTTTTTGTGGTAGCCAAGAACTGGAAACAATGTAGTTACCCATCCACTGGGGAATGGCTAAACAAATTGTGACGTACGGATGTAATGGAATGCATCTGTAGTGAAATTCAGAGAAGTATAGAAAGACTTAGATGAACACTGAGGTAAGCGTAACCAGGAAAACCATTTACACAGATGCAATAATGTAAATGGAAAGAACAAAAAAAAAAAAACCCTAAAAAGCGAATGATTCACAATTATAATGACCAAACGGCCCGAGAAGAAAGTTGAGAAAATGAATTTCCCTCTCTCTCTTCATTGAGAAGGTGGGGGTCGATAAATATGGAATATTGCATGTGCCGTCAGACACGTTTAATATTTTGTTTACTTTTGTTTAACTATTTTTTCCCTCTTTCTTTTTTCTATTCTTTGTTACTAGGGATTACTTGCTGAAGAAGTGGGCGGAATGGATATATCTGGAAATTAGGATGTCATAAAAAACAAAATCCATCAATAAAAATAAGATTAAAGGATTTTAAAAGTAGAGACTCAGACTAGATAACTCTTGTGGCTGCTTCTAGTTCTAAATTTTATGATCCCATGAGTTACTTGGAAGCTACCAGTGATGGAAAACCCATTACCTTCCAAGGCAGCCCATACCACATCTCTATAGTTGTAATTATCAGCCAACTTTCATTGACATCACGCCAGACTCTACCTCTCTTCAGCTGCCTCTCAGTGCTCCTGCTTCTCCCTTCTAAGTGCAAATGAAACAAACTGAATCTCTTTTCAACATGACAACCCTTCGCAGTCATGAAGACAGCTTTCATGCCTTCCTTTAAGTTTGTCCTGGCTAAAAATAAATAAACAAATAAACAAATGAACGAATGAACAAATAAATAAATAAAAATTTAAGAAATTAAAAAAAATAATAATATAAAAAGTTCGTCCAGGCTAAACATCTCCCATTCTTTCAGTCAGTTCTGATGCGGCATGGTTTTCAGTCCCCTTATCAGCCTGGTCCATTCCCCTCTGAATGCTCCAGCTTCTTTAATGTTCATCCTAAGATGTGATCATCAAAACCTGTAGATGTGGTCTGATCAGGACAGAGGTGAGCAAAAGTATCACCTTCCTCCATCTGAGCACTATTTTCTTTTAAAGGCAGCCTTAGCAGGAGCTAGGTGGCAGAGTGCGTAGAGCACCAGAACTGAAGTCAGAAAGACTAGAGTTCAAATCTGACCTCAGACAATCACTAGCTGTGTGACCCTGGGCAAGTCACTTAACCCTGTTTGCTTCAGTTTCCTCATCCATAAAATGAGCTGGAGAAGGAAATGGCAAACCACTCTAGTATCTTTGCCAAGAAAACCCCCGATAGAGTCACAAAGAGTTGGACACAACTGAACAACAAGGTCAGCTTTTTTTTATTGCTATTGTTGATGCATTTTGACCATGCAGCCCACTAAAACCCTCGAGGTGTCTTTGATGTGATTGGTTGTCCAGCCAGACGTCCCCTATCCTGTACTTGTGAAGTTGGATATCTAAACCCGGTAAAGAATTTTACATTTATGCTTAATCACTTTCATTTTATTAGATTTAGTCTCTCCTTATAGCCTATCCAAATCTTTTTGTTTCCTGTCATCTGGTACATTAGTTATTCCTCCTAGCTTTGTGTAATCTAGCTAGGTGGTACAGTGGATAGAGCCCTGAATCAGAGCAACCTGAGTTCAAACCCAGCCTCAAACACTTACTAACTATGTAACCCTGGAAAATTGCTTAGTCTCAATTTCCTCATTTGTAAAATGGGCATTATAATAGCACCTTCCTCCCAAGATTGCTGTGAGGATTTAATAAAATAGTACTTGTGAAGCCCTTGTTACTTAATAAGCACTATAGAAATGTTAACTTACTATTAATCTACAAATTTAGCAAGCATGCGACCTATGCCTTCATCCAAGTCTGATAAAATGTCAAACGGTACAGGGCCAAGGGCAGAACACTTCACTGGAGACCTCCCTCCAACTCTGGATCAGCTGATTAATGACTTCTTTTGGGGTTTGGTCTATCGACAAGTTCAGAATCCCCTCTTGGAAAACTTATAAAATGTGTTACAGAAATCTAACTTACTATGTCTATAGTGTACCCTTGATCTACCATTTTACTCTGATTAAAAAGAAAAGTTTGAAAAAAAAAAAGAAAAGTTTGATGTGACATAAAAGATCTATTCTTGATGAAGTCACTTTGGCTTAGTGAGTGCGACTTCCTTTTTTGAGTGAAGGGAAACCGTCCCTTCAATATTATATTCTAAGATTTTTCAAGGAACTGAAATTAAGCTCACTCATGTAGAGTCTGTAGATTTCACACTTCCCTATTTTGAAGAACAGGCAATGTTTGCTTTTCCCTAGCATAGTCCTACTGCACCTCTCACCACCAGCAGCCATCAGTCGTATCCACCAGATATAGCCGATGTGGTTCATCTGGACATTCCTGAACTTAATGAAGGGCACTTACATGCTCTTTGCATTTTTCAGTTCCTGGATATCATTTTTATTTTATCCTTGCTCAGTTCAGAGAACATTTTCCTTGGAAAACAGAAGCAAAATGAACTTAGTTCTTCCTTTTAATTGTCATTTCTTAGTCCTAGGCCCACTGAGCAGGAGCTCCGTGCCCTCTCTGGTTTTCTTCTCGCTCCTAACATCAATTAAAAAAACCCCAAATGATTCATTCCATTGGTCATAATTCTTCACAACTCGACTAGTGTGTTATACATAGAAGATATATCGGATTCCATGCTGTCTCGGGGAGGGAGGTGGGGGGGGGGGGGAAGAAAACCTGGAACTCAAAATTATATATAACCAAGTGTTGTAAACCAAACATAAAAACTCTCAGAAAAAAAGAAGGGAAATAAAAAAAGAAAAAAAAGAGAATACTTAAACTACATGTAAAAAAAACCCCAAAACCCACTTTTTATCATCCTTAACTTTCACTTCCAACTTCAGCTTATTCTTGCCTTTCACACTACCTGAGGACCTTATTACTCTTGTTGTGGCTGTTCATCCTTGTCTGACTCTTCATGACCCCATTTGGGGTTTTCTTGGCAGAGATACTGGTGTGGTGTGCCATTTCCTTCTCAACTCATTTTACAGATGAGGAAACTGAGGCAAACAGTAGGGTCACACACCTAAGTAAGTGTCTGAGGTCATATCTGAATTGAGAAAGATGTCTTCCTGACTTTGGGCCCAGTGTTCTAATCACTGTACCACCTAGCTACCTCTCAAAAAGAAAAATGCTAGCTACATATAAATGCTAGTTATTAGCATCATCTATTGGGTGGTGCAAATGAAGTGGAGAAAGAAATGACCAGTGTGTTCCAGTGTGTTTGCCAAGAAAACCCCAAATGAAGTCACAAAGAGTTGGCCATGACTAAAACGACTCAATAACCATGATCGTTTTTTTAAAGGTTTGCAAAGCACCTTACTGATTTTATCTCATTTTATCTTTATAATACTGGAAATTGATGCTTTATTACTCCCATTTTACAGATAAGGAAACTGAGGTCCCACGGCTAGTGTCTGAGACCAGATTTGAACTTCCTAACTCCATATCCAGAGTTCTATCCACTGTACCACCTAGCTACTGTTGTATCTATTCTCCATTCCCTGCCCTTGCTTCCATCACCTTCATTTGCGTTAATGAGTACTCTTCAGAGCCACAAACTCTTTGTGTCTTTAGAATTTCTTTCCTGAAAGCTTCCTATCACTCTTGGGCTGAATTCCCCTGCAGAATTTTAGGTCCCTGGATCCTCTCTGTCCTTTCACAGAACACTTTGAAATCCACTCTCCAAAATTTAGGCTGCATGTCAGATTATATCCAACGTTCTTCTTTATCACAAATTCTCAAATAGGAAAAGAGAGAGATTTCCTCTTCCTCAAGGTCCTCCATTCTTTAATGCCGTCTTATTCCATATAGTTTTGGGCTGGGTAACAATGTGTCTAAATATGTGTAGAATTTGTATTCCCCTAGTAGAAAGTTGGCCTCTCTGCATCCCCTGTTCATGCCAGGAACTTCTACCAGGAAGCAATGATGGGTAGTTAGTTGCCTTAGACACCCACTCTATATAGGCTCTCACTCTATGATCTAATTCACCACCTTTGGAATTTCCTCACCAGATGCCAGGTCACCTAGTCCAGAAACCAAGCATGGCAGTACTTCAACCTTTTCATCCCTGGACCTCCCAACCACCCGGAACCAGCTACTATGATGATTGGCAGTCACCTTAGTTATCCATTTTTTTTTTACCAGCTGTAGCCCCACCCACCTCTCCCCTTTCCATTCCTGGAACCTTATACTATAACACCAATACTGGAAAAATTGTGAAAGTTGTAGTCAGTACAATGACCATTGATGATTCCAGAGGATAATCCAGAGACACATAATTTGTTTTGCTTGACTATGAATTGTTACAAGAAATTCCCTCTTTTTTTTTTAATAGGGAGGGCAGGGAAAATAGATTGCTGGTCATTTAAAAAATGAGGTGGAGGGGTTGGGGGCAGGTTTGCGACAAATGTAAAATATTGCACATTTCGTACTGGGTTACAGTATCAATATAATAAATTAATATATAATTATATTTATAATAAAATACAATATATTTATAATATAATATAATTTTAATTAGGGGAAAGTGCCTTATTTCTCTGCCTTGATAAGTTCCATCAACAAGATTGCCACTCTCCCCCAGTCCTAGTTGAACTATTGACTAGTTTATTTCAAACAAGATGAGGTGATGTGGTTTGGTAGTAGCAAGCACAGAATTTAGCATCAGATGGCTTGGATCTGAATCCTGGCACCACCACTGACTTCCCTTTGGCGCTCTGGCCAAATCACTGAACCTCTCTGGGCCTGTTCCCTTACCTGTAAAATGAGGATGCTATATACGACCTGTAAGTTACCTTCCAGCTGTAAAGCTACGGTCTTGTGATTCAAATCTAAACACTGTCCCACTACACAGGGCCCCCTAAATTCTGGCTTCCATTTGTATCTCCCCCAAGTCCTTTACATGCCTCTTCCATTCTAGCCAGGCTATTTTCCTCACTAGGACCTGAGCATAATGTAACCCATTCGTCCTCTCATCTAGTAAAGCTTTTTTTAAAAATCTGATTTTTTTGCAAAATATGTGTTGGTAAGGGTGCAACGTCCCCTAGCTACCTCACTTGACCTTCTATCCACCTGCTTAGATTCTGAACACAATCTCTGGGGAGGCAGGGAAGATTTTTCTAGCTTGATTTCTAATCCAGCTTCCTTCCTTTTCCCACCCTCCCCCCTCGATTCTTGGTCCCTAGCTGTCTTCCAAACCCACACCACATCCGCACCCCTCTAAAAGGGAGCCCAGACCACGGAACCCAACAACCAATACACACTAGATTGGTTAGTGACATCATAAATTGCTAGGTAGAACCACTTCTGAAAGGCTCGTGATTTCACAGATGATCTCAGAATAAACAGAGCATTTTAAGTTAAATATTCTTTTCTAAAAAGAATGTGCAACGTCTTCTCTGGACATTAATTTATAACATTGATAGGTCATGTTATAATTAATATGTAGGTGATTTAAATCTAATTAGGTCTTATGAATCTGAGTGTTCTATACTATAATTAGTTCTGAGCTCAGGCTAGGGAGTCAGCAGACCTAAGTAATTCCATCCTTTCCCCTCTCTGGGTCTCAGTTTCCCTTCTGAAAAAATGAAATTATTATGTCCAAAGACCCTCATAGCTCTAGTGCCATCATTTTTTTTTTAGTATAGTAAGATGCGGGTGTTTTTTATCTTTCTAAATGTTATGTAACCTATTCCCTCCTTTAGACATTTATGTCTAAAAATCTGTTTTTCTAATTTTTTTATTCATAGGACATGAACAAATACATACGCCCCTTATTTATCTCTTATCCTGTTTTTTTTTTTTTTTTAAGGCTTTAGCAGTTGGTGGATTAAAGATATGTGAAGATGGTTTGAGGCTGGACACAGGAGGCTCAAATTTTGAGCCTGGAATGGACTCGAGGAGTCTCCCTGGTAACTGCAATATTCTAGCGATCTTCCTTTCTGTATCTTGGCTCAAAATCACGGGGGCACTTGATCGTGACTTCAGCAGACTATCTGGTTACTTCATGGAAACTCAACCTTCTGAGCTTCCCAAGCACGCCAACTCTTTTGGCGTCTTCTAAACCTCCATCTGCCTGGCTACAGCTGATGTCATACCTAAGTCTCTGATCGACTACCACAGAAGCA
The DNA here is from genome assembly GCA_028646595.1 of Phalanger gymnotis. Classification (NCBI taxonomy): domain Eukaryota; kingdom Metazoa; phylum Chordata; class Mammalia; order Diprotodontia; family Phalangeridae; genus Phalanger; species Phalanger gymnotis. The sequence continues at coordinate 40,203,257 of CM053625.1, forward strand.
GAACTTATTTGGGGGTCATTGTCTAAAAGCGCAAGTTTGCTGGCGGGGGCGAGCGTCTGGATTCTGTCCCCTTTGTCTACGCCCTGTAGGGGGCAGCTGTATTTTGCAGGGTTGAAAGAATCTAAGGCTCCACTCATTATCTTCTTATTTTGCAACCCAAATGATCACACCCTGACTACCAAACTCCAGTATAGTTTCCTCTTTAGAGCGTAAACTCCTTTAGGGCAAGAACTGTCTCAGCTTTCGTCTTTGCAACCCCAGCACTCAGCCTGGCTTTGCACCTAGTAAACTCTTACGAAGTGCTTGTAATTCATTTGTGCTTTCCCAGTTCCTATCTCAAAACCTTGCACTTAGTAGGCTTAGGAAATACTTGTTGGATTGAATTTAATTGAATCAGGCACAGAATATCAGGTCCTCTCACCTTTTAGAAAAATGAAACGACCATTAAAACAAGGATTTCTTTGCACTGCTTTTAGCCGAGAGCCACCTTTTAAGTTGTCCTCCACCTTCTCTCGCCCCCATCACTATTGTCCAGCTGAGCCTTAATAACTGAATGGACGCTGCCCCAGTCAAACCTGTTAAAAGACCTTAGCTCGAAAAGTCCAAGGTCCCCCACTGCACCCTGGCCCATCTCCAGTTGTCCTGATGTGTATCTTGCCACTGGACCCAGATGGCTCCAGAGGAGAAAGTGAGGCTGGTGAGTTTGTACAGTCTTCCAATTCACTTGCATCACCCTGATGTCACCGTCTTCTTCCAGGCCGAACGATGACTGCTATTTGTCCATGCCAGGTATGTGACATTTCCCAAACTCATCATTTATTTGCCTTCTCTCCCAGGGGACTCTAGCAATGAATGGCCTCCAAAGTGGAGTACACGCACCCCAAGGACGTGAACAAGCCTGCCTTGCCTTGCTAAATGCACAAGACGATCTTTTGGGGTGCAAAAGAAAATAATAGAACTAATTTTATTTTCTAACTTAAAAATAATCAGTGTTTACTAGTGTTTAGTATATGGATTGACACTGGAGATCTCAGTCTCTGTGTCTCACACTATGTATCCCAGGGAAGAGGGAGAATTGCACAATACAGAAGGGTTGACAGCTGTGCCCTCACTTGTTCATCTTTTCATTGTACTGCAGTTTACATGTGCCTGATTATGTGGATTTTCAGATTATGTTACTTAAATTTTGACCAAACTAACTAGTCCTTACAAAACGAGCCTGCAAAGAAATTGTAGATTGAAGATACTAATTTGAGAACAAGTAAACCAGAAAACGGCAGAGCTGACATTTTATTCCAAGTATAAGCTTTGTCAGCCAAATTACCAAGTAAAATTAAGGACAAAATCTAACAAGTAGGCTAAAAGGACCCCTTCAAAATCATCTGAAAAAAAATTTACATATTTCATACATTCAATAACAAACCTTGCACTAAGAGCATATTGTACTTTGAGATAACAGCTAATGATAGTATGAAGCCATGATTAGCAAAGACACTAAAAAACTTTTGTTACCCAAGGTGTTACCTAATTCTCTCTGGGTAAAGGGGAAGAGAACGTTTAATGCCTACTATGTGCTAAGTACTTTATATTATCTGTTTTGAGATCTGCACAAGCAAGAAACCTGGAAACACAATTTTCTAACCTGTTTAAAAATCTTCCAATTTTTAGGGGTTTTTTGAAATTATGTTAAAAATGGAAAAAAAAAGCACCTTGGTGATACAGTGGGAAGAGCTGGAGTCAGAAAGTTCTGAATTAAAACTGTCTCAGATGCATGCTGAAATTCAGGACAAATCCCTTAACCCCTCTGGGCCTGTTTCCTCATCCATAAAATGGGGATCCTACCGACTTTATAGGGTTGTCAAGATTAATAGGCAATATATGTATATAAATGAAAACCTTTACTGTCATACAAATACTATTACTTCAATTAATTTCTAATAAATAACAGCAATGATGGAAATATATTACTACTTAATAGCTGACACTGAAACAGGGCTTGAAGATTTACAAAGTACTTTACATTCTTCTTAATCTAGCCAAATGATGAAATTGAAAAACTTCTGACTTAAATCCAGAAGCAGACCTTCAAATATCCGTGTTGAAATGAAGCATTATATTGCTCTGAAAAATTTTAGTTCATAAAACCAAAAAATTGTTTAATTTCCATCCTTTCCTTTAACATTCTTATTTTTGTGCCTGATTGATATAGTGCATGCACGTGGTTTATAAATATATAAGTAAATAAGGGGTGGCATGCTGGATGAATATTTACTAACAGGGCATGCAATAAAAAGTTGACACTCCAGTTACTTTTCTGCTTCCACAATTGCTTCTGTCTCTGCTGGTCTTTAGCCAAGTGCTACCCTTCACGTAATGCACAATTTTCTCACTACCTTGAGAATAGCAAATTACAGTGGCAAGAACACTGGAATTAGTGCCAGGAGTGACCTGGATCCAAATTCTGTCTTTTGACACTAGTTGTTAAGTGACCACGAAAAAGTCAGAGCTTCGTTTTCCCATCTGTAACGTGGAATCTCCAATTTCACTGGGTTCTTGAATCAAATGAGAATGTTTTGCAAATCTAAGTGCCAACTATTGTTATCTACGCTGTCCCCTGCGAATATATTTCCAGAGACATATTCCAAGCATTGGTCTCATCACTCTGAGTTTCCACGATACCAGAGATCAAATATACCTTCCTACTTAACACTAGTTTCCTTCCACTTGAAAAGAACAAAGCCTAAATGAGGATTAGACCAACATGGACCTGGTTCTCTAATCACTTGATTTTTAAAGTTAATGAGCACCTATTAAATGCCTGCTACATCTGATGAATGGTGGACACCAAGAAGAATCTGCTTTTATGGAGTTTATGGTATAAATTGTAATGTACATCACGTACCAATGACATTTCTGTTGGTCCACCTCTCCCTTCACCCCCAAAATGAGCTCCCCAAGTGCCTTTTCTTGTGCCCAACTCAGACTGTGAGCTCCCTTCCAAAACTGGTCTGGAGTTCCCTGAAAGCAGGACCCGAGTCAGCTCCATTTTGATAACTTGGCAATAGTATATAAATGCAATTCCTGACCATCAAATCTCTACCACCCCCTGGGCCCCATCTCTACTTTTAGAATTAAGGGACAAAGGTAAGAAGAGAGTGCTCTCTCTCCTCTGGACGTTAAGTTTCCAAAACAATAAAAGGACTAATAAGCTATGAGTTTTGCATTTTAAAGCAGAAAGGAACCTTAGAATCTAACCTTTCCCTAGTGTTTCAAGGATTAAGATTCTCATTTCATCCCTTATAACAAACCTTAATATAGTTTGAGACCTTACGGATTATTTAATCCAATACTCATTTAGAGGTGGGCCAGTTGAGACCAAGAGGAAAAATGTTACCCTGGTCACAATAAATCTTTATACGGGTCTATTCTGGTTTGTTGGAGTATAAAATACTCAGCCTAGTGTAAGAAAAGCATAAAGCATTGGGCAGCATTAAGATCAACTGTCAGGTCACAAAAGTCAGCAATGTAGAATATAATTCAGGAATTACCAATCCAACAGGTAGAAAGTAGTACTAAAGTACTGATCTCAGTCAAGCAATCCTGACTGGTCAGTTCTTTTTTTGACCTTCTATTAGTGATACTGCTGCTAATAAGCCTCTTTCCCTAACAAAAAGCCCAGAACATGGGTCCTAAGCCACAAATAGAATCCTCGAGACAAAAAAAGGCACGCGTGTCAAAGCAGACAGCACTTGTGTACAGTGTACCACTTGAGACCACCAGAGGCAAACGGACCATTGTGACACTTTTATTGACAAAAATAATCCAGCCGGAGATATTCACAGACGGCGACCACGGCGACCACCCTTTCTGCGAGTGCTGTCAGAGGGGATTGGAGTGACATCCTCTGTGGAAAGGAAGAGAGAAAAGATCATATTGCTGGGACCTTGCAATACTAGGGAGTTTTCAAATACATAATCACGCAATTAATATTAGAGCTGTAAGAAACTTCAGAACCCTCTAAAATGGGTTCTATCACAAAGCAGAGAAAAGCAGAATTAGGTCAGGCAAGAGAAACAGAAGCCTGTTGAGAAATGGGGGCAAAACATATTTGGTGCTGAAATGTCATGTGATACTCCTTGGTGGGGGCTGTCTGATCAGAAACCAGCACCTTCAACAGACATTCACCTATCTTCGAACAGAACTACAGGTAATCTAATGAAGTTCTCTCTGCAATCATGTGTAAGCCACAAGAAAGCAATGACTCACCAATACGCCCAATCTTCATTCCAGAACGTGCCAGAGCTCTGAGGGCTGACTGTGCACCAGGGCCAGGGGTCTTAGTCCTGAGAAAAGTCATTAAGTCAGAAAAAGTTCCTTGATCTGTCCCTGAGCTAAAAAAATAAAACTTAAACACCTACTTATCATTATGGGCTCCAGTTGTATATGCAGTATTACAGAGCATTTCAGTTAGAAGGGACCTTATACACATTGCCTTTGGTCCCCACAACCACCCAGTAAAGTAGGCAAGATTTATGGGGGAGACTGTGACCCCTATTTTATAGATAAGAAGGTGAAGTGCTGAGGGCTTTACACTAATAAGCTACATGGTCTTAGGCATATCTTTGACTTCTTGTTCCATGCTTTCTTCACCTGTAAAACAGAAATCACAAAGCCTACCCTTGCTTCCCTCAAGGGTTTATTATGAGGATCCACTGAGATGGCTATAAAAGTGACTTGAAAAATCCAAACCCCTATACAACTTCACAGGATGATCTACCAGCTTTCCTCTGATGCTGTAGGTGGCACGGAAGTGACACAAGGTTCTGAGGCAAAACAAAAGGAGCCATATACACCAAGCTGGAAAAGCTTTGACTCTATATCTCCACTCAGTCAAGTGCTGAACTTTCCTATTTACCACTGTTCTAACAGAAAACTATGAACAAACTTTAAAAGGTGTGAAGCTACCTAAGTCTTCGACTAGAGAGAAAGTACTCAGGACAATATCAAATTAGCCCAGCACACCTTGCTTTGCTAGGTCTCCAGGGCAATGCTAGATGACTCTCCAGGGCTGACCTAAATGATAACACAAACTGAAAGCCTGTAGGAAGATGCCTCTTCCACCCAGTATTTCTCTTCATATTCAGGTACCTTCCTTTCTGCCATTCCCAGGGCTAGCATCTTCTTAATAAACATTTTAAAAGACCCATCCTCACCCTTCCTCAGAAGTAACCAGATTAGCTCCATCTCCAACACTGCCCTGAAAATCAGCGTGGCAGTCGAGGAACCATGTCTGGGCACAGTATGTGCAAAGATTTGATCCAAGGGAAGCTTAAGTACAGATGACATTTCCCCTGCATTGTGGTCTGGAAAATAAACCTGGACCTAGAGCCAGAGGACCCAAGTTTGAACCTTAGCTCTTTTGTTTATTACCTATATAGCCCAGAGCAATTCACCAGCAAGTCCCAGTGAGTTGGTGGGAAAGGTTACCAGAAGCGGGTTGACAGTTTATTTCCAAGATGGTACTCTTTCCATGAGACCAACCGAGCCATCTCACCGAAGATGCCAGGGGAACACATACCTATTTCCCCCTGTGGCCCGAAGTTTGATGTGAAGGGCAGTGATGCCTAGTTCTTTACATCTCTGGGCGACATCCTGAGCGGCCAACATAGCAGCATAGGGAGAAGATTCATCTCTGTCAGCCTTGACCTTCATCCCACCAGTCACCCGGCAGATGGTTTCTCTGTAGACAAAGATGCCATCAATCATTGATCAAAATGGAAACTCAAGGTAGGAGACAGATAGCCAAGATTCTTAACGGGACCTTTATCCAGATACGCACTTGCCAGAGAGATCAGTCACATGGACAAAGGTGTCGTTGAAGGAAGCAAAGATATGGCAGACACCAAACACATTCTCTCCTTCTGCAACTTGAGGTCCAAGGCTGATGACCTGCTCTTCCTTCTTTTCCTTCCCCTTGCGAGGTGCCATTTCTGGGCAACAGAGAAAGATGCAATTTCAAATATGGAAAATACAGGCCATTTTTACACTTGTAGTTCCATAGACTACGTCGGATTTCTTTCCCTAGGACTAGTTGATGATTCAACATTTTCACTTATTTGAAAAACATACCACATGGAGGAAATGCACACTTAAACTACTATGCTAGAAGGGAATCAGGTTATGGTTTCTCTTTCACACAAAAGCTAGCAGATCAAAAAGCAAAATGCTCATTTTAAAGTGGCTACACACAGACTGGCCTAATTCTTTAACAAGAATTTCTTTAGGACTCATTTATGTGACAGGCACAAGGGATACAAATGAAACAGTCCAGGCCCTCAACATACTTACATTTTAATGGCATGTTTAGATGTAGGCCACAGGCTACAATTTGCAGCACTGGGTCAGGAAACAAGCACAGATTAAGAGCTCACGATTAAATGCTTTTGGTTGCCTTAAGAGTTAGAAGTGAGGTATAGTACAAATGTTAGACTCAGTCCCACTTCTGAACCTGCCTCCCTTCAAAGGGTTGCATAAAGGTAAACCAGTATTAAATGCTAGACTGGGAGCTTCCCAAAGGCAGAATTTGTCTTCTTCATCTTCCTCACATCTCAGCTTAGCAAAGTCCTTTGCACACAGGCTCACTGACTTAAAGAGTTGGAAAGGACCCGAGAGATCATCTAGTCCACCCCTGCAATTTTACAGATGGAAGCCAAGGCCCACAGATTAAGTGATTTACTCAAATATGTACAGGTAGTGACAGGCCTGAAACTTCAATCCTCTGAATCCAATCACAATGTTTTCGCCGTCTTACTGAGCTTTCCTCCTTTCACAGGGGCAGAAGAATTTTCCACAGCACCTCCAAACCCCAAATAGTTTCGTCAGCACAACACTAATTGTTCAGAGCAGCTTATCTAAGAAGGGATAGTAAACTCTACTCAGGTCTGACTGGTTTTGCAATTCAAACTTAAGTATTAAGCTCTTACTGGTATCTGAACTCCTAGGGAAAATATAGCAGCTGCCACTTAGACCCATTCTATCTTTCCGCATTACATCGTCCTAAGGTACAGATATTACCTGTGTATTTCAAATGGAGGAGCTAAGTAGGGCTTAGGGAGGCTCTGTCCTCAGTCACTCTGCTAGTCAGTGGCGGAAAGATTTCTATTCTCTTCTATTTAAAAAGGTGGAAAGACTGATCCAAATGTACATGCCATATCTCAACTAATAAATGGTTCAGAGACATATATATTTCTCTGAAACCCAACCTATTTATAGTCATAAGTAAAAATGCTCTAAATCACCACTAATTAAGGAAATACAAGTTAAAGCAATTCTGATTACACCTCATACTCATCCAGAGCAGCAAACATGACAAATGAGGAAAACAACAGATTTTGGAAGGGTTGTGGGGGGAAAAAGGCACCCTATGTGGCACCGTTGGTGGACCTGTAACAGGCCTAGAAAACAATTTGGAATTTGACACAAAAAATTACTAAGCAATAGGCCTAGCCATATCACTGCTAGGCCTTGGCCAAAATGAGATTAAAAAAAGGTCCTTTAATGGACAAAAATTTATGGCAGCTCTTTCTGTAGTAGCAAAAACCTTAAAACTAAGGGATGCCCATCAATCAAGGAATGGCTGAAAAACTGGTGTGATGGAACCTAACTGTGTAGCAAATAAGAAAATAGATGCTTTCAAAAGACAAGGAAAGCCTTAAGTGAACCGATACAGGGTGAAGTAAGCAAAAGAAGAATTTATGATAGTATCATCCATATTATAAAAATGAACCATTTTGAGACACTTATAAACTGAAGTGAGCAGAACCAGGAGAACGAGTTATACAATAACACCAATACTGGACAAACTGTGAAAGCTGTAATCTATAGAATGGCCATTCATGATTCCTCAGACACATTAGTTTTGCTTAACTATGAATTGTTACAAAAAAATTCCCTTTTTTTTTCAATAGGGCGAAGAAGGAAAACAGATTTCTCGTCATTTAAAAAACCGTGGAAGAGGGTATGTTTGCTACAAACGTAAAATGTTGCACATTTCCTACTGGTCACTGTATTAATAGTTTTGCTTTGTTACAAGAGCCCTCGTACGAAGCGAGAATAAGAGTATGCAGTGTCAGATGCACACACAAACCTAAGTTGGATTCTGCTCTGAGATTTCTTCCAGCACTGATATTTTGGGTCCAAAAATCCTCCTTTCCACGTGTTACTCCAAAGAACTAAGCCGCGCCGACTCCCCTCCCCGGGCCCCGGGTTGCCCACACACTCTAACAGCCCTGAGGTCTCTCTGAGCTAGGGTCCCACGTCCCCCAACCCCGGAGCCAGAGACCTCTCCTCCGCTCCTGACCCCAGATCCCCCACCCCACCCCCTTCCCCAGTCGCGCTCCTCCCCGGGCCCCA
>CM053625.1:40211768-40226568 GCA_028646595.1 Phalanger gymnotis
CCTTCCCAGGAGAAAGTGGCGGCGATGAAAGGGCACAGCCTCAGCTTCTCTCCCGAGAGGTCCTCGGGCCCGCCCGAGGCTCCTAGTCAAAGGATGGAGACCGATGGCGGGGAGGCCGCAGCCCCTTACCTGCTCCTCTGCTTGGGCCGCCAACACCGGAAAGAGAAAGCGGACGGTCACGGGGTCCTGGGTCACCTGCGATCACCCGGAAGTTGTACCCCGAGAGCAGGAAGTGAATGGAAGCGCTGAATAGTTCGCACTTCCTGAAGATAAAAGTAAAACTTATATTCTAAAGGGATAGGAACCTTTAGCCGGACGTCGAGAAAAGGTGGAATTTAAATAATTTGGAGATGTTGTTTTATAACGTCGTAGGGGGAGAGGAAGAGGAAGCGGAAGAGGCGTGTCCCAAAATGGCGGCGTCCAGAGAACGATATCGAGACCCTTTTCCAAGATGGCCGCTTCCATGACTAAACTAGTTCCTCCGTACATCTCTCCTCCTCCCCCCAAGCAGAGGGGAGCTAGCATCTTTAAAACCTAAAGTAATAGGGGAAAAGTTTGTGATTGTCATAGCTAACAAAAATAAATCCTTTGTATAGTTTCTCAATGTCTACAGAACAATTTCTTCGCAGCAAACCTCAGAAGTAAATGCATCTTTTTTCTTGTTATACCCATTTTGCAGAGGAGGTCACTCGAGGACCAGAGTGAAGAAATTAGCTGCCCAAGGTCACACAGGCAAGATTGTGACTCAACTATACATTTCAGAGCAGCTCTCTATCTGTGTTGACAGAGGGGGTTTTCTCATAGAGCCTTTCCTATACCAGTGAAATCATGTCTGGGCCAAAAAAAGGGATTAAAGAGGAAACTTCTAAATAGCAATTGGTGAGGAGGGCAGGACCAAGGTCACTGGGGGTGACAGTCTGGGAGCAAGGTTAGGGAAGGGGGGAAAAGGGAATAATCAATAAGCATTTATTAAGCACCTACTATGCGCCCAGGCACCATGCTAAGCACTTTACAAATATTACCTCAGTCAGTGAACATTTACTGAGCATCAGAAATTACTAATGAATACTCTGCTGTAGCAGGAAGAGCTACAGATTTGGGGGGTGGGGTAAGAAGGGGGTGGGTGAGGTCAGAAGACCTAAATTGTAGCTCTTGCTTTGCAATTAACTTTCTCTGTAAAGCTGGACAAATTTTTAATCCTCTTTCCGCCTGATTTCTAAAATAAGTGAGGCATCCTCCACTGTCTCTTAGGTGCTTCCAGACTCTGACATTCCATATTCCCTAAGGGACTTTTCAGTGTCCTGTATTCAAGACTGTGAGGGAGACTGGGAGCTCACATCCTAGGGCCATATTTGAAAAGTAAATTTCCTGTCTGCTCCAGGATTGTCACAGGATTCCAAGAAAGGACAGTTATCATTCTCCTCTCTCTTTTTAATCCTTCCCACTCCCCCACTCCCACCCCCACCTCCCCCAGCCAATGTCAATTCTACTCTCCCAATCCTTTCTTCATCTCTGCTCTGTCCCAGGCCCTTTGCCTTTACCTCCTTCCCCATTAGCTGAAACCCCTCCTTCCTTCTTTTTTTAGACTTTCGGTGGCCCCTGGTTTTATTAACCATTTCTATGGCACCTTTGTCCCATAGTCTTCAGCCTCATTAATCTCTGAGAAAGGGCCACTGGATGTAATGGCTGTGGGGCCTTGTGATCTCAGAGTCCGTCAGTGTGATTGACCAGAGTAAGAAACTGGGTTCCTGCTGCAGCTCTTGGCTCCCCGATGCACAATGAAGAGCTGTTGTTGTCTCTTTATCATTTTCCCACTCTTAAATAGGGACATTCCCTAAGGCTCTGTCCTCTGCCCTCTTTTCTTTCCACTCCCTCCTCTCTTCCCCTGTGGTTTCAACTGTTACCTCTGTCTAAGACTTACAACCCTTTATCCCCAGCTACAATCTTTCCCCCAAATGTCAATCCCATGTTTCCATCTGACTGCTGGTGTCACCAGGCCTTTCAAACTTAGTATGCTACAAACTGAATTCTACAGCTTCCCTCATTTCCTAGCCTCATCTTTTAATTTCCCTACTTCTGTCAAGGGTATTGCCATCCATCCCATCCTCCCACAGTTTCCCAGGTGTATAAGTTCTGAGTTATCCTTAATTCTTCATTTTCCATCGGCCTCTATGTCCAGCTGACTGTCAGGTCTTACCTCTACTAGCTTCACATCTTTTGTAGCCATCCCGTCTTCACTTACACACACGAGTTAAGACCTTCATTACCTCTCACCTGGACCATTGCAGTAACTTTCTAGTTAGACTCTCCCCTTTAAAGATCTCCCCTTTCTAATTCATCTTCCACACAGCTGCAAAATTGCTAGAGCACGCAGTAAGGCACAGGTCTAACCGTGTCACTCCCCTGGTGCTAGGCAATCCTGCTATACCTGCCCTACCAATTCACTATCCTACTCTGCCCCTTAGCTCATCCAAACCTTTTCATCCCTCCTCAAAATGAAGGGCTCCTCCTCCCATTCTCTTAGCTGAGGACCTTGCCTCAGGTTTTACAGAAAAAAATAGAGGCTATTTGGTGTAATCTCCCTCTTCTTTCCTCTTTGTCACCTCATATACTCAGGTGCCTTCTGTCACTTTTTTTTTCCTTTACTTCTTCATAAAGAAGTGGCCTTATTCCTTCCACAGCTAACACTCCTACTTGTACAAGTAATCAATCCCATTCCATCCTGTTTCTCGCAACAGATTGCCCCCTCTGTCATCCCCACTCTAAGTTATTTTCAATTTTTCCTGGTTCACTGGCTCATTCCCTACTGCTTACAAGCATACCTCTGTTTCCCCATCCTGAAAAAAAATCCTCACTTGATCCTTCCATCCCTACTAACTGTCATCCTATATATCCTCTGTCTTCTAGCTAAACTCCTTGAAAGGGCCATCTACAATAGGTGCCTCCACTTCTCTTCTTATCCCCTTGCGATCTAGCTTGTCATTCCACTGAATGACCTTATCATTCCACTGAAACTGCTCTCTCCAAAGGGACTAATGATTTTTTAGTTGCCAAATAGAATGTTCTTTTCTCAGTCCTCATTATCCTTGACTTCTCTGGAGTCTGACACCGTTGATCACTCTCTCCTCTTTGATACTCTCTTCTCTCTAGGTTTCTAGGACTCCACTCTCCTTCTTGGTTCTCCTGTTTTTCCAACTGCTCCTTCTCTTTCTTATTTACTGGATCTTCTTCCAGATCATGCCCTCTAACCTAAGGTGTCCTTGGAGGTTCTGTCCTGGGCCCTCTTTACTGTTTTACTTGTTGAACTCACCAGATCTCATGGATTTAATTACCATCTCTATGCTGATGATTCTCAAATCTACCCATCCTGTCCCAGCATCTTTGCTCAGCTCCCATTTGCATTTCCAACTGCCTTTCAGGCATCTTGATTTGGATGTCCAGTAGACATCTTAAACTCAGTATGTCCAAAATGGAACCCATTATCTTTCCCCTAAATGCTCCCTCACCTCCACCCCTGCCACCTTCCCTAGTGCTGTAGAGGACATCATCATCCCAACCTAGGAGTCATCCTCAATTCTTTACTATCTCTCACCCTCCAATATCCAATCTGTTGCTAATGCCTGCCAATTTCATATTTGTAACATCTCTCAATACTCCTCCCACCCCCTTTCTCTCCTCAGATACTGCCACCACTTTAGTGTAGGCCCTCATCACCCCATACCTGGACCATGGCAAGAGCTCGCTGGTGGGTCTACTCTCCTTACTCCAATCTGTTCTCCATTAAGGCTACCAGCTGATTCTCCTAAAAGAAGGTCCAGCCATATCACAGACACAGACACAGACACACACACACACACACACACACACCACTACCCAGTACACTCCAATGGATCCCTATTGCAGGCATTCTCTCTGGCTATCTCCCAAGCCTACAATGTTCTCCCTCCTCTGCTCTAATGATTCACCTCCCTGACTTCCTTCAAGTCTCAACTAAAATCCCTTCTCCCACAGGAAATCTTTCTCAACCCTTCTTAATTCCAGTTCCTTCCCTCTCTTGATTCCTGTTTATCTTATATGTAGCTTATTTGTACGTACTTGAGGGCAGAAACTATCTTTTGCCTCTTTTTGTATCGCCAGTGCCTAACAGGGTGACTGGCAAATTGTAGGCACATAATAAGGGACAGCTAGGTAGCAAAGTGGATAGAGCATTGGGCTGGGAATCAGGAATACTCATCTTCTTGAATTCTAATCCAGCCTGAGACACTTACTAGCTGTGTGACCCTGGGCAAGTCATTTAATCCTGTTTGCCTCAGTTTCCTTATCTGTAAAATGAACTGGAGAAGGAGATGGCAAAGCATTCTAGTTTTTTGCCAAGAAAACCCCAAATGGAGTCATAAAGAGTTAGACAAAGGTGCTTAATAAATATTTATTGATTAATTGATTTAAGATGCAGCTTAGGCACCATCTTCATCAAAAAGCCTTTCTTAGACCACTTTTATGGCCACTAGATGGCGCAGTGGAAAGAAAGCTGGGCCTGGAGCCAGAAAGAACTGAGTTCAAATGTGACCTCAGACCCCAGCTGGGTGATCCTGGTCAAGTCGTTGAACCTCTGTTTGCCTCAGTTTCCTCATCTGTAAAATGGGGATAATAATAGCACCTACTTCAAAGGGTTGTTGTGAGGATCACATGAGATCATATTTGAAAATTGCCTGACACATAGTAGGTGCTATGTAAATGCTTATTCTCTTCTCTTCCCCTTCCTCTGCTTCCAAGTGAGTGTTTTCACTCAAAGTAGTCCCTTTTATAGGATACACACTTATTCCATCAGTGCAGCCAATGCTCTAAACATTGTTAGACTAACCCTCCGACTCTCTGAATCAAGACAAATCTTGAGGCAGAGAAGAGAGGAGACTGGGGAGGTAGGTAATAAAGTTACTGAGCTAAGTTGAGCTGTCATCCACTCCATTGAGAATACTGTCAAACTGTAGAGCAAGGGTATGGCAGGAGCCACAAGACTGGAGACATGCCAGGCGAAGCTTCCAGATATATCACTTGATCCCAGTTTACTATCCGGGGACTCTGGCTTTAGTCTTTTCCCTTATCCTCACACCAGTAAAGCAGATTTGACACATACTGAACAACAAAATGCCAGCTTCTTGATATCGGTCAACGACATCTATTTAAGGAGAGAAAGAACAACAGAGGTAAGATGATTAAGGGACATTACTTACCCTCTCTGGGCTTCAGTGTAAAATAAGGAGGTAATGATAGGTAATGACCTTGAAAGGTTTAAGACATAAAATCCTATAAGTCTATTTATTAGAATACATTATATAAACTTAAAAAAGAGAGAGAATTGGGGAATTTCAGGGAGGCAAATTTCAGATCGCTGTAAGAAGAGCTTCCTAACATTCAGCTCTCCAACGATGCCTCATGAGATAGTGACCTTCCTGACACTGAAATTCTTCCAAGGCTAGATGAAGAATACTGTAAAGGAGACTCCTGTTCAGGTATAGATTAGAGAAGATGCTCCTGAGGTCCCTGCCAACCCAAAGTCTGTAACTCTAATAGCTTATTGTGTGTTATGCCTGTCTCTTCATCTAGGATTTAAAGGATGATAGAAAACAAGTAGTGCCTATTTCATTTCTACTTTTCCTACCAAGGAGGATGATCTTTAGAATGCAAAAGATAGAACAAAGCTGGTTTTGAAGGCATTAAAGATATATGAGGACATGATGAGAAAGCACCTAGCTGCCCACAGTGAATTCAAGCAGCTAAGCCCGGATATATTCCATCCCAAGGTGAGAAGGACTGAAACGACTGATTAATGTGATTACTGGACAGTGATCTTTGAGAAATCACAGAGAAGAGGAGGGGTACTGGGAGACAAGAAGAATAACTTATTTCACTTGATGCTCAGAACAACTCTGTGAGGCAGATGCTATTATTATCCCCAGTTTACCGATGAGAAAACTGAGGCACAGAGGAAGTAGATAACTTGTTCAGTTTGAAATATCCAATTTTAATTAGTGATTGGAGAGTGAGCCTCTGGGAAAAGACTGCGGTTAGGAGTCATCTATCCATAGGAGTTGATGAGGTTACCGAGAGAGAACATAGAGGAATAAATGAAGAACGCCCTAGATTAGCTAGGGAAGTTAATGTGGATGATGAACTGGTAAAGGGATTGTTCTGACAAACCAGGAGGTGCAGCAGGAGAGACCAATATCAAAAAACCAGGGAGGAGAGAATATCCAGGGGAGAAGGTGGTCAGCATTGTCAAGTACTGCAGATAGGTTAAGAAATATTGGGATTGAGAAAACTCCTAATTTCCATCAGATTGGGCAATTAAGTTGGAACACGGGTACTTTGGAGAGAGCACTTTCAGCTGCTTGAGGACAAAAGCTTGATTGCAAAGAACTGAGGAGTGAGTGAAGGTGAACATCAGGCGTAAACAACTTTTTTTTCAAGGAGAAAGAGAAGATATGTGCTGAATGTCCTTCCCTTGCTCTCCTTCAAAATTCAGCTTTAACAAACACTTTATACCACTTATATGTATAAGGCACCATTGATGCAAAACAGAAATGACATCACACATCAAGGTGGTGGAGTTGGAATGCTCTTTGTTCCCCATTGCTCTCCCTCTAGTACCAATTCTCAGTAACCTCTTCTCAATCCATATTTAGCAACCAGTCAAAATTCTGGTAGCTGTTACCTACTGACCATGAGGACATTCTTCTAAATGAGTTCCCCGCCCGGCTCATACTTTGTCTCCTCCTTCCCGGTTCCTGTCCTCATACTAGGAGACTTCAACATATATGTTGATACTCCCTCAAACACTCTAATCTCCCAGTTCTTCAATTTAGGTATTTCCTGTAATTTACTTCTTTACCCTACCTCAGCTATATGCAGAGAGGGTCATATTTTTGATCTTGCCATCACCCATGAATGTTCCACTTCCACCTTTATGAACTCTGATCACAGCCTGTGGTCATTCCACTTCTCCCTTTGCCTCTACACGCTGCTTTTTGTCTTTGCTGTAACCTTTGTTGTGACCTCCATTTCCTCAACCACTCAGTTCTTTCCCAGGCCTCATCACCCCTTTATTAGCTTCTCCTGCCTTCCCAGTCTTCATTCACCTTTGCTGAACTACGGTTATCCCTTCCATATCTCAACTTTCCGCGTCATGGTTTCCATATATGTGGGGCAGCATAGGAAATTAAATGGGAATTTGGGAGTTTTGCAGAAGCTGTAGATGACATCCAAAGGCCAGCGGATGACACACAAAAGCTTAGAAACTCAGAAATGCATAAAATATATGTATAGTATGGTATAATATCGACATCTTTTTTCTTTTTTATTTGATAATAATTTATACTTCTTCTCTTGTATGAAGGGAGGGCCAAAAAATTTTACACAGATTTTCCAGACCACCAGGGCATCATGCCCCTAACTTCCTCGATGGGGAAGGGACAACTGTAGTTCAGCTCCACACTGTCTTTTTCACTGAAGATCGTGGTCCTGCCAAGCCTTAGACTTGTTTTAATCCTATCATCTAGTGCTTTCATCCCTATTCTTGTGTTGCTGAACAGGGTTGATGAGAATCACAAAACCATGTCCAGTACAAATTTACATTATGTAATCTCAATTGGATGCTCACTGCAGCGAGGCAAACTTTTTATATATCTCTAATTGATTCTCTATCCCACTCACCACATACTTTTTCCAAACCTTTCCATTTCTCCTCAAACCTCACTCTCTCAGTGAGAATCTTATCTCATATTTCACTGAAAAAATGGAAGCCATTAGCTGATAACTCCCTTATATCCTCTCCTCATCTCACATCACTTAGATGCTGCCACTTCTCTTTTGCCCATCTCACATGAAGACCTTGCCCTTCTCATTGCCAAGTTGAATCTCTTGTAATGTGATCCCATTCCATTCCTTCTTCTCTGGAACATTGCTCCCTCTCTCATTCCCATTCTCTCACTAATCTTAAATCTTTTCCTATTAACCAATAGGAAGGTTGCTTTCTTACAGTCTACAGATACACCCACGTCTCCCCCATCTTCAGAAAACTCTCACTTGAGCTACCCATCCCCAATAGCCATAGGCTCATATCTCTCTTCCCTTTTCTGACTAGACTCCTTTTGGACATTTATAAGTGCCTCTATTTTCCCTCCTCATACTCTTTTCTTAAATCTCTGTAGTCTAGCTTCCAAACATATCATTCAGTTGAAACCACTCTCTCCAAAGTTACCAATGATCTCTTAATCACTTAATCTAGTGGCCCTTTCTCAGGCTTCATCCTTCTTGATCTCTTTATAGCCTTTGACACTCTCGATGACCCTCTTCTCCTTTATACTCTCCTCTCTTTAGATTTCCGCGACACTGCTCTCTCTCTCTTGGTTCTTCTCCTGCCTGTCAGACTTTGTCTTCTTAGTTTCTTTTGCTGGATCTTACTAACTAACTAACCATGGGTATTTCCCCAAGGCTGTGTCCTACACCCTCTTTTCTTCTCCCTTTTCACTGTTTTAATTGGTGATCTCATTAGCTCCCAGGGACTCAACTTTTCAACAGTAACCTCTATGCTTATGATTCCTAGATCTGCTTATCTAGCTCTAACAGTAAGGCAATCTTCAAATCTAAATTGCCACTGCAATAGCCCCAAACCCTCTCTTGGCCTGCTGTCTCTCCCTCCGACTTCCAGTTGGACATCTTGAACTGGATATCCTGTAGACATCTTAAACCCAACATGTTCAAAACTGAACTACTACTACTTATTATTATTATTATTAACCAAAAAAACCTTCCTTCTTCTCAATTTTCCTCATACTGCCAAGGGCACTGCCATCTTCCCAGTCTGCCATCCTCAATTCCCCATTTTCACCCTGTTCTATATCCAAACTATTGCCAAGTTCTGTCAATTCTACTGTCGTAGTATATATCCCTTCTCTCCTCCGACATTAGTACTGATCTAGTGCAAAGGCAAAGATAGGGAAAATCATAAATAAAGGATGGCACAAGGGATGAAACAGGGATGGAGAGAAGTCTAGTTTGCTCAAACAGATAGTAGGTAAAGGAGAACAGTGTGAGATAAGGAAAGAAGGGAACAATCATTTATGAAGCACCTACTACGTGCCTGGAATTTTACAAATATTATCTAATTTAATCCTGACAACAACCCTAGGAGGTATTAGTATTTCCATTTTATAGTTGAGGAAACTGAGGCAGACTGAGGTTATGTAGCTTCCCCAGGGTCACTTAAGTAAGTGTCTGAGGCAAATTTGAACTCAGGTCTTCCTGACTCAAGGCCTAGCACTCCACCTGTTGTCATCTAGCTGCCTCATAAGATGAGGCTGGAAAGGTAGACTGTGGCCTGATTGTAGAGGACCTTAAATTTAAATATCAGGAGTTTGAGCTTTCCAATACTAAACCAATGATCCCTTAGGGAATATAGAATTCCTGGGGGGTAGGGGTGGGTGAGATATGATGAGATATGTGTGTCAGAGTGATGTCTATGGGAAAGATAGATTGAAGACTGGAGGTAGAATGACTGGTTAGGAGGCAATTATAGTAGGTAAGGGAAGAAGTAATGAGGACCTAAACTGAGGTCTTGGTAGTAGGAATAGAAAGGAGGGGCCAGAGATGAGAAATTGTGGTAGTAGAATCAGGAAGACTAAACCAATTTATTGGGTTAGCATGTTCAGGGACAGTTTACATGTTGCGTGATTCCCTGGGGGCCACCTCCAATATCTTAAACTACTATATTAATGCACGAAATAAAAAGGAGTTTTATTTCTAATAAGCATGTTTAGAAGTAGGTTTCTATGCATAATATCAAATCTGTCATTATTTACAAAGCGATTTGAATTCATGATGTTATATTCAGTTGCTCCAGTAGTTTGCTGTAAGCTTTTAATGTGAATAAAAAACAATGGAACACAAAGATTTTTAACTCAAGAATTTTGAATTCTGTAGAGGTATATGTTCAATTTTCACTCTAAAATTTTAAGACAATGCTGTTCTCTTTCTCTGCTCTTCATTCCCTAATAGAACATAACCTCCTTGAGGAAACGGACTGTATAATTTTTTATCTTCATGTAGTGGGGGTCTGATGCATTGCACAATGCCCTCCATAGGGTCTCTCTGCCCTGTTCTAAAGAGAAATCCCAGGCTAATCACTATGTTATATAAGGGACAAGTGCCTTGGAGAGACTAGAGCATCTTAGACATTCTGTAACTGATTGAGATCAAACAACTATATGTGGAAGAGGAGGCTCTTTGGCTTCGGCATTTATAAAGACCTGTCATCAAAGAATATGAACAAACAGTTCTCAAAAGAAGATCTGAAAAATGTTCAAAACCACATAAAAAAGGCTCCAAATCACCAATAATAAGAGAAATAGGAATCAAAACAACTCTGACATTTTGCCTCACACCCTGCAAATTGGTAAAAATGGCAAAAAATGGCAGCAGTCAATGCTGAAAGAGTTGCGAGGAGATAGGCACACTCATACATTGTTGGCAAAGCTGTGAAACCATTTTGGAGAGTAATTTGGAGTTATGGAAATAAAGTGACTAAAATGTCCAAAACCTTCAAACCAGAGACTCCATCACAAGGAAGCCATGGATAAGAAAAAAGTTCCCATGTACTCCAAAATATTTATAGCAGAACTTTTTGTGATAGCTAAGAATTGGAAACAAAGTAAATGCCCATCAGCTGGAGAATGGCTAAACAAATGTGAATGAATGTGAATATAATGGAATATTACTGTGCTAAAAGGAATTATGTGTGTCAAAATGACTAATATGGAAATATGTTTTACATGATGGCACATGTATAACGTATAGCAGATTGCTTACTGTTTCAGGGAGGGAAGAGGGGAGAGAGGGAGGGAAAGAATTTGGAACTCAAAAGTTTTATAAAAAAAGAATGTTAAAAATTGTTTTTACATGTAATCGGGGGAAAATAAAATGTTATTAAAAAAAAGAAATGATGTATATGATAAGAAGCAGAGAAGCCTGGAAACATCTATATGAATTGATGCAAATTGAAGTAAGCAAAACCGAGAAAACAGTATACACAATAACCACAACAATTTAAATGGTAAGAATGACACACCAAAAAATTAAAAAGTAAATAACAGAATTATAAAGATCAAGTGGGACTTGAAGAGGAGACACCTCCAACCTACTTCTTCACGAAGGTGGGAGGTCCACAGATGTTACACATTACACATGTTTTTGGGCTTTCTCAATGCTGACTTTGTGCTGACTTTTTTTCTCTCTCTAAAAACATACTATTTGTCATATTGGATGACTGTGAAAGGAATTATGATTTTCATTTTCTGAGAGGGGGAGGAATATATGTGATACCACATGATGTAAGAAACAGAAAATATCAATAAAAGTAAGCTTCAGCTACAGTATCTTTGCCTCATTTGATGCATCTCAGTTATTCATGGTGTCAGTTGAAAGGAGTGGGGTCTCTGACTTTGGGAATTTTGAAAGGGAAGGTGAAATAAGCTATAAGATTCTCGGACTTGGAGCCCAGGCCAGATATTTCAGCCAGCCTCTCCTCAATATCGAGAGAGAGGCAAGGAGCGATCTTCCCGAGTGACCTTCTGGACACGTGCCAGCAAAAGCTAAAATGAGGACTCCTTTGGAAGAGATACTGCTTTTGCACTTGAACTTGGTGCACTGTAGGAACTGAGTTAAGTTTAGGTTGATGGGGCTTAGAGAAGAGTATGCCCCCAGCTATTTGGGTGGTAAATGTGCTTTGTTCTTGCTGTATCTTTGAGGTAATATCCCTTTGTAAAAGCTAATTGATGTTAAGTGGTTAAATGGAACTGGGTTACTAATCACTATCTCCTAATGCTGAGGGAAAAACAGCTGGTGGGAACTCCAGCAGGTGACCATAGAGAAGAGATACCCTGTCCCCTCACCAAGCCTGAGGGCAGATGCAGCTTGGTAGGCCCTGAGAAAACGGGGCCAGAGAACTTTGTGACATTCATATCCTTACAGAGGCGTAAAACAGAAAGACATGTGTTTGCTGAAGGTATTTGACACAATAAGGAAATTCAGCATAAGCTAAAGTCAAAGAGTGGTTCCTTTCTATTGTGAAGTCTTCCAGCTTATGCTTGTTTGCAGATCATTTTGTGCTGATTGCTTCAATCAATAGATCAAGCAACCAATCACCAGAATTTATTAATTGCTTGTTATGTTCCAGAGCCTGGAAATACAAATATAGGAGCTAAAGAGTCCTTGACCTTAGGGGGCTTATGGGATATAACAGGTTCACAGAGAAGTAAATACAGGATGTGTACAAAATAAATACAAAGTGATTAGGAGAAGGTTGAGGGTCAGGGGAAAAACCAATTGTGAGCACCAGCAAAGGCTTGTTGAAGGAAATGGGACTTGAGCTAAGTCTTAGAGAGAGTTAAAGATTTTCCAAGGTGGTGGTAAGGAGAGAGAGCTGTCCAAGCACCGGAATGGCAGGGAGGCAGGAGAAGCAACGTCCTATACTGGGAATAGTTGATTGGTCAGTTTGGCTAGATTGGAGAAAGGGAATGTGTGGACAGCTGGAAATACAGGCTGGAGTCAGACTGCGAAGGACTTTAAATCATGAATACAGTAAAATAGTTTGTATTTCATTCCAGAGGCTATAGGGAACCAATAAAGCTTCTTCCATGGGGGAGTAACTTGGTCAGTGACTTTGCTTTAGGAACATAAGTTTGGCAGATGCTGTATGGAAAACAGATTGGAGAGATGAGAGCCATATTACAATAGTCCAAGTGAGAGGTGATAGGGATAGAACTAGGGTGATTATGTTGTGAGTAGAAAGAAGATGGTATATGCAAAAGAAGTGGAGAAGAAAGAGTAGGGGAAAAAAAAAAGCTTGGCAACTTGGGCATTAATACCCAGAATGTTACAGAGCTTCCTAATGAGGTACATAACCATTCAGGAGTGTTTGACTTAACCATCCATCTGGGAAAAACCTAGTAGATGAAGATGGTGCCTGTTGTGAAAAAAACACTGAAAGATTTCAGAACTCTGATCAATTCAGTGACCAACCATGACTTCCAAAGACTAATGAACTATTTCTCCTGTCTCAGGATCAGTCAATAAGTAAATAAGCACTTATTGATGGCAGAGCAAGGAATAGTTTACCTGTCAGATTGTATCAGTAATTAAGGCAGGACTTTTTGCTATTCTTCTCTTAAGTTCCTTTAATGATTCTGGCCTTTGTTTGAATGGGGCAGGTAAAATGGGATCCTTTTGTCTTGGAGTGCTTCTCAGCACTAAGACAATGTAATGGTAATCAGGGCAGGGCTTTTGGTTGTCTTCTCCTTAGGAATGCCTGGTAGTTAAGTACCTTCGATGTGTCTTGCCTTTCAAATGCAATGGCCAGCAAAATGGGATTTTCACTGTTCTTTGTTTAAGTGCTTCCCAGCACTGAGGTAATCAAGTGCCCCAGGAGTATATAAGATCCCAGGTTAGTTTTTGACTTTTGGGGCTCACACTCTTTGGAAGAGTGGTGTGTGACTCTGGGCAAGCCGTTGTAATGCCTCCCAACCCCGGCTTTGCTAACCCAGATGTTGATTTGTATTTGGTCGTTTATAATGTATGTGTGTAATTTGTTCGTATTTGCTCTGAAGTTCAGGGTGCTGGCTTTTCCTCCTGAACTAGGTGAATGATATTTGTATGTTGGATTAAAGTGAGATTGTTAACCCCTTAAAGTTACTTTCCTTTGTAAAGCAGATCAAAGAACCTGTGCTGGCAGCTCTTGTTGCTGGTCTTGTTGGGTCTTATACCCCAACAGCAGCTTATAGCCAGATTTTTGCCTCACAGACTTATGGAGAATGGAAGAATTTATGACCAAACAAGAGATAGAGAACATTATGAAATTCAAAATGGATAATTTTGATTACATTAAATTGAAAAGTTTTTGTACAAACAAAACCAACACAACCAAGATTAGAAGGAAAGCAGAAAACTGGGAAAGAATTTTTACAACCAGTGTCTGATAAAGCTTCATTTCTAAAATATACAGAGAACTGAGTCAAATTTATAAGAATACAAGTCATCCCCCAATTGATACATGGTCAACGGATATGAACAGGCAGTTTTCAGAGGAAGAAATTAAAGATATCTACAGCCATATGAAAAAATGTTCTAAATCACTATTCATTAGAGAAATGCAAATCAAAACAACTCTGAGAGACCACATCATACCTATCAGATTAGCTAACATAACAGGAAAATGATAAATGCTTGAGAAGATGTGGAAAAATTGGAACACTAATGCATTGTTGGTGGAGTTGTGAACTGGTCCAACCATTCTGGAGAACAGTTTGGAACTATGCCCAAAGGGCTGTAAAAATGGATATGTGTGTGTGTGTGTGTGTGTGTGTGTGTGTGTGTATTGATTGATAGATAGATAGATAGATAGATAAATAGATAGATAGATATAGATATCTTTGACCCTGCAATACCACTTCTAGGACTATATCCCAAAGAAATCATACAAATGAGAAAAGAACCCACATGTTTAAAAATATTTATAACAGCTCTTTTTGTGGTGGCAAAGACCTAGAAATTGAGGGGATGCCCATCAGCTGGGGAATGGCTGAACAAGTTGTGGTATATGAATGTAATTGGAATACTGTTGTGCTATAAGAAATGATGAGCAGGTGGACTTCAGAAAAACCTGGAAAAACTTATATGAGCTAATGCTGAGTGAAGTGAGCAGAACCAGGAGAACATTGTACATAGTAACAGACACATTGTGCAATGACTA
>CM053625.1:40227068-40314773 GCA_028646595.1 Phalanger gymnotis
CCCCTTATCCTATTCTCCTTCTTTAGATTTATAGATGTCATCTCAGTTGTAATCATTAACTAAGGGAATGGGGATTGGAGTTTCTGTGCCTCAATTTCCTGGTTCTTTGTCTAGCTGTCATGCTCAGATTGTAAGCCCACCTCCCAGCCAATGGTGAGAAGGGTCAGAGGTGGGAGGGAATTCTCTTGTGTTAGGTATAATTATTGGTGCTTTGCCTCTTGTAAAGTGCCTCCCTTGCTAGATCTGTTCTAGCGGAGGATGCCCTATGCTCGAGAATTGAATAAAATATATTTCTGTTCCCACCCTGAGATGGTTCCTTATTATAAATTTAATCAGTGAGGGACTTTCATCCCACACAGTTGGAAGGGAAAAGGTGGGAGGGAGATAAGAAGGATTTTCTATAATTAAAAAAAATTTAAAAACATTATGATCCCCAAGAACAGATAATAAAACATATCTCTGTCTTCACTGTAGTCAGTCAATAAACATTTATTAAGCGCCTCCTATTTGCCCGGCTGCAAAAAGGACAGAAAGTACTAGAACAAAATATTGTATACTATATATTATCATATGTGTTTACATCATCTTTGCCCTTTAAGGCTAAGATCATGTGTAGTATATCAGATGTGTTCATTGTATTTAGGTGATGTCATATATGGAGTGCTAGACTTGTAGTCAAGAAGATCTGAGTTCAAATCCTGTCTTAGACAGAACTCTAGTTGCCTAACTAGGTGCCCTGGGCAAATTACTTAACCTCTCCTGGATTCAGTTTCCTTATGGGTAAACTAGAGATAATAATAGCACCTAACTTGTGAAGATCCAATGAGATAACGTGAAATGTTGTTATTTGATGTTTTTGCATAGCTGTTTTTCTTTGTGCAGAGGGAGGGTTTCTTTTCCCCTCAGAAATGCATGTGATGTGAAAACAAAAGGTATCAAGAGCCTCCACACTGAAGAAATCAGGAATCTCTTAGTAGATGTAACACTGGATCAGCTGGGTAGTATATTATACAGATCAGCCAGCCTGTAGTCAGGAAGACCTGAGTTCAAATGTGGCCTCAGAGGCTTACTAGTTGTATGACCTTGGGCAAGTCACTCACCCTTTGCGTCAATTTCCTCATCTATAAAATGGAGATAATAATACCTACCTCTCAGGATAGTCCCCAGGAACAAGACACTCTATCTCTTGGCTCTGGGCATTTTCTCTGGCTGTCCCCAATGCCTGGAATGCTTTCCCTCCTTATCTCTACCTACTGTCTTCTCTGGTTTTCTTTAAGTCCCAACTAAAGTATCATCTTCTCCAGGGAGCCTTTCCCAACTCCTCTCAAGTCTAGTGTCTTCTCTCTGTTCATTATTTACTATTTATCCTATTGTATCAGTAATTAGGGTGGGACTTTTTGCAGTTCTTCTCTTAAGTGCTTTTAATGATTCTGGCCTTTGTTTAAGTGGGGCAGGTAAAATGGAATCTTTTGTCTTCGAACATTTCTCAGCACTAAGACAATCAGGAGTCATTGACTTGTATATGGTGTATAATACTAGAGATTAACTTTCCCACACCCCAAATGGGACTTTTCACTGTTCTTTGAGTGCTTCTCAGAACTGAGGTAATCAAGTGCCCCAGGGCCCTGAGACAGGTATATAAGAACCAAGGTTGGTATTTGACTTTTGGGGCCCACTCATAGAAGGAATGTTGAGACTCTGGGCAAGCTGTAACTGCCCCCTGGCTTTGACGACCCAGACAGATATTGGTGTTTCTCTGGTAACGATGAATTGTGATTTGAATCAGACAAGTCTGTCTGTTGTTTGTAATTTCTGTTTGCATTTGCTCTGAGGTTCAGGGGTCTGATCTTTTCCCCCAGAACTAAGTGAATGATATATGTATGCTTAATTAAAGTGAGATTGTTAGCCCCTTAAAGTTGCTTTCCTTAGAAAAGCAGATTAAAGAACTTGTGTTGGCAGCCCTCCTGTGTGCTGGTTGTTGTTAGTCTTACAGTGCTACAGCAGCTGCTAGCAGATTGTTGCTACACCTATATATAACTTGTTTGTATATATTTGTTTGTTTGTTGTCTCCCCATTAGATTGTGAGCTCCTTGAGGGCAGGGACTGTCTTTTGCCTCAGTGCCTGGCATATAGTAAACTCTTAATAAATGTTTATTGACTGATTGTAGGACAGTCAAATGGCTATTTAGGTAGTAGGTGCTATCTAACCTTTTAGTTGATGACTTGTTTACCCAAATAAAAGGTGACACAAAACCGGGAAGGATAGCTAAGAATGAGTGAGAGTCAGGATTCAAAGTGATCTGCATGGGCTAGAATAAAGGAAGGAAATGAGCATTTATTAAGCACCCTCTATGTGTCAGGTACTGTGCTAAGCACTTTTTACAAATATATCATTTGATCTCCACAACAATCCCTAGATAGTTTAGTCTGAGGCCAAATTTGAACTCAGGTCTTCCTGACTCCAGGTCCAGTGCTCTCTATTGTATCACCTAGCTGCAATTGAGTTGGGTTAAATTAAGATGAAATAGGCAGAACGCAAGGTGTATAGTTGAATTTTTAAAAATCACCTTCACCAGTACAACATGTGAGAAGCATGACTAGAGAAATGCTGATCTGAAACAGATCTAGGGGCGGGGTCAACATTAGTCAACAATCTGGATGACAGCCCCCAAAGCCAATACAAACTTAGGCTACATTAGAGGAGGCTTGGTACCCAAGACTAGGGAGGGGATGCTCCTACTACTCTGTATCTGGAGTATTATATTCAGTTATTGAAGGATCTTGGGAAGGATACTGACAAGCTGAAGACCTTCCAGAGGAAGGTCAAAGGTCTTGAGATAATGCTGTAAAGTACCAGGAGAAGATGGAATAGTGGGGAATGTGAGATCTTATACTCAAATTCAAAAATATCAATTTCACCAGCATCACATGTGGGAAGAGAAGGCTTGGAGGGAAAATGATACCTGTTATCAAGTATTTGAAGGTCTGTCATATGGAAGAGAAGACTCAAATTACCTAAGTTTGTCTCCAGAAGGCAGAATTAGGAGGAATGGGAAGAGGTGTTGGATCAAAGGCAAACTTCCTATTAGAGCTATCCCAAAGTGGGGAAGGCCTCGGGAGGTGTGGGTTTAAGTTGATTGATTTCAAAGAAACATTAAGCATGTACTTTTTGCCAGGAACTGAGGACACAAAGACAAGCTGGTCTCTTCCTTCAAGAAGTTTATGTTTTAATGGAAGACTTACAGAGCTCTTCAAGCAAAGTCTCAGTGAGCACTTGCTGGATCTGTTGTAGGGGGTTCCTTGTTCAGGTATAAATCAGACCAGATGGCCTCTGAGCTCCTTTCCAATGCTGAAATTCTATAATTCTGTGCCTACTTTAAGGATTTATAAGTAATTTTCTGATTGAGTTAGAATCCCTTAAAATAGTTTGTCTCTTAAGTAGGTTAAATATTTCCTTAACCTCATTTGAACTACTAGTTCCTGGCCAGTCTTTTTCTTCTAAACCTATAATAGCATAAAGACAAACTTTAGCCCTGCCCTCATTCTAATCAGCTAATGAGTAGGGTCTGAATTAATGAGGCATTACTGTGTTAAGTAATAATACTAACTGGATTCCTTTTTGCTTTGGGGATTCAAATAACTCATGTTTACCTTGTACATGGCAGGGAGTAAGGTGTAAGAAGACTGGAAAGGTGGGAGAGGGCTAGGTCATGAGGGGCTTTGAACTCCTAGAAGAGTATTTTGTATTTGTTTATGAAAGCAATAGGGAGCCCCTGGAGTGTATTGACTAGCTCAGACCTATGCTTTAGGGAAATCACTTTGGTGACTAAATAGAGGTTGTACTGAAGTAGGAAGTGGTGAGGCAGGCAGACACACCAGCAGGGTTGTTGCAAATAGTGAAGGCAAGGGGTGATGAGGGCCTGCACCAGTGATGGCAGTGTCACAGGTAAGGGCTGATAGGTGAAATCAACAGGCCTTGGCAACAGATTAGATATAAAGGGGAGAGAGATATCAAGGAGTTGAGGATGACTTCTAGGTTGGGAGCATGACAGACTGGGAGGATAGTGATGCCCTTAATTGGGAAGGTAGGAGAGTCAGGGAGAGTTTAGGGGAAAAGATAGTAAGTTCTGTTTTAGAGGTCTACTGGACATCCATTTCAAGATGTCTGAAAGGCAGTTGGAGATTTGATATTCAGCAGAGAGGTCAGAAGAAAGTTTGGGGCAGGATAGGTCCTTTTGAGAATAATCAGTAGAGAGATGGTGATTAAATCCTTGGAAGCCGATAAGATCACCAAGTGAAATAGTGTAGAGGAATAAGAAAAGAGGGCCCAGAATAGAACACTGAGAGACACCTGTAGTTAGAAAGTGTGATCAGGAGGATCCAGCAAAGGAAACTGAGAAGGAGCAGTCAGATATGTAGGAGGAGAACCAGGAGAGAATGGTGTCCTGAAAACCTAAAGAGTATCAAAGAGGAGAGAGTTATCAAGTGTCAAAGGCCAAAGAGAGCTCTAGGAGAATGAGGATTGAAAAGAGTCCATCGGATCTGGCAACTTGGGAGAGAACGGTTTTGATGGAATGCCTTAGGTCATTCTACTAGAGACATTTTAAGTGGACGCTGACCAATCTAGTAACCCCGTTTTGTTTTGTTTTTCAAGTCTTGCATGACCCCTTGGTGTTATCTTGTGATTTTTGATCACTTTAAAAAATAAGATATTCCTAAAACATTCTTTTAATAACATGCTCTAGCATTTAGCTTGGAATCAGAGTCAAACTGACTGGCCTACAATTTGAACACCTTCTTCAATCTTGTAGCTTCCCTCCTGTTCTCCAGGATCTTTTAAAAAATTACTGACAGCTCAGCAGTCACATCTCTCAGTACTTTCAGTACCTTTGAATACTTTTCTTTTGGCCTCTTTCTTGGATTTTTTTTGTCCTCTGTGAATTTCTGGGTGCTTTGCTTGCTATCCTTCTTATATTAGCTGTCCTAGCTTGGCAGATATACACGCATAGGCAATCTTCTCCTTCCCCTTTCTTTTCCATTTAAAGTATCTTTGCAGGTAAGACGGAAGAATATGAACAGAATGATCATATAGTTTGGTGGATTCATAGCTAGTTTAATGACTGCCCCTCCCCCCAAAAGTGTTAATTAATTGATTAAGTCTAAAGGGAGGTCTATAGTGGGAGCTAGAGTTCTATGCCTGGCCCTGTCCTATTCAACATTTTTTACCAGGGGTTGGAGAAATGGTATGCTTATCAGATTTTCACAACATTGGCTCACAGATTTAAAGTTGGAAGGAACCTTACAGGAATGTTATCTAATCCAGCTCTCCCATTTACCAGATGAAGGAACTGAGACAGAGAAATTAAGTGACTTGCCCAAGATCAGATAAGTAGTAAATCCAATTCGATAAACATTTATTAAACACCTCTGTGTGCCAAGCACTGTGCAAAGCGCCAGGGATACAAAAAGAGGCAAAAGACATTCTCTGCCTTCAAGGAGCTTACAGTTTAACGGGTAGTAGTTTCAGAATTCAAACTCCGTTGCGTGGTGACGACTCAAAGCTTGGAAGGACAGTGAATACACAGGATGGCAGAGTTGAAATTCAAAATTATCTCAACAGGCTGGAATGATAAAGTGAAATTTAGAATACCAGAACTGGCAGAAACTTTGGAAATCATATATTCCAGCCCTTTCCTAATATGTGAATCTCCTGTACTATCCTTATCAGGTGGTCTTTGAATTACTCCCAACATTTACTAAAAGTTTTACTGTGTGCAGTGTCTGGTACCAGGCTCTCTGAGCTTATAGAGAGTATGATCATCCATTCAGTCACAGAAGGGTGAAAGTTCAAGGATCTGAGTGTCACGTGTTAGTTCACAATTATTTCATTGGAAAACTGATTGAAAGAACTGGGCATGTTTAGCATTTATTCCTTATTTCCACTTATATCTCTGAAGTAATCTCTCCAGACCAGAGAGAGGTGCCTGGAGTTACACAGAGCCAAGAATAGATTCCAGAAGTCGTAAATGGCCCCTGTGCTTTGTATTTATTTTCAAGAAATGCTACTCTCTTGTTGTCCCTGTGAATCTGGGGCTCCTACTCACTCCGCTTTTACAACCTGATGGCTAGTCCAACTGGTGCTTCTTTTGATATCCTTCCCTTTCTTTACTCTGGTCTTTATATGCTAATTTCATCCTTTCTCCTGCCCTTTTCCCTTATGCTCTAACTTTCCCCACTTCATCCATTGTATATGTGGCTCCAGCTCCATTTAAAAACCTTCCCTCCAATACTTGTACTAATGGTCTTTGTTCGACTTCATCCCTTGTGGATCCTCTTTCTGGCTTTTCCAGAACGGTCCTCTGGTGATAAGCTTTCTTTGACCCGAAATAACTTGTTAGTTTAACTAAAAACTCAGCTTGGCTTTTCCCAGGGTCAGCAGTTACTCCGGCCCCAGCCTGTCCTTGGCCCCGGCCATCGCCCTGGTCCCACATCTGACAAGCAACCCCCCCTCCCCCCTTCCCTCCTATCCTCCCCACCCCTTTACTCCCCTCCCCTCCCCAAATCCGCCCCCAGACGGGGGTCAAAGGCAGACCCGAGCATCACGTGTTCGCACAGCACCACAAAACAGCGAAGAATCCGCCTTTGGAGTCAGAAAATCCAGTAGGAGATTCCGGAATCCTGCTGGGCCCCGGGGTCGGAGATTCCCTGCAGAATCGGGGCTGAAACCTCGAGAGACCTACGGGATCCATCCCCGAACGCCAGAACCGGGGCGCGTTCCTAGTTGGGTAGGGCAGCTCTTCTGGGGGGGAGGCGGGAAGAGTACCCCCTGCGATCCGCGTGCGCCCTATTGTGTGCGAGAACCCCCAGGCGCTAGCCCCCAGGGAGCAGCAGCCGCGGGACCCTCCCAGCCCGAGACCAGCCTTTCCCTTCCCGGGAAAACTTCCCAGCCCGGCCTGGGGGTGCCCTGCTTAGGGACCGGGGGCTGGGCACCGGGAAAGAGGAAGGAAGGAAGGAGGGCGGGCTGGAGGAGGCGGTGGCGGCGGCGCTGGCGCTGGCGCTGCGCTGTCGGGGAAGGGTTACCCGTGGCGGGGGCGGGGGGCCCGGGGCCGGTGGTTGCAGCGGGGCCCGGCCCAGGGCTCAGGCGGTCGTGGCGGCGGCTCCAGCCCGTGTGTGCACAGCCCCCAGCTCCTGGGGACGCAGCTCGGGGTCGCGGGGAAGCCGCGGCTGCAGCTGTCTGCGCCCTCTCCCAGGGGCGCCCGGAGCTCGGCAGAGCAGCAGGTAAGACGCGAGCCAGAGCCGGGGGCCCGGGGCGGGGGGCCCGGGAGAGCCCTCCCTCACTCCCTCTGCTGGGCTGGGGAACCATGCAGGCCGCGCAGCCGGAGCACGAGCAGCCTCCGCCGGCCGGGAGCACGAGCAGCCTCCGCCGGCCGGGAGCACTGGGCTCCGGTGTCCCGGCCGGGAGGGGCCCAGATACCGGGGCCCGTGAGGAAGCGCCCAGCCCCGGGCGGCGAGGTGGGGGTGGGGTGGGGTTGCGGGGCTGGAGACAAAGGGGAGGGGGCTCCCTTGGAGCAGAGCTCCCCAGGGAAGGGGGAGAGAGGGAGCGAGGTGCAGGGCCGGGGCAGCGGCAGCTGGAGGTCACAGATAATGTCACTTGTGAGGAATTTTCCCCACCCCCCTGGCCTCCCTCCCCCTTACCCCCTCTCCACCCCCACCCCCCTTTGCCTCCTCTCCAGAACAGGGAAAACTTTTGTCTTGTGTGTCCCAGCTTCGTGGAAAGGGAATGGGCTCCTATGGCAATGCGGCCCAACCGGTTTTCCCCCCCAATGGCCTTTTCCTTTTGGGAAGACTGTGTGCGTACTGCTCCCCAATCTCCTCCCTTCAGAACCCTTGGGAAATGTATTACCCCTTTATAAGTGCTGGTTCTTCTCTGGAAATGAAGGTCAGGAAAGGGAAGAGGTCCAGGCCTCATTGAGCACCTTGTTAGGCTGCAGTGACCCTTGGCTAGGGGTCCCAGGAGCTAGGCTATTTGTTTTTCAGCTTGGGCTTGAGACTACTTGGCTTGAATTTAGTTAAATTCCATAAACATTTATTAAGCTCCCACTAGGTGTAAAGCCCTGCACTAGTTGCTGGGAGGAAAGAGGTGAAATCAGACTTAGTCTCTCCCCATGAGGATGTATGTTAAACTTAACAGTATTTGACACCATCCACCACCTCCTTCTCCTGGATACTCTTCTCTTCTTTAGACTTCTGTGACACTGCTTTTTTCTTTTACCTTTATGTCTTTATTGACCAGTCCCTCTTCTTGTCCCCCAAGTGTGAGTACCCTTAAGGCTCTATCCTACAACCTCTCCATACATTCTCCTTTGGTGATCTCATCAGATTCCATGGATTTAATTATCACCTCTATGCAAATGATTCCCAAATCTGTATTAGCCAATGGCTCTAATTTCTGCTTTGCATTTGAGTCCTGCATCTCCAGCTCCAACTGCTTTCTGGAAATCACCACCTGCATGCACTACTTGGCACATCAATCTCAGCATGTTAAAAACTGAACTCTTCATCATTCCCCTTCATCCTGCCCTAACTTCTAACCGAGATTTATTTTGATGGCACCACCGTTTTCTTTTATGGAGGCTGGAAAAGCTGGCATTATCTTTGACCCTTACTTGTCCCTCAGATCAGATCAGTTGCCAAGTCCTTTAGATTGTACCTTCTCCAAATCTCTTGTGTTTATTCTTTCCTACCACCTTTGGTTAAGCCTTCATCACATCTTTCTTGGACCGTTGTAGTAGCTTTGTAACTAACTGGTCTCCTTGACACCAATCCATCTTTTACACAGTTGACAAAAACTTTCCTAATATGTAGATCCGATCTAATAATTTCTTGATTTAAACTTTCAGTGGCATCCTGTTGCCCCAGGTGAAAATAGAGACTCCTTAGCTCGATACTTCAGGTCTTCCAAAATCTGGCTTCGGCCTTCCTTTCCAGCTTTGAGTTCATGTTGCTCTCTGTTACATACTTTGCATTTTAGCTGAACTGGACTACTAGTTGTTCTTTGAACTTGATATGAAATCTTCTGCCTCCATGCAATTATGTTGGCCATTCTCCATACCTGGAGGTACTTCCTTAACTCTGAGAATCCATCTCTTTCCTGCAGGCTCAATTCAAATGTCACCTCCTCTTCGAACTCTTCCCTAATTCCTCTGTCTCAAAGTATTCTCTTGCTCCTCAAATTTTCCATCAATGTTTTTCCAGGGTCTTTCCTTTTTACCTATTACACTTTCCTTTGCATTATACTTTTGTCTGTACATGTTATACTCTTCCTCAAATGGATTGTAAGCTGCTTGAGGACAGGGACTATATCATTTAAAAATCTTCATAATCCTCAGGTTGGAGTTGAGCTGAATCTGATTAGGTCCAGAATAGCAATTTCCCTCTGGAGGTGTTAGTAACAATTTTTCATGTTTTTGGGGCCCTATTTTGCTTTCCTGTCTTCACAGGTATCTTGTGTCAGATCAAGGAACCTCCTCACAAACCTTACCTTCTTGCTTTATTTTGTCCCAGAGGGGCGTTGAGTTCTCAAAAGCTCAACCAGTGAAATCCAGGCCCTGTAGCAAGCTGGAGAGGCTCCCAGTGTAGACCTGGTGAAGGACTAATTTTGTCATCTGAGCTGTTTGCCTAGAGTCTTCATGGACAAGTTGACCCTCATCAGCTGATGGAAGTGTTTTGGTTCATTGTAACTTGTGAAGACGGTTCTACTGAAGGGCTGAGGAGATGGGGATGGCGGGGTGTGGTGAGGGGAGAGAAGAGATGTGTAATCGACATCCATGGAAAGACTGTACATGCTGGGAAACTGAGACTCAGAATTGAAATGACTTACTTGGATGACTGGAATTTGTCTTTGGACTTTGAAAACAGTGTTCTGTTGTACAGAATACCTTGTGGTGTGTCCTGTGCGGAGAAATAGCCAGGTTTCCTTTACTACTCCCTAGCCCTTTCCATTGTAGGAGCTTTGCTTAGGTTCGGTATATTCTTGGTTCTCTGGAAGAGTGGATAAGGGAAGTACTCAAATACTTTGATTATCAGTGCAGTTAACAAAACAAACATTTGCAGAAATGCTAGGATGTAGTAAGAGTAGGTCAAGCTACATCTTCAGTGATCAAGATCCCTGGATAGCTAATGAGTTTGTAAACAAGGGTCCTCCAGGTCCTCTTCTTCTGAGGACACCTTTTTTCCTATCTTCAGATTAGCAGGGGGCTGGAAAAGGGATATTACCTAACTACTGGTTTATAATCGTCACATCCATTTTGCAGCTGAGAAAAGAGAGAGCTCAGGTGTAGAAACTTAGCTTAGCCAAGAAAATAGATCAGCCACTTGTGGCTCAAAGAAGAGATTCCAGCAGCCTCAAATACTCCTCTCTCCTGAAGGGGGCTGCTTGAGGAACCTGTCAATGCCAGTGTGAGCTCTTGGTCAATAAAAAGGTATCTGACCTTGGGCAAATCAGGAAAAGTCATTTCTGTCTTTGGGTCTCAATTTCATGGTCTGTACAATGGACTAGATGAAATCTGTGGTCTTTCTAGCTTTAAAACTTTTAACAAGCATTTATTAAACACCTACTATATGCCAGGCACCGTACCAAGTGTTTTACAGATATTATCTCACTTGGTCCTCTTAACTGAAATAGGTACTATTATTATCTTCGTTCGAGGAAACTGAGGCAGGCTTGGCCAGGGTCACACAGGGCTCTACTCACTGAGTATCTGTGATTACTCTTTGGATCTGGTCCTAGGCATGGGTGTCCCAACCTCAGTTGAAAATCCATGTAACTGTTGAAGTCTGCCAATTGAGGTGGAATTTTCCCTTTTTAGGATTGCTTAGCATTTGAAAGGTTGAAGATGAGGGAGGATGAAGATGAAGGAATAAGCTCACCAGTTTTAAACTCACCACTGTGCTGTTAATTTAAGCCTTGATTGACACCAACTCCCTCGGCCTCCTCTCCCCTCTGATTGGAGGGCTGGAGGGTGGGGTGCCAAACTCCTCCCAGTGCCTTCTTTTATAGAGTGCAGAAACTGGACTTCAGCTCCCTCCACTTTGCATCTGTTGCTCTTTCTTGTTTCTGCTCCATGGAACCAGATGCTCACTCTCCTCTGATGTCTCATCCACCCCCCTCCCTTCTGTCTCTTTCTCTTTTCTTTAGAATGTAATTTCCTTGAGGGCAGGGATTATCTTTTTATTAATTGTATCTCCAGCTTTTAGCCAGGTGCCTGGCACATAGAAGTGCTTAATAATTGTTTATTGGATTGAATTGATAGAAATCTTGATGTAGGCTACACATATTCTAGGCAGCCTTGTGGATGGACCCCTGGACTTGGAATCTGGGAGACCTGAGACACTTCCTAGCTGTGTGACTCTGGACAAGGTTCTTAACTGCTCTCTGCCTCATCTGGAAGCACCAACCTCCTAGGGGTGTTTTGATGACCAAATGAATTAACATATACAGGATACTTTTCAGACCTGAAAGTGCTATGTAAATGCTAGCTGCGGTTATTAGTTATTACATTCTGGCATCCCTGGATGGTAGAATATTTCCTTGCAGGTTACTTGGTCTCTGGGCAGAATGCCTGTTGATATGTTCTTGGGTGTCATAGGTGAAAGAAAGCCAAAGTAAGAATAAGTAGGAGATGTCTAGCGAGTCAGGTGTGGCTTTCAGGAGGCAACGTCTCAGGTGTAATGAGATCAAATGAGGTGATATTTGTCAAGCACTTAGTGTGGTGCTTGGCGCATAGTAAATGCTTAGTAAGTTCTGCTTCCCCTCCTTCCTCTGTCTCCTGTATTAAACTCCTCTCTTTACAATTTTATGAAATGAAACCTGGAACTTTTCTTCATTTTACAGGGGAGGCCCAGGGAAAGGAAGTCACTTTTCAGCCCAAGGTCGCACAAAGTCGGGCTTGGAATCCTAATTCCTTTGCCTCCCTATCCTGCTTTCTTTCCTTTATACCACTTTGTCTTCCCACAGTGCAGATTGTAACCCTTCCTTTTGTGCTGTCCTTATGCAGTTCCTGCCTGAGTCTTTCCATATGTCCCCCAAAGAGGATTCAGCTAATGCACTGAAGACCTTCCTCTGGTCGTTTTTCTATCTCAAGGCTGCCAATGGGGCATTTCGGTCATTCTTTTCTTATCTCTCATTTTCACCACGTTTCCCTGCTTTTCTGGTCATGTGCGTCCTTGACATTGTCTTCTCTGCTACTGTTCAGGCTCATGTCATTTATGTTATGCCACAGTTTCCTTACGCCTGTCATATGTTTCTTCCTTGCCTTTTAGATTACCTGTAATTTTTATTCTTCTGAGATTATGATAGTCTTTTGAATCTTTATAGTACCATTGGGGAATATTGGTATAAAAAAGATGCATTTGAGACAGCCGGTAATGCTGTGAATAGAGCGCTGGGCTTGGAGTCAGGAAGACCCGAGTTCAAATGTGACCTTGGATACTCATTAGCTCTGTCATCTGTAAAATGGAAACATAACATCACCTACCTTGCAGGGTTGTTGTGAGGATCAGATGAGATAACATTTGTAAAAGTGCTTAGCATAGTGTCTGGGGCATAGTAGGTGTCATAAAAATGTTTATTCCCTTCCCCCATTTGAGATATCCAGGAATTTGAATTAAACTTTTACAAATGTCATCCCATCAGATCTTTTTCCTCTTCACTGGTAGGGCACAACTTACTGTCGATCTGTAGTACAGGTTCAAATGGTAAACTTTGGTGTTATAGAAAGAGGCCTGGGGTTGGAGTCAGTTGGTCTGTCCAACTCTTCATGATCCCATATGGAGTTTTCTTGGCAAAGGTACTGGAGTGGTTTGCCATTTCCTTCTCTAGTGGATTAAGGCAAACAGAGGTTAAGTGACTTGCCCAGGGTCACCCAGCTAGTGACTGTGTAAGACTGGATTTTAATTCAGGTCTTCCTGACTCCTGGGCCCAGTGCTCTATCCTCTAAGCCACTTAGCTGCTTCCATGGAATCAGGAGGACCTGAGACTCTTACTCAGAAGACCTGGATTTACAGGGTGGTTCTGTCATTTACGACTTGTATGACCTTAGGTAAGTCTTGTAACTTTCCTGAGCCTCAGTTTCCTCATCTGTAAAATGAGGGGTTTGGATTAGATGATCCTGAAGGCTCCTCTCAGTTTAAGTTTCAGTTCATAAACA
Organism: Phalanger gymnotis; assembly: GCA_028646595.1. Classification (NCBI taxonomy): domain Eukaryota; kingdom Metazoa; phylum Chordata; class Mammalia; order Diprotodontia; family Phalangeridae; genus Phalanger; species Phalanger gymnotis. Next base: position 40,240,277 of record CM053625.1, read on the forward strand.
TGGAAAAGGACGTCCAGGGATACCTGAGTCTTCACAAATCCCTTAAAATTCTAAATCTATGATCCTGTTTACTTGATGCACTCTCCATCCCAGCATTGCACGGCCAGGGAAATACGCATTTCTCATCCACTCTCTTTGCAGTATGGTTTGTTAGACCAATCGTTTTTGCATTGGGTTGGATTTTAGCACAGGCTTTGTTGTGTTCTAAGTCTTGATATAACTGGTCCAGTGCCACCTGTGGACAAGAGCATTTAGGGTGGATGTATCAAATTTGGAGCCTGCACAGCTCTGGAATGCTGCTGGAACCAGATGAAATGGAATTGGAAAATGTTGAACAAAATAAAAATACAATATAAATAATGTTAATTCATGGTTTTCTAAATCCTTATTACTTCTCCCCTCCCCCCCAACCCATTTCAGTTTAACACCACTGATCTAGAGTATCTTGCAAATTAGATAGAATGTTTTCACAAATAAGTGGGCTGGAAAGACCTTTGTCTGCTGAAAGCCTTGTAACGTGTTGACAACAATAGTTCACATTTTATATAAGTTTTAGTTTGTAAGTAATTTCTTCAAGTCTTTTGAGGTAGGTTGTGTAAATAGTATTCTTTCCATTTCATGGATGAGGAAACTGAACCAAGAGGTTAAGAGAATTGTCCAGGGTTTATCATGTTAGAGCTGTGTCTAATTCCAAGTTTTCTGATTCTGAATCTCCCTACTTTACCACCAGCATGCTTCTCATCTGACAATTTAATGTCACTCATTGTGCTGTAGGCCCTGTTTCTCCCCCCCCCCCCCCTTAGGTTTCTCCCTCCCCACAGATCATCTGAAAGTATTTGTTAAATTCCACTCTGTGCTTCTTAGGAACCTAATTGGGAGATATAATGGTGTTATAGAAAAAGGACTGGCCTGAGAGTTAGGAGACATGGCTCTTGGTCTTAATTGTGTCGTTAATTCATTGTATGACCTTAGGCATCTCACTTCCTCTTTCTGGGTTCAGGCTCTCTCCTCATCTGTAAGATGAAAAAGAGTTGGACTAGATGCTTTCCAAGGTCTTTTCCATCTTCTTTGTTCTCAGGTCCTGTTTAGTTCTGGGTAGATTTTTGGATATACTTTTTTTTTTTTTTTGCTTAAAATTTTTTGATCTTGATTTTTTTCAGTTTACCTATCTGGGCTGCAGTTTCCCAACCTGTAAATGAGGGGTTTGTTTTGGCCAGTTTCTAAAGTCCTTTTTGTAACTCTTAAATCCGTGATCCTCAGAACCTGTGTCCATCCTTCTGCTCAGAGATCTGAAATTGCTCGCTGTTGCTCATAGAGTAAGAATTGCTTATTATGTCATGTGAGGTCCTCCTCACCAACTTGGTTGGCTTCAGCCTCACTCAGTAACCCCATTACCTATGGCTTCTGTTTGTATACTCTTACATTCCAGACAAAGTGGGATTGCCTCCTGTGCCTGATTCTCATGCCTCTCTTTCCCATCTATATTTTATTGCTTATGCTTGGACTTTTTTCAGTCATTTTTAGTTGTGTCTGATTCTCTGTCACCCCATTTGGCGTTTTCTTGGCAAAGATAAAAAAAAAGTGGTTTGCCACTTCCTTCTCCAGCTTATTTTACAGGTGAGGAACTGAGGCAATCAGGGTTAAGTGACTTGCCTTAGGGTCACATAACCAGTAAGTGTCTGAGGCCAGATTTGAACTCAGGAAGATGTCTTTCAGCTGCCCCTCTCCATGTCTGTATCTGTTGAAATCCTTTCCTTCTTTTAAGGTTCAGCACCAGTGCTGCCTCTTCCATGATGACTCCTCTTATAACTCCCAACCATAAGTAATGTCTCCCTTCTTCAATAGATCATACTACTCCGTTTGAAGCTCTACTCTGCTCTGATTTTATAACTTGTATTAGAGCTGAGTATTTCTCTTATTTGTCTTTGTAATATTGCAAGCTTCTCTGAAGATAGTAATTAAGGAATTTTTCATCTTTGTATCCTCATTGTCCAGTGGAGTACATAGCATATAATAGGCATTTAATAAATATTTGTTGAATTGAATTAAGACCCGACCTGAATCCTTGGGAAATAGAAAGGAGGAATGAGGAAGGACATTCTGCATATGGAGATGAAAGTAGCTTTTTCAAACACAGACTAGATTAGTTTAGACATCTACCAAGCAGAGGCTTGGTAAACACTATTAGTAGTAGATGAGGTAAATTGAAACCTGACTGTGGAGGGCATTGAATGCCAAGATAAAAAATTTTATTCTGTTGGCAGTAGAGCAGTGTTAAAGGTTTTTAAGGTTATATTAAATCAAGAGGTATAGTTCTCTTTGGTAGATAAGGAAATAAGGCCCAGAAATGTTAAATGATTTCCTGGAAGTTGCATAGCAAATGTCTGAATGAATCTGGACTAGATTTCAAGTGTCTTGCCCCTGTGGCCAGTTTTCATAGAAGGGAAAGAAGAGAATGAAAGAGAGTCTCTTGGCTGGGGAGCTGCCAGTACAAGATGATATTCTATTTGGTAGCATCCTGGGCAGACACCAGAAACTGATGGGGAGTCATTGAATGTCAGAAGTGGAAATATTTGATGCCTTTGTCAGAGGCGGAGGGGACCTTTGAGACCATCCTTTCATTTTCTAGTGGAAAAGGTTAAGGTTAAGAAGAGGAGGAAAGTGACTTGTCCCCAGTCTAGTTTATGGGGAGCCAGCATTAGGACCCAAGTCTCCTGACCCCTAGCCTAATGTTCTTTCTACAGCACTGCAAGTCCCCTCTAGTCCTCAGCCTTTTCCAAGCAGAGGCCTCCCCCATTTGCCATTCTTTCTTTGCTCCTTTTATCTTAGGCCTTATATTCTTCCCTTGGGTCCTGGGGATGTGGTGGAGGGAAGATAGTTGTATTAGGACGTATGCCACCACTTTCCTGTCTATGGGGATTTGGGCTTGCTTAATCATAAGGGGCTGTTCAAAACCTGCCACTTATCACACTGTTCCATGGCCCAGCCCCATGTATATCTCAGTTTGGGAGGAGGCTAAATCAAAAGTGAGAGAGCCTGCTTGGCGGCTTAGTTGAAGTTTCCTCCTCTAGGCCCATGTGGGTTTCAGGTGTGGCATTTTTGACCCAGCAATCCCAACTTCTCACCTGCTTAACCTGCTTCTTCTTGGACCTTGTGCCATTGGGCTTGAGGGGCCTTAGCTTGTGTAAACAGAAAACACAAACGAGAGGCCAAGAGCCACCTGAAGTTTCCATGAGGCTCACAGCTGGCCTTTTCCCAGTTCCCCTCCTACCAAATTTTCAGGTCTTAGCACTCTGCATCTGTTCCACTCTATCTAGAGGCCCCTGAACCTTATCCTCTGAAAGGAGCAGAACATTCCCTTCCAGCCTCCTGAGCTCCTGAAAAGCACAAAGCCTGTCTCTTCGATTCTGTAGCCTAGTGTCCCTAATGCAGTTAAAGAAAAAGATGAAACAGTGGGAGGCCAATAGGTACCAGAAAGAGTCAGGAGACCTGAGTTCTAGGCTTCACTCCTTAACTGACATGCTGCTCGGCTTTGGGCAAATTTTCCCCGCTAGGTATCATGTTATTTTTTTCCACTGTAAAATGGTGTGGATTAGACTAGGTGATCTCTAAAGATGAAGCCCTGTCACTTGTTTATGATAGGACTGTGAGGGTGCCATGCTTCTGGGAATAGTCTGCCATATAAGTCAGCAGTTTGAAATCCATCCCCTTGAGTTTCCACTCCCTTCCTGAATTCTTCCTTGATTTCTACACTCTAAAGTGATTTCTCTTTTTCTGTGACATATGAATGGCACCTAGACTGTCTTCTTAATAAAACTTTTTTTACATTTTTTTCAAATCAATAAGCATTTATTTCCTCTCCTATGTCCCCCATTGGGAAAAAAAAGAAATTTTTTTTTTCCATATTGGCCATGTCCAAAAATGTGTATCTTATTCTGTATCTTGAATGTCTCACCTTTCTGTCAGGAGGTAGGTCACATTCTTCATCAGTGGTCCTCTGGAATCATGGTTGGTTAGTGTATTGATCAGGGTTCCTAAATATTTCAACATAGACTAACATAGACTATCTTCTACTGGGTTATCAGTTATGTCTGATGGCATCCATTGTTGTCTTGAACCTTTCCTTGTCCTTCTCTCTCTAAATCTATAATTAAGTCAACAGACCTTTATTCAGCGCCTACTATGTTCCAGGTACAGTGCTAAGCCCTGTATGATCCTGTGGTTTCTTTACACAACAATAGCCTTTTAACCTGATCTTGGTTAGAGTTCTGAGAGGGCAGAGATCTTGTTTGAGATTTTCCACAGTACCCTGGGCACGTAGTAAGTACTTGGTAAAACTTTGTTGAATTTGATTTGATAGATAAGGGAAGAACCTGAACTGGTGTCTGGGATGGTGGGCTGGGGTGAGTGAGTAGTAAGGGTAGGGGGAAGAGATGAGTTCAGGTCTTTTTATATGGGTAGTTACTCCTAGAATAAGGGAAGATGGTATACCAGCCTTTAAGTAGTATCTGCCCAGACACAATCCCAGCTTTTGCTGTGTTCACAGAAGTGAATCATGATGGAAGAGGAAAAAGCCCTTGGCAGGGAGTCATGAGACTTGGGGATCTCCTGGGCTCTAGTACCACCCTTGTCAGTAAATGATGATATGACCTTAGATCAGTCACTCGAGCCCTTTGGTGTTAGATTTTTCATCTGTAAAACGAAGGGCCTGGATTACATGGATCTCTGAAGACCCTTGTAGTTCTATGATTCTCTTCTTTGGGTCTCAATTTTCTTTAAAATGAGAGGGGCCGGAATAGGTCATTTCTAAGGTCCATTCCATCTCCGTGCTCTAAGACTTCCTGTGGTAAGGACAAAGTTCATTAAGAATTTGAGTGCTTTGTGTATAAAGTATATCAAATTGCTTGTCTTCTCATTGAGGGGGCAGAAGAGGGAAGGGAGAGAGGGAGGGTGAGAATTTGGAACTCAACATTTTAAAAGACATGTTAAAAATGTTTTTCACATGTAATTGGGGAAAAATATTTTGAAAAATAGGAAAAAAAATTTTCTGATACCTAGTACTATACTAAGCAATATTAGATACACAGAGCAATGATAAGACATGAAACTTGAGATTCTGACAGTATGGTTGGAGACAAGTCTAAAGCAGGGGTGGGGAACCTGTGGTCTCTTAAGGCCACATGTGGCCGTCTAGGTCCTTAAGTGGGGCCTTTTGACTATAAATTTGGATTCAGTCAAAAGGCCCCACTTAAGGACCCTTGCAGGCCACATGTGGCCTTAAGAGACCACAGGTTCTCCACCCCTGGTCTAAAGTCATAGGACAATATATGCAGTCAGAATCACTGAAGTGAGTAGTACAGACCATAAGTGCCATAGCAGCTGAGAGAGGGGAGTGAGTGAGCACTGGCCTGGAGTGCTTAGAGAAGTCTTCTTGGAGGTGGGAGGACTTAGACTGAGCCTGGATTTGCAGGGCTCAGAGCCAGGAAGGTCTGGGATCACGTCTTTGATACATATGGTCTAGATTACCCTGGGCAGGGCGTTATGGTGGAAATCACACGTCCAATTCCCATTCCTGTGATATGGAAAGAGAGATGAATGAGGTGGGTATTCTACACAGGAGGACTGCTTTGGAGCAACAATAAAGAATCAGGAATGAGTATCGTTTGAGGGGCAGACAGGGAAGGAGATAGGTGTACCTGTGTGGAGAGAGAAAGTGTATTTGTTAGGGAGGAGAGGAAAACAGCTAGATAGAGATTAGCTTTCTAGAGTGTTAGCTTTGAAAGGGGCTTTAGGAGATCATTAAGCATAACTTTTGAAAGATGGAGAGACTGAAGGAGAGTGATTTACACAAAGCAAATCCAGGGTCAAGATGGAGGTCTCCACACTTCCTGTGTGATCTTTCCCCTTTCTACACCAGTGGTCTCAGGGTATCTCTGTCTCTGTGTTTTCAAGGTTGTATTAGGTGAGCTCATGTGGATGTAGGCATGAGACTGGGTCTGGTAGGACTTTGCCCTTCTTTAAGATTGAGGAGTGGTCCACTGTAATACTCTAGCAAGGACTGGCAAGGATGGGGCATATTCCCGGAGACAGGGGTGCTGTTCTTCATTGTATTAGGGCAAGGAGGAGCCTGAATGGCTGCCAGGCCAGATAGGGAGGGAGGAAAGACTGAGAAGGAGCCCAGTGCTGAAGGAAATCATGTATTTTCCAAGTTCTCTGAGGATACTGGAAACAATGGGGGAGTGGGGAGGAGGAACTATTAAAAGGACCTGATAGTGGAGGGGATGGGGAGGTGGGGAGGGTGAAGGGGGGAAGAAGGGAAACAGACTCTTGGACTTGGCTTCTGTTTCTTTGAAGGATGTTTATGTAATTTCACTAGAACTCCAGGGCATGATCTTCTACGCCCCTGTAGGGCTATACTCACTGAACAGCTGTCCTGAGCCGGGGCCTCCCTCCATTTCCCACTGAGTTCAGTTTTTCTTTGCTCAATCACTCTGCAGCCGTTGGGAAGAGAATTAGTGCAAGGCTGGGGAAAGCTCACGGCATCTCCGCCTGCTTTTACAGTCTGAGATCAGAGCATGTCAGAAGTAGATGGGACCTTAGAGATCATCTAATCCAAACCCCTCCATTTTACAAATGGAGAAACTGAGGCCCAGAGAGAAGTGATGTACCCAAGGTCACACGGGGGGAGTTAGGAAAAGAATTCATGTATCCCAGTTCCCATCACAGTGGGTTTTTTACCCTCTTCCCCATTAAATTAATTCAGTAAGATGCACATGTGAGGAACTATAGGGAAGTATTTTAGAGAGGCTGACCCTTTCAGTAAGTAGTGTGCCATCTCCTACACAAGGCTTCTTTGGGTCCCATTCCCCCAGTTATTAGACCTCTCTTAAAATTAACTTATTTTATATATACTTTATATTTATTTGTTTCATGTTGTACACATCCCCCTCCCCAGTAGAACATAAGTTCCTTGAGGGCAGGCGTTATTTCTCATTTGTACTTCTATCCCTGGTGTCTTATTTTTAGATTGAATGGAAAGCCCATTTGAAAAGACTTGAAAGAAATTATGAAGAACAGGCCTGGCTCAGAAGATGGGATGATAAGATGTATCCTCCACATCCCCTTTTGCAGAGGTGGAGGGTTCACAAACATTGTGCAGTGCATTTATTTTCAGACTGTTTTATGATCTTATGATCAATCATGCAGATTCTCCATCCCCCCCCTTTATATTAAAAAAATACTACTTGTTAGGGGATAACTCTCTGGGAAGGGGAAGGGGTGAGATTATTAGAGGAAACTATGGTGATATTAAAAAAAACCCCAAAACACATCAGTAAAAACTTTTTTTTTTTTAAATAGAGAAGATTTGGAAGATAGAGAACAAGAGAAGAGGAGAGATAGCTCAGCGGCAAGCATGCCTAGGAGTGAGAGATCTTTTGGGGGGAAAATTCTCCAGGTGGCTAGAGAGAAAGCACTTTCTACTGCTGGGATCTCCAAGTCTTCATCCCTACTCCCTTCCCTGTTCCCACTTAGATGGGTGACTGAGGCCTTCTTGGAGGTGTCAGGTTAAAGATATGAGCTATGTTTTCTGAGCCTTACCCTGCTGCCTAAACATTCTGTGTCATCTTGACATAGTTCCTTACCTGGTGCCTTTTTTTTAAGTTAGTTTTTATTGATGTCTTCTGTTTCTTACATCATCATCATTATCTCAAGTAAAAATAGCATATTTTAGAGAGGAGAAAAATTAGCACAATTGATCAATAAAAAAGTTTGAAAATGTGCAAGGAATTACCCCTGTGGACCTCCCACTTGCACGAAAGGGTAGGTGGGAGGTTTCTGTTCTTCTCTTCATTTGAGTCTTGCTTGATCTTTATAATTTTGTTACTTTTACTTTTGATGTCCTGGTGTGTCATTGTGCTTTCCATTTACATTGTAGTTACTGTGTTTATTGTCTTCTAGGCTTTGCTGACTTCTGTCTGCATCAGTTCATATAGATCCCATGTTTCTCTGTATTCATCACACACCCCATTTCTTCCAGCATAGTAATAATTCCATTTACATTCATGTACCATAATTTGCTTAGCCATTCTTTGGTTTTGTTGAGAATGAAATCTACCTGCCATGGTTCAACTCAGGCACCACCTTCTAATAATAGTCATTATAATTGCTAGCATTTCTATAGTGCTTTAAGTTTTGCAAAGCATTTTACGTTGGCTATCTCTGTTGATCCTTACAACAGTCCTTTGAGGTAGGTGCTATTATTCTCCCTGTTTTATAGATGAGGAAATTGATACTGAGCAAAGTTAAGTGATTTGCCCAGAATCGATCCCTTCTTAAGTGTCGGAGGTGGGATTTTAACTCAAGTCTTCTTGACTTCACATCCAGTACTCTGTCTACTGCACTTCCAGTCGGTCTTCTCTGTGAGTCCTTCCCTGACCTCTCTCTCGCCTCCTCCCAAGCTACAGGTGCCTCTCCCCCAACTTGTATTTATTTTTTATATAGTTATGTACACATTGACAGCCCTGACAGGATGTTAAGGCTTCGAAGGCAGGCAGTTTCACTTTCACCCTTTATTCCCAGCACTTTGCCTAGTGCCTGGCTGAATTGACTGACTGACTGACTGACTGACAGGAGAAGGCAGCTGAAGTGTTTTTTTGGTGTTTCATTAAATTCAGCAGCCATTTCTTAAGTGTGTAAGGTTATCGTGTTATGTCCTGGAGTCATGGGTCATAGGCTTAGCTAGAGCTGGAAGAGGCCCAGAGGCCAAACCTCTCATTCTACAGAGAAGGAAACTGAGGCCCAGAGAGATTTAGTGTTTTGCCCAAGGCTTATAAGTATTAAGTGTCAGAGGCAGGATCTGAACCTCTCTGACTTCAAAAGCAATTCCTTTTCCACCTTGTTACTGCCCAAGGGAGATTAAAAAATGAATGAGACAATCCCTGCTCTCATGGGCTTTATATCTTGTAGGGGAAATCCTATGAACTTAAATAACTCCAGTGGTAAACAGAACAGGATAAATACCTCAGAATTACAAAATTCTACTGAGATTGGAAGATTGTCTCCAACTATAAGGGTCGAGGAAGTGTTCCTGGAGTAGAGGTGATGTTTGAGCTGGTGAAGAATGGGTAGAATTTCAGCAGATAAAATTAGGGGTAGAAAGCATTCCATGTTGAGGGGTTTGCGTGAACCAAATCACAGACATTTATGGAGGCTGGTGATATTCAATCCACTTTGGCTAGGGCAGAGGAGGTGATGGGGAATATCACGAAATAAGGCTGGAAAGATAGGATAGGGGGCTCGAATACCATGGGAATGAGTTTGGATTTGATTCAGTAAGCCATGGAAAGTCACTGAAGGTGTGTGAGTAGGGGAGCAACAGGATGGAGACTCTAAGACACTCGGGTAGGATGGTTTGGAAAAGGGTAGGGGGTGACACCTGCAGTCCCGGAGACTAGTTGCAGTAGTCCAGGTGACTGGACCTTGATTTAGGGGAGAGGTAATAGGAAAAGAAAAGGCGGGGGTGGGGGCAGAGATGAGTGACACTGCACAGTGGAAACTCCCAACCATTCTGGCTCCCCACATTTGGTTGGCAGTCTACCTACCTGTTACAATGCGAGGTTGGTTCCAGTGATTTTTTTTTTTTAAACTCATATGAGAGCAATTCATGAGGGAGGGCCAGAAATCCATTTGCTTGTCCTTGTGGCAGTCCTTTGCCTTTCTGACCCCAGATGCCGAGGCTTCAGATACATTGCATGTCATTTCCAGGGCAGCTGGGAGCTCTGAGTCACATCCAGTGGATGTGGAGAGCTGGAGCAACAGGGCTATTGTCTGTCATGAATTCCATTATTCTCTAGGTGTCTCTGCCCTCCCCCACTCCTACTCTAGAGGAATCTGAAGAGGATAAATCAGTACCAGATCATAAATCAGTGTGCACAAATAAGACATAGCCCATGAAACCCAGCAGAATTCCTGTTCACCTTTGTTTTGTTACCATTGAGTTGTTTTTCATCGTGTCCACCCCATTTGGTGTTTTCTTGGCAGAGATACTGAAGAGCTTTGGCATTTCCTTCTCCAGCTCATTGGACAGATGAGGAAACTGAGGCAAATAGGGTTAAGTGACTTGCCCAGGATCACACAGCTAGGAAGTGCCTGAAGCTAGAGGCTAGATTTGAACTCAGAAAGGTGAGTTTTCCTGACCCAAGGCCCAGAGCTCTCTCCATTGTGTCACCTAGCTGCCCCACATTTGCACTTCCAAAATCACTTAGCTGTCTTCTGATTGTCTTTTCCCTGCCCCACCCCCTCCTCAACTTCCCCTGGGAATTGGGAGACCATTGGATATTTCTGAATTTCCATACCAGTTTGGGGGAGCAAACCTGGGTTTGCTATCACACTTGAGGAAGAAGCATCAGAATTAGTTTAAAGAGTGCTAGTCCTACTCTGGGCAGCAGGAGATCTGGGTTGTCGACTCTGCTGTTAAATTGCTCTGTGATTCCAAGCAAGTCATTTCTTTCCTCCGGGCCTCAGTTTCCTTTCCTGTACAATAAGGAAGTTGAACTAGATGTTCCCTTTTATCCCATTTGTGCCCTGACATCTTGTGTTCTCCGGCTGTCGTTTGATTTAGGATAGTCTGTGTTCTAAGATATCGTGGAACTCTGCAGAACATTTCGTATCTTCAAGGCCCGTGTAGCTCATAGCTCTCTGTTGGTTTTTGGAGAATGTTGGGGGCAGGGGAGGATGTGATAGGGAAGGGAACCACATGATTTTTAAGGGCCTAAGCGCAGTCCCTTCCTGGTACTGCTTTGCAAATAGCTTTGTCACTGAAGCCTGGGTTATATAACCAGCTGATCCCGACCTGGCAGTAACTGGAAGAAGATTTTTCTGTTTCATTCTCTCTCAGGCAGTAGAGACTCCCCCAACTCTGCCTCTAAGCCTCTTTGGCAGTTGCCTTAGATAACTTGTTAGCTGGCCTTGGTGATGGAAATTGGACCCTAGCTATTCTGCTACTCGATTTGTTTAATCTCATGGTTTAACAGGCCCTTCCTTGTCCTGCTGGTTTTTGTTGGAACAATGCAAAAGTATCTGTAGCCTGTATGAGGGACAAAGATGTTTATCAGTCCCTCTGGAAAAGGCTCCCCCCACAACACACTCTAAACAGCAGGCAAGAAGCCTGTTTTGTTAACATGGGACTGTCTCCCAGCCTTTCCTTCCCTGGGAGTTCCCCTGATTTATAAAGGGGCCCTATTCTGTCTCCTGGAAGCCCAAGTGCTTGACAAATGAGCCCCTATGTTGAGAGTCAGGGGACCTGGGTTCCAGTCCTAGCTCTGCCATTGAATTCTGTGTGATTTAGAATATGTCACTTCGCCACATTGATCCTCAGTCTTCTCTATAAAAGGGGATGGACTTTTTGATAGCTAAGGTTTCTCCTTGATTTTTTTCTGCTTCATCAGATTGTAGGAGTCGCCTGCCGAGGCTGAAGATAAAACCTGAACAGAGGGTAAAGCCAACAGGTGGAATTCTGAGGAATGGAACTGAGGCACAAACAGTCCTGCTCCTAGCCTGGGAGGGAGGATGCACTGACCAGTGGCTTTTATCTTCTCAGCACTCCTTCAAGCCTCTTAATGAAATTCCAAGATACTTGTCCAGGTATGAGAAGCAAATGTATGGTAGGGGTGATGATCATGAATTTAGTATCCCCTCAATCATCTTCATATTCTAGTATTTTATCCTGCTGCCCTTAGGATGCTAGGGGGAAAGAGACAGCACTTGCTTTTCCTTGAAGCACAGGATAAAGAATTCTTTTCTGTTTCGTTCTCATTGTTCTAAGAGTTATCACAGATGTCCTAATCTCCCATCCCTTTTCAGTCTCTAGTTCACCATCTAAAATGACTTGAGAGACCAGAAAAGTCCATCCCTGATCCCCACCCATGACTTGCCCATGGTCATATTACAGACATACTATATTTGAATTTATGTGATGAAAGCTCTCATGATATCCTCATAAACCAAAATGTAGAGTTATGGACAGACATTTATACCATTAGGTAGACTGAGAACTTGTTGAAAATAACTAAATGCAAAGAATTGTGATCAATAGGTGAATATCAACCTAGTGGAAGGTCTTTAGTGAAGTGACCTATGAACAGAGGTCTGGCCTTGCCTCTGTCAGTGTCTTTGAGGAAAGTATAATGACATAAAATCTGAAATGATACAATGATGTAAGGAGATGGCTAATATAGTGGATAGAGAATTGGGATATAAAAAGATCTTGGCCAAAACAAGGGGCCAAATCTTATTATATGCGATTAGATGGTATTCCCCTTATTTGATGAAATGTGATGAGAACAAATATAAAGTCCCATACTTGGGTTCAAAAAATCAACTACTTACTCTAAGACTGGGGAATAGGGAGCAGCTCCTGTGATGAAGATTTGTGGGTTTTCATGTTCTGCAAGCTCAACGTTAGTCAACAATGTAACTTAATAGCCAGAAAAGCTCCCAAGCCGTTAGGCTGTGTTAGTAGTCCAGAACCAGGAAAGTTAGCATCCTGCTGTGCTCCTCCTTGTCAGACCGGAGCTCTAGGAGCCATGAGTGAGGAAGGATAGGTACAAAAGAAGTCTAAATGGTGAGCGAGGTTACTTACCATGCCCTAGAATGATTAGATTAAGGAAGGAATGAAAGATGTTTATCCTGGAAAAGACAAGGCTGGAGAAAATGTCTTCAACCATTTGACAGTATTTTGGATGGAAGAAGATTGAGATTTGTTTCCTTTGATCCCAGAAAACAGAACTTAAAGTAATGGGTAGAAATGCAGGGATACATTTCCGGTCAGCATAAGGAAAAACTTACAAGAGCTGCCCAGATGTGGAATGAACTGCCTTAGGAAGAAGTGAGGTTCTCGTCATTAGAGGGCTTTAATCCTGAAAGCCAGATGAACACTCTTCTGGGATGTTGCAGAGATAGAATGATGGAAAGAGCCCTTGACCTGGAATCAGGAAATCTGAGTCCAAATCTTAGCTCTGATACCAACTGACTGTATGTGCCCTTGTTCCCTTCAAATCTGAGAGACTCTGAGTCTTTTGCTGGCTTCATCATTAATTGACTTATTAGGATTGAATCTTTTTAATTTTTTAAAAATTTACCAAGCATTTTTTTCTCTCTCCCACCTTCTCTGCTGGGAGACATTTCTATAGTGTTTACTAGGTGCCAGGTGCTGTGCTCCATGCTTTACAGGTGTTACCTTATTTGAGCCTCAGGTGGGTATGATTATTATTATATCCATTTTACAGATGATAAAACCGAGGCACACAGAAGTTAAGTAACTTCCCCATGGTCACACTCACACTGCTATTAAGCATCTGGGGTTCGATTTGAACTCAGGTCTTTCTGACTCTGGCCTGGCACTCTATCCACTGCACTACTTACCCCAGGGTTACGAAAACCTTGTAACAAATATGCATGGTCAAGCAAAACAGATTTCCATATAGGTGAATTTTATGATGTTAGAGCTTGAAGAGGGACTTTAGATCATTAAATCCAACCCTCTTTTTTTATAGATGGGGAAACTGAAGAGTGACTTTCGCCAGGTCACATAGGGAATAACAGCCAGTCTCAGCATTCAGGTTTTCTGGTTTCTTCACTTCTCTTCTTCCCTGGAGTTTGTTAATGAATAGCACCCATAAGGAGACCTAACCTTCACTAGGATCCCAGACTTTTTCTAAGATGGGGCCAGATAAGAATTGGAGTGTGTGTACTACAGTTGCGGGAGGGTATTTCCAGGCTCCTAGGGCACACAGAGGGACAGTACAAGGTGTGAACCTAGTTTGAGGTGGCAGCAGAAAGCACCAAAATGTGACAGATTTCAGCTTAATGCTCTCTGAGTTCGTGTCAGGGTCTTTGGCTCTGAGGAAATCATAGGACTATTAAAAAGGCAGTGCCACTTGGTTCTTTTATGGTATTTGGGGTCCTGGAGAACCCCTTGTCACAGTTAACAAAAGTTATCTTAGAGGATATAAAGTGCTTGTAGGATTAGGGGCAAGTTTTGTTCCTCCTCCTCAGCTCCCCCTTGCCATCCTGTCTCCCCAAGTACTGAAGCAACAGGGTCTGTTGGAACATAGTTCTGGCTCTATTGTGGATGGATTTCTTGACTCCTGACTGAAGGTGAAATTTGGAATGTATGTTCCCAGTTCACTCTGAATGTGAAAGAGAGTCTAGGACATAGACTGTGGGCAAAGTCACTTTTCTATGAACCTTACTTTAAAAGATGCAAAGGATCATAGAAACTAGAGTAGGAAGGAATTTCAGAGGCTGTCTAGTCCATTTTAAAATTGAGGAAACTGAGGCCTGAGGCAGTTAAGTGACTCGCCCAAGGTCACACAGGCAGTATCAGTGATGTTTAAGTTTCCCAGTGGCACTCTTTCAGCATTAACAAGTTGGTAGCATATATATCATTAAGGATGTTTATAACCCCCAAAGTGGATGAACCGGTCATGTAACAAAAACAAAGAATAACAAAGCCAGCTTATTAAAAGAACCAGGAAAAGCTTGTCATTGCATTTGATAGGTTTTCTTTGTGGCAGATTTACAGAAGGGTATGGACAAGAATCAGAGAAAGGAGGGGGACCTAAATGGGATGTAGCCTGCACTGGAGAGGATAATCCCCTTAAGCAGTGGAGGATCTGAGGAAGTATTGAGCTTCACTGAATAATCTTTAAGGTCTAACGTTCTGTGATTCTAGTTCTGTGTAGGTGGAGTGATGCAACCGTATGAGGCAGGCTGTGTCCAAAGGACCAAGGGGGCAGAGGCTGTAGTGGTGTATATATATGTGTGTGTGTGTGTCTGTGTTTGTTGTTCTCCCTCATGCTGCTGGCTGTGGTGATAATTAAAGCTTAATGTGTAATCTCTCTGTGCCAGTGGCTGTCCCCTTGCTTTGCATCTCCAGGCATCCACACTAAAACCTTGGTTGTCCTTTCTCAGTTTGTAGCCAGATAGATCTTCTGTGATACCTGTTTGGGCCACCTTTTTACCTGGTGCCTTAGGAAATATGCCCCATGCCTGGAAGTGGAAGGAGGATCTCTCCATTTGGGGTAGAAGTTTGCTTTCTTCTTGGTTTTCCTAGGAGGATGGAATTTGAGTTTGAAATGGTCAGTGGACCAGGGAGATACACGTGTGACCTTGTGTTGCTCTTCTGAAGTCTGTGGCAGTGACAGGTTATAGGATTTCAGGCTGGAAAGGACATTAGAGGTTATCTAGTTAAAACTCCCTCATTTTCCAGATGGGGAAACTAAGGATTGCTGGTGGGGAGAGGAGGAGCAGTAAGTAGCACTCCCAACTCCGACAGCTTTCCTTATTATTGAGGACCTTGGTCCTGGCTCCTTCCTTCACTGTCCAACAGATCCCTCTTAGCTTCAAGCTTTCTCCTATTCTCCTTTGGAGTCTAGCTTAGGACAAGTAATTTCAGTTTCCAAGAAATGTTTGCCTCATTTTCCCCTTTCTCCTTGCCCTGAGCCCTGCTTGACTTGGTCCAGGCCTGGGTATGGAGGGACCTCCTATCTAGGCAGGGGTATGTGTGTGTGTGAGAGAGACAGAGGCAGACAGATGTGCATGTGTGCGCGCGCGCGCACACACACACACACACACACACACAGAGTGTATTTGGGAATTGTCCACTGTGCCATTCCCACTTGTTCCTGGGTACAGGTGATGGGTAGAGGACCCTCAAGTTAATGATCCTTGTCCCAGATCCTTTGACTTCATCAGTTTTGTCCTCCCTTTCCTCCTCACCCCCAAACCAAAGGGTTTCTGAGTACGTTGCAGGGAGGGGTGGGGATAGGGCCAAGTTTGGTTGTTTTTTGCCTAGGGAGGAGAGGTATTCTGACTGCCCTGGTTACTGGGCTACTTTCCGAATTTTCAGGGTTGCCATGGTGTCTCCATGGACACAGGAGCATCTCATTCATTATTGCCAGCACTTTGTCGGGTAGATTAGGGTCTAGGGGGCAGAGAGCAGAGCAGTCAGACTCACTACTAAAGGCTAGTTACCCATTCTGTCCTCTTCCGGCTTTGGCTGGGGACTGGTAGTTGCTGTGGTTGGTGTTTCACATTGAGAGACATCTTGCAGTGCCCTCCAGGCTCATGGATAGCTGTACTCTTTCCTCTTTACACAGCCTAGGTCTGAGGCTGCCTTTGGGGTAGACTGAGGCACTTAAAGGTGATGCCCTTATAACCCCAGCTGTGTCAAGGAGGCAAGTGGCACTGGTGGGATTAAAAGGCATTGGCTTCTGAGTTAGTGATTTAGCCTCCTATACCACAGTGCCTTTGGTAGGCCCTGCCCAGCCCTCTATTGGGAGCAAACCATTTAGTGTGGGATTTGTGTGTGTGAGGGGGAGGGAGTCTGGAGCTGGAAAGAATCCTGCCTTCCTGGGTGGTCAAGGCTTTGTTTACAAAACAACTGTGTTCCCCTACCTCCATCCCCATTCCAGGCTTGGCTCTACTAAAATGCTTTTCCCTTAACTTACCTCCTGATGAGTAAGGGAAAACCTGGCATCTTCTATATCATTGGCAGCCCTGCCCCTCCCTCCCACATGCAATTAACCTGGATAAGACTGACAAGATTAGACAGGAAAAGTAATCAATTAGTTTTATTCTGAGAAGGTGGATGACATTAATCTGCTTTGCTGGGGAAGGGTTGTGAGACTAGGTAGTGGAAAGATAGGAAGACCTGGGTTCTAGTCCCATCGCTGCTGTGAATTAGTAAGCATTTATCAAGCAGCTGCTATATGCCAGACACCTTGCAGAGGGCTGATACCTTGTTATCTACAGCCCTTCCTGCCTTCGCTCTTGTAGAGGCTTCTGGAGCTCCCTCTTTCAGTGACTGGAATGGATAAGCAGGGCCCTGGGGATGAATTCCCTGGAGGGAAAGGAACACAACTCAGTTGGCCTATAGAGCTTCAGTGGACAACCTGGGTAAAGGAGTCTGGTGCTGTTTGGGAACAAGCCCTAACTAGCTCTGCTGGCAGCTGACCCTGGCTGGCTGGCACTGTTTACAAAGCTTGCAGCCAGCCTGGGCTTCTAGTGGCCAGTTGCTTATTGGGAATGTGAGGCAAGTTACCTTTGGGGTAGTCGCTCTTAGGCTTCTTTCATTAGAGTATGTTTCACTTGTGTCTTTGATTTTCCTCAGACTTGACACATAGTAATAATTACACGTTACTTGGCCCGTAGTAATAACAGCCCCATGTATATAGTACTTTAATCTATACAAAGTTACCTTTGTTATCTTGTGTAATTCTTGCCAAAGCTCTGTGTGTGTGGTGAGGAAATTGAGGCAAACCCAGGTGAAATGTCTTCAGGATGATCACATAGGTAGGAATTATCCAAGGCAGGATTTGAACTCAGACTCCACCAGCCCAGGATAATGCTATCTACTGCTTCATCTAGCTTCCTCAATAAGCACTTAATAAGTGTTTGTTATTTGATTACTGTGGGGGTGCACTTCATTACCCTTAAAGCATTATAGAAATGTGAGTTGCAGTTATTTATGTTCCCTTTGGTATCTGCTAAGTGTCCTGGCAGGTGCTCTGTCTCCACCTGTAGAGAAGGTTGGTGGGAAGCCTGATGATCCTTCCAAAGTCTTCATAGCATAGTGCAGGGGAGGCAGTGTGTTGGAGGAGTTCCAGATGGCCTGGGTTCTCAATACTGTCTCTTCTCCTTGAGCTCTGTGACCTGGGACAAATATCTGGCCTCTCTGACTGGCGATTTCCTTCTCCACTGAGGGGTTTAACTATTTGGTCTTTCCCAGCTCCGAATACTGTGAACCTACTGGCCTTCTCTGGGGTTAGGAATAGCCTGGAGGGCAATGGGTAGGGGGTCCCTCTGATACCTCATACCACATAGTATAGTATAACATATTCTTTTTATAGTCTCTTACAGGTAGGAAGTAAAGTTAGTGATTAAGCCCCAGAAAGAGTCAGTCCTTCAAGGGAGGTTGGTCTCTGGTGGGAGCCAAAGTTGCACCAAAGTGATGCCCATTTAGAAATGAGACATAGCCTTCCCACTTAAACAAGATAAACCAACAAACAAACCAAACACCTTTCCGTATGCAGAATCTGGGGAGGGCAGACCCTGTTTGGAGATGGGTCTGGATGTCATTCCCAGGCTCCAGAGTCTGTCATGTTCCCCATCCCTTTCCTTAATGAGAGAAGGTGCTAGTGAATGACCAGACAGTGCTTTTAAGGACTCTGAAGTTTAGGATTGGGAAAGGAGCAGCAGCTCTAGCGAACAGCTCCTCAGTAGGGTTGCCATATGATTGGGCTGGGTACTTGGAGCTGAACTCATCCAGCCAAGTGGGGAGGGTGGTTTCATTCATTCATTAACTTAAATGACACTGGTGCTTAGCTCCTTTAATAGGGGAAGCCCTGAACATGAGGTATGGAGGGGAGGAAGGGAAGGTAGTATGTTGCTTCTGTGCCTCATGGATGGGACAGCTAGGTGGCACAGTGGATAGAATGCCAGTCTTAGAGTTAGGAAGACTCATCTTCCTAAGTTCAAATGTGGCTTCAGACACTTACTAGCTGTGTGACCCTTTTTGCCTCAGTTTCCTCATCTGTCAAATGAGCTGGAAAAGGAAATGGCAAAATCACTCCAGTATCTTTGCCAAGAAAACCCCAAATGGGTTCATGAAGAGTTGGAAAAGACAACAACAAGAAAGCTGCATAGATACTTCTGAATCCTATAACCATCTTTCCATCTGTCTCCTCCCTTGTGCTTCACATGGTGCACGTGCTTTCAGGTTCCCTTTGCCAAACTGCAACCTTCTGGTCTTGATCCAGGCATGTATCCTAGGAGGGATGGGGGTCTCAGAAGAACTGTATTAGAGGTCAGCAGTTCCCCCAAGGAATTTTCCATACTCACTGGACTTAGAATGAGAATACCTGGCTCTAGTCATGCTTTTTCCACCAGCTGTCCACATGACCATGGGCAACTCACTTCTTCCCTTGAGCCTATTTCCCCGTGTGTAAAATCGGGATAATAACATTAATATTGCTTCCTTAGTGCTTTGCTTTAGAAACTGAAATGCCATGTGGACTATGACCCTCTTTTTTCCCCCTCTTTGACCTATGCCTACCTGCTCTTTTGCTGCCTTGGTTCCAGCTAACTAATTTGACTACTTTTTCCCCTCCCAGAGCTGGCCTCCACAGCTGCAGCCGGCCCACCTGGACAGCATGAAAGCCCTTCCCTGCATCAGGGTGTCCCTGGACCCCTACCCCAGGTTCCCCAGGAGGCACTGACGCCCCTGGGCCAATTCTGCTCTGCCTCAGGACTAGGAGCAGATTTGCCATGGTGACATAAACAGGGCAAGGAGGAAGGAGAACAGCTCAGTCCATGGACCACCCTTCCTGGTGGAAAGAAAAGACACCCTCAGTCCCTACTCATCCCTGTGCACAAACAACTCCTGTTATTAATTATTTTTAATTTATTGCTTTGGATCGAACCCTTGTTTTTCTTCCCGTGAAAAGAATTGGGGGGGTGGGGGGTGGGGGAAGTGGTTGCTAAGCAACATTGAGGAGCCAGGATGCCCATCCCCCTGTGCCTAAGGAGGCTTCGCAGGCAGGCGTCCCCTCAGACCGTGCTGCTCCTGTTGTTTGCCTTCTGCCTGCTCAGCGTTTTTGTCTCTGCCTATTACCTGTATGGCTGGAAGAGGAACCTAGAGCCCTCAGGTGAGGTCACTGGGCCTGACTGTAATGAGGAGCCCCAAATTACTCCATCACGTCTACTCCCCCTCAAGACCCTTAAGGTTTCCTCATCATCACGAACTGATCCCCTTGTGCTGGTGTTCGTGGAGAGCCTGTACTCCCAGCTGGGCCAGGAGATCGTAGCCATTCTTGAGTCTAGCCGATTCAAGTACCGGACAGAGATCGCCCCCGGAAAGGGGGACATGCCCACTCTCACAGACAAAGATCGGGGTCGCTTTGCACTCATCATCTATGAGAACATCCTCAAATATGTCAACCTGGACGCCTGGAACCGGGAGCTGCTGGACAAGTACTGTGTGGAGTATGGCGTTGGCATCATTGGCTTTTTCAAGGTAGCTGGGTTTGGAGAAGAGACATCCTGTGAGGGAAGAAGGGGAGGGAAAAGCTTTGGTCGCGCTAGGGATGTGGGAAAGGGGGGTGGTTAGTGCTGCTTCTTTTGGCCAGGTGTCTTGGGTGCTAGAGGGGGGTGCCCCGGTGGCCGGAGTGTTATAGTTCTGCCCTTGGCTGAACCTGTTGGCATTTTTCTGTTCTCTAGCCAGTCTCAGATCTCTATCCCAGTCCTGGCCCTTGCCAGAAGGCTTAGGGGAGGGAGAGATTATTTGCCTTAGCCAGCTGTCTCACAGATACCTGCAATGAGTTAACAAGAGGTACTGAGCGCCATCTGCTAGAGATACAGTTCAAAGCGTATATCCCATTTAGGGCGGAGTCAGAGTGCTATCTTTGGATATGAACGATGGGATGTTAAGTAGGAAGCCATAGTGACCCAGCCTCTGGAGCCTAAGCCCTACTTAGGATCATAGGATTTACTGCTGGCTGCCTCTAATGGCTTTTTCCAGGTTCAGCAAACGATTGAATCAGCAAGTTCTAGGATTGGGATTTAGAGTACAAACTATAGAAAGTTGGCCTGAGCACTTAAAGCTCTCTGGAAAAAAAAAAGAGTTTTGTTGGTTTGTTTATACCGTTTGAGAGGGCATGACCAGTCCATTTTAAAATGGAAAACAGTCTCAGTAAGGTCAAGGTCATAGAGGTGAATCCTGGTCCTGTGGTTCTTTAAAGTACTTTATAAATATTTGTAATTACTGTTATTATTGTATGGAAAGAGAGTTTGTTGTCCCTCCTTGAGCTCAACAGTGATTCTGTTGTTGTCATCGTCTGCCCTTCGTTCTGGAAGAGGACCGTGGCCTCAGGGAGGTGATGCCATGACATGCAAGTGAATTGGATTTAAGTGAGGTAGGAGTGTGCAGCCTCACTCCCTCCTCTGGAGCCATTTGGGTCCAGTGGCAAGATACAGATCAGGACGACTGGAGATAGCCCCCAGTGGTTCTGTTAGTGGGTCAGTGAGACTGGAGGAGAGAGAGCACTTATACGGGGTGTCCCAGAAGTCTTAATGTAGTCATTATTAAGCACCTACTGTGTGCCAGGCACTGTGCTAAGCACAGGGGATATGAAGTCAGTGCTCTCAGGGAGCTCACAGTGTGGTAGGGGAGACAACAGGCAAACAACTATGTACACCCAAGCTACATACAGGATAAATGGGAGAAAATCAACAGAGGGAAGGCACTAGAATTAAGGGGATCACGAAAGGTTTCCTATAGAAGATATGATTTTAGTTGGGACCTGAGCAAAGCTAAGGAAGCCAGGAGCTAGAGATGAGAACCAGGAACATTCTGGGCATGGAGGACAGCCAGTCAGGGAGAAAACCAAAATGAAACAAAAACGCACACAAAATGACATGAATTGTTCTGGGACACCCTGTCTGTCCAAGGAAACAGCAGTGAGCAGATGTGCAGGAGGACAGGAACATCTGGCTGTAGGGGAAGGTAAATAGAAATGTGGGAATCTCAAGGGAGGAGGAAAGCAGTTACTATTGGAGGAGCTAAATGGTCCTAGATAGATAACATAGCAGAGAATATTCAGGCTTTACTTTGAAAGAAGGAAAAGCACGTAACATACTATGGCTATCAAGGCTGTTTTAGGGGTGTATTTTGGGGTGGGGAGAGTAGGAAGAAGGAGAGATGAGGTTTCCATCGGTGGAAATGTTTGAGCAGAGCCTGAGTGACAACTTGTCAAAGATATTTGCAGTTTAATAATTTAGAGCAGTGAAACGCAGTTCAGCTCTCCACCTTGTCTGACTTTTGTCCCTCCTGAACTCTGAGCTATCCTCTGCAATGAGCTTAATCAGAGACTGCCCTCTGAGCATGGGAGTGGGGTGAGACCGTACCAGGAAAGTGAGAGAGAGCAAAAGGAGTAACCCGGAAGTGAACTGTTCCATAAAATGCAAATGCTGAGAGTTGTTAGGGGTAGGGAAAACTTACAGTCTCTAGAGCTAAAAGGATTTTAGAGACTATCTGCCTCCCTTACCAGCTCCCACCAAGGGCAAATGACTTGTCAAGGTCACACAGGTAATAGTTTGTAGAGAGTTGGGTTTTGAACCCAGTTCTAAGCTGGTAGTTTTTTCCAGTGTAGCATGATACCTCCTTTCTAGCAGGGATCAAATGTCAGGGCTACTTTACTTTCCTAGAGACAGGAAGATTAAGAAAGTTGGTTTAGGCTGGTAAAGGGAGACCTTAGATGGGTCATCTGGAAGAGTCACAGCTCCTGCTTCTTAAGCTATGGGTCAGGGCTGCAAGCTGTGTCGTTTTCCTCAAATGTGTTGACTGGTGGTCATGACATGTCACGATGGGCTGTGGAGCAAAGCTGGAGCTGACCACCCCAGGAGCTTTAGGCTACTCTTTGATCTAGTGGAAGGATCAGGAGAATAAGTTGCCAAAGGAATCCAGTGCCCGTAATTCTCAAGTTCCAGTTCAGTGTTGACTTCTGTGGGCAATGTGAAGGTTTGAAGATCATAAAGGGACTTTAAGAGATTATCTAGTCTCAACCTCTCATTTTATAGGTGAAGAAACCGAGGTCCATCCAGGGAGAGGAACATTAGCCTAAGGTCCCATAACCTGTCAAGTGACAGAGCCAAGTCCAGATGTCAGGTCTCCTGATGTCCTGAGACTCCTTTCATTATAGTATATTATCTCCTTTCTGTCTCTAAACTGTAGGATTCCACAAATAACATTAATCAGTCCCCCTCCTTTTAGGAGTTAAGAATCAAATTGGGAGAGACAGCACATAGATACCTACCAAAGTCTGGCAGTGTATGAGAAATATAAAGAGGAGCAGAGAGACTGAAGCCTATAGAGAAGGTCAGAGAGGGGAGAGGTTATTGTGGAAGAGTCAGGGAGGGCTTTCTAGAGGAAACAGGACTCAAGCTGGACCTTGAGGTTTAGAATTAAGGGAAGAGAAACGGGCGGGGTAACTCTAGCCATTGAGAATAGAATGAGGAGCAACTGAAGTAGAAGTGAGCAAGAGGCTAAGGTGTGGTTGGATCATGGCTACAGCAGAAGATGTGTTTTGAGTAGTGAGAGATAATATTGGAAAATAGCTCAGAACTAGATTCTTGAGGGCCTTAGATGCTGGATGGTTTGGAATTTACCCTTGTGATCACGGAAGTTTTTAAAGCAGGAATTGTCTTGGAAGGTTGTAAGTTCATTGTTAACTTGAGATGTTAAGTTAGAGCCTTCTGGTTGAGGATGTTTCAGAGGAGTTTTGTTTATCTGGCAGGTTTGGACTAAATGACCTTGGAGGGCCCTGGCTGCAGGGGACATCACTAATGCAGAAGGACTTGGCTTGTAGTAGGGGGTGATGGCGCATGTTTGTGTGTCCCATGCTGTGATTGCTCAGAGGCAAATGTTCAAAATGTATATAAAAAAAGCTTAGCTGTGCAACTTCGTCTAACCCCTTGGACTTACTAGATCTCCATGATGGACGTTGTATCTCAGTCTCCCTGCCCCCCATGCTCCTCATCTTTCCCAGCTCTCTTTGGTTGTGAGCGGTGTAGATGCGTCAGAAGGCTGTGGTATCAAAAGCTCTGGGCTGAGAGTTAGGAGACCTGGGCCTGACTGCCATGTCCTTGCTCTTCCAAGGCAGGCAGGTCAGTTTCTCACCTGCACCTCAGTTAGCTCTTTTGTGAAAGGGGGATAATGCGCTGCCTATCTCACAGGACTGGGGTGAGGATCCAGTGAGGTAGGAGTCTCTGTAATCATAAGTACCGTCTAAATTCCAGCCATTATTAAGGCCATTCCGAGACCCTGGCAAGCCAGGGGCCTGCTCAGGGCACTGTGTTTTAGGGGGGTTGCCAAAAACGATGCCTTTGCACAGGCTTTTGCCTTTGCCTGGAATGTCCTCCCTCTTTACCTCTGCCTTTCACCTTCCTTTAAGACTTAGCTCAAATCCTATCTTCCACAGGAGTTCCCTCCTGCTTTTCCCACCTGCTAGTGCTTCCCCCTCTGAGGTTTCCTTTCATCTATTCTGTATAACTATGTACGTACCTCGGTATTTACCCAGTAAATACCGAGGTATTTACATGTTTTCTCCCTTTTGGAACACAAGCTCCTTGAGAGCAGGCACCGTTTTCTTTCTTCGTCTCGAGACCCCTGCTGTGAGTGCGGTGTCTGGCACAGAGTAGGTACTTGATAAGTGCTTGTTGACTGACTGTCTCTGGTATGTAGCGCAGAAAGCATTGAACTTGGAGTCAGGATGCGCTGGGTTCTAGTCCTGATTCTGACATTTACTAGCTGCCTAACTTGGAAGGTTTCTATGAGGAAAACCCTTTATAGACGTTTAGAACGTGACCTCTCAGAAAGTGTAGGTGTTTACCTTGCCAAGGCGCTGCCAGACTCCTCATGGTTATGTGTAAGGCGTAAATAAGCCAGTCAATGTTATCTCTCTCGTGTCCCTTACTGTTCTCTCCTTCCCTACAGGCCAATGAGAACAGCCTGTTGAGCGCTCAGCTCAAGGGCTTCCCTCTCTTCCTCCATTCAAACCTGGGCCTGAAGGACTGCAGCATCAACCCTAAGTCCCCACTGTTGTATGTGACCCGGCCCAGCGAGGTGGAGAAGGGCCTCCTGCCCGGGGACGACTGGACTGTCTTCCAGTCCAACCACTCCACCTACGAGCCGGTGCTGCTGGCCAAGACCAAGTCGGCCGAGTCCATCCCCCACCTCAGTGTCGGTGCGGCTTTGCACACCACGGTGGTGCAGGACCTGGGGCTGCACGACGGCATCCAGAGAGTGCTCTTTGGCAACAACCTCAACTTCTGGCTGCATAAGCTGGTCTTTGTGGATGCTGTCGCGTTCCTCACTGGCAAGCGCCTATCATTGCCCCTGGACCGCTATATCCTGGTGGACATCGATGACATTTTTGTGGGCAAGGAGGGCACCCGGATGAAGGTGGAGGACGTGAAGGTATGGACGGGGGCCTTGGCATCTGAACCAGGAGCCGCCGCATTAGCCTGTGAGGGAGGACTCCTGAGAGACCTATTAGTGAATGGCCCAGGCCGAGGTATTGTTTGTGCACTGGAAGGACCCTGGCGGGACCCTGTATATGCTTTGGAAAGAGCATTGGATTTAGAATCAGGAGGCCTGGTTCTGGTACAAACTTGTTATGTGACCTTAGACAAATTACTTCCTCTCTGGGGGTCTCAGGTTTATCCCAGTCCAAAAGTGGCCAGCAGGGAGGGATTGGATTTGTACTAGAGGATCTCTAAGGGATCTTTATCTGTGATTCGGTGAAATGTCGCAGCATCTATATCACGTTGTGAGAAAGTACACCCAGCTGTCTTACCTATTCCTTCCTA
The DNA here is from genome assembly GCA_028646595.1 of Phalanger gymnotis. Taxonomy (NCBI): domain Eukaryota; kingdom Metazoa; phylum Chordata; class Mammalia; order Diprotodontia; family Phalangeridae; genus Phalanger; species Phalanger gymnotis. The sequence continues at coordinate 40,265,705 of CM053625.1, forward strand.
CCCTATCTGAAGCCCCTTCCGTCTTGTGAAGAATGCAAGTTGTGACCCCTCCTGCAGATACCACTGTGGGGTGGGTCTGGGTCAGTCACATTAGGTCCTGTTACTGACTTCTGTGCATTGTCCATTCCCTTTTGGGGTCCTCTTTTCCCCCGCGTTTGGAAAATGGCAGGAGTAATAGAGTCTGAGTTTGAGTGAACTCTCAGGGCTGTGGAAAGGACAGAAGGAAGACAGAGTGCCTGTAATCAAGAGAGGGTGGTGGGAATGAGCCAGGTGTGCATCTGGGTGAGGGGGCAGGAGTAATTCTCATCCTTTCCTCCTTCTCTCTTTCCTAGGCCCTTTTTGATACCCAGAATGAACTGCGCACACACATCCCGAACTTCACCTTCAACCTGGGGTACTCAGGGAAATTCTTCCACACAGGTAAGGAAGTGTGTTAGAGTTGTGACCTGGCCCATGAAAACCTCCCTCACCTGTACCTTTAGCCCAAGGTGTAGATACGTCCAGCACTTTGTGTCCCCCACGCTAATTTCAACTCAGTGTGATGGGGGATGTCTGAGATGTTAAGGAGGCAGATATCAGGCCCTGGTTTTTGGCAGCGCACGTGGCTCCACCAAACAAAAGCTCAGGGGGATATCCCCTGTACTGGTCCCAGATCTGCTCAGTTCAGTGGCTTCTGCTGCCTTCTTGAGCTGAGCTCACGCCACCGCACTATGAACCTGCATTCTGTGAGCCCTGGGAGTCTTGGGCTTCTAAACACCCCTGTTCCAATTGAGCAGGGCACAATGTGGATGACCCAGCCTTTGAGAATGGTTCTGGAATCGAGATAGAGATTGAGGCTCCCTGTGGGTTGTCTCCAGGAGGGAAATCTGAGATGGAGAAACAGGAGCACTTGACCATTCTGTCCTTAACTCATGGTGTGACCTTGTGCAGGTCGCTTCCCTAGGCCTCAGTTTTTCCCATCTCTAAAACGAAGGGATTAGACGCAGTGCATCGTACGCTCCTGTTCTGGGATTCTATGGAGAGAGACTTTATGCTTCTGGCACGCGGGAATCCTCTTAGAAGCCCTGCTGGCTTACTCACGGTTATTAGGGGGAGCAAACGATCCCTGATTTGCCTTTCCAAGGATCTGTTCATTTAGGCTTTTACATGGCAAGCCATGTGGGCAGCAGAAAGGTACAGTTTTGTGGCTTGGCTCTCCCTGGGTCGATGTCTCCTTTTGGATGTCTTTGGATGGTAATTACCGTGTTTGCTTAGTTTGAGGAAGCACTGGTCTTGTTAGCTGCTTACCAGTGGGCGTGTGTGCTTGTTAGGAAGAACTACTCCTTAGGTCACTTTAAATCTCCCTTAAAAATCCAAACAAACAGATTTGTGCTGCTATCTTTTTATAATACCTAGACATCCCACTATATCATCCCTCCCGTGATAAAGAGTAATACCAAATGATAAATAATAATATGGGCGTAATAATGAAGAGTAAGATGGGGAAAAAAGTCCTGCAAAACTAACCCGGATGTTATATGTAGCATTCTAAACCTATTGTTTCTCCCCGCCCAACCCTTAACCAAAGAAGGATTTGGAGGTGGGGATAAATCTCCTTTTCTGTCCCCCAGACTGACATCTGTCCAGTGGAAAGCAGCTAAGGAGAAGGACAGAAATCTCATGAAGGGTTTGAGTCAGCGACACTGATAGTAAAAGGATAGAGGGAATCAGGAAGACTTGGGTGAAGTCCTGCCCCTGACACGCACTGACTGTGCGACCCAGGGTATCATTAAACTCTCAGGACCCTGGGCAACTCTAAGGCTCTGAGTGCAGAAGAGGTGCTGATCTGCTTTGATAGAGAACGTTTTCTCATGGGGGATTTCCTACATGAATAAAATCTCAGGTCTGGACCAGAATAAAAAAATCTAGTAGGAAAAGAGAGCAGAATGATTGCACGTGTATAAAACCTATATCAAATTGCTGATTACCCTCTCAGGGAAAGGGGAGGGAGGGAGAGAATTTGGAACTCAAAATTTTTAAAAATGAATGTCAAAAATTGTTTGCACACATAACTTGGAAAAATAAAATAGTATTCAAAAATGGTTTAAAAATAATGAAATTAAAAAAGAACAAAGATGCAGGTCTTGTAGTCAGACAGACCTGGGTTCAAGTCTGGCCTCAGATAAGTAGGCATTGAGACTCAGGACAAGTCACTTGACCTCCTACTCCCCTGTCAACCCGACTCTAAGTTGTGTTGGTAGAGTTTCCTATACCGATTCAATCATGGAACTGGATCCCCCAGCAGTACGTATTTGATTAGGAGTTGCCTGTTTAGGCTGATTGTGGATTACTTGTCAAGAGACACAGATAATGAACTAATCACTGATGTCTGAAATGTGGCCCACATCTGGTCGTGTTCCTGTGGCACATGTTTGACCTCATCAGTGCCTGCTTTGCTGACCTCCTGGCAGTTTGGGACTCAGATAGATGTTAGAGGAGAGAGAGTGGTGGTAAATGCTTAGAATAGACCCCTGAGAGGTGACTGAACTCACCTTACTGGGGAAGCTGGGTATAGGGGCATATTCCAGGATGCGATGATGGTGCATGCTGGGAAAAACGTAGTGGCCGTAGATTACAGAAAAGCATAGGGAGAAGGGTGGCCTTGAGATCACAGGTATCGCTGTCTTCCCAAGGAAAGTGTTGGTGCAGGCATCACTTGTAAGAACCATGAGCTTCCTCCAGAGCTGTGAGGGAGAGATTGACTAACTTGGGGATGAGGGAGAGGAAGAAGAGGCCTGAGGTTGGGTTTTCTGAAGGGATATAGGGGGACACAGGAGAGGGGATAAACTGTTATAAAATTACAGAATCTTAGAGTCATAGACTAACAGGATAGAGAGGGACCCTTCATCATTTTCATCCAGCCTTCTGTGCAGTGTAGGAATATCCTCTTTTATTTTTTGAATAATATTTTTTCCCAACTAACATGTAAAAACAATTTTTAATATTTTTTAGGAATATCCTTTTTAACATCATTTTTAGGGGAATCTAGCTTATGCAAGAATACTTCCAGTGATGGGCAGCTCACTCACTTTCTCACCAGTTAAGCAGTGGAACAGTCGATCGATTGATCGATCATCTCCCTTGTCTTGTAAAATATACGCTAATGGCTCTTTTAATGCCTCCTGAGGTGGCCTGAGCTTTCTTGGTTTGTTTGTCACATCTCAGTGTTGGCTTGCAGTGCTCCCCCCAACCCACAGCACTCAGTTGACTTGACGATGGGTCCCTTGGGAATGTATTAGTTCTTTTGGTCCTTAAAGCAAATGTACTTGCCCTGGCACATGTGTTGCTCCCGAAGTCTCTGCCATAATCAGGTGGTATGGTTCGCATTTGGTGCGCCTGCTGTCTGTGCGCCGTGACTGGTCTGTGCCTCAGCTGGGCCTGGACGTGCTGGCGCTGTTACCTTGGCATCGGCCCTCCTGGGTATCCCAGCCCACACTGGGTCCCTGCTCTTCCAGCAGGTATCAGGAGTTTTTCCTGATCCCCTGCTCTCAGTTGGGGTGTTTATATGTGTGCTGGGCTGGGGGACTTGGGGGACAGGGAAGGCAGACAATCCTATTTGAAATCTCAGAGGCAGGTAGAACCTAATGAGAAAGGTAAATTTGTCATGGAAAGAAATCATATTCCCAAACCAAAACCATATTCCCAAACCAAATAGACGTGATTTGGGGGTTATCTTTGCCCCTCCCTACCCTTCATATTAGTATGGGTAATTAAAAATGGATACTGTTGGATGAGCACTGTTATTCAGAGTATATTTCACCTTTAAAAGCCTTTAAGAGGCAGTATATTACAATGATGGAAAGAATATTTGCTTTGGAGTCAGAGGGCCTGGATTCAAATCCCACCTCTGATACTTGCTACCTATATGACCTTGGTAGTGATGATAATAATAGCTAATATTTATAAAGTGCCTGCTTGCTAGGCGCTTTGCTAAGTACTTTATAAATACTCTCATTTAATCCTTGCAACAACCCTGGGAGGTAGGTACCGTTATTATCCTCACTTTTACAGATGAAGAAACTGAGGCAAATGGAGGCTAAGTGATTTACTTGCCTAGGGGTTACTCAGCTAGTAAGTGTAAGGCCGTATTTGAGCCTCCGAGGTCCCTTCCAGCTCTAAAGCTATGATTCTGCTTTTAAAAAAACTTTATCTTTTAAAAATTATGTATTTATTTGAAAAATAGTAATCCATACAGCATGCAATATATTATTTAGTCTTTTCCCTTATTTATGGGGTTTTGCAACTCTGTCCCTTTATCTCTATCCCACCTCGGTCCGTGGTCTGCAGTTCCCATGTTGTGAACTTGATCTTAAGGCTGACTTTCCTTGGCTTTTGTTGGTCTCACACACTCCCCCAATGGCCAGGGTGGCCAGGGCATGACCTGACATGACATGACATCACCAGGTACAGACGCCGAGGATGATGGTGACGACCTGCTCTTGTCCTACGTGAAGGAGTTCTGGTGGTTCCCACACATGTGGAGTCACATGCAGCCCCACCTTTTCCACAATCAGTCTGTACTGGCTGAGCAGATGGCCCTCAACAAGAAGTTCGCTGTCGTGAGTAAGACCCCTTCTCTGGGTCGGGGTGCATCCTGGCCCTTCCCCTTCTCTTCCTCCGACCTTACCCTGCTCCTCGATACCCCGCTTAGGGTGTGTGCTCAGCCCTGCTGGGTGAGAGAAAGGAAGGGGCTGTGGCCTCTGCCCATAGTTTAGCTGAAGAGGGAAGATTCACACTCATTTAACGGTGAGGGATAGTCCACGCCAATATGTGACTGGATATGAAGTAGTAGATAGCTGGATGATGTTCCCTAGATATGAAGGGATTGCTGGATGCGTTCCCTAGAAAGCAAGAGGAAGGTGGGATCAAGGGTCCTTTCTTTGGAGGGAGGGGGGCTTGGAAAAGGGGCGTAATTTGATCTTTTTATTTTCATGGGAGGGAGGAATGAGAGGAAATAGATTTCTTTTGGATTTAATAGGTTGTTCAAACAAATTAAATATACGATCATGACTGTTTATATGCGAAATATCTAAAAGGGTTTCATTATTCCTTTTGTCCACTAATGGGTTGTGGGGGAGGAACGGCTCAGGGGGAGGTGTTTTAATTTTTCATGTTGTGTGTCTGTCCCACACCTACCAGACACGTAAGTGGTGGGATCTGAGTCACCTTGTTTGTCCAGAGATCACATAGATCTCTTCCCCACTTAGGACTGGTTGTTCTGAGAGCCTTGAGGGCCAGCAGTGTCAGGCCCAAGGGAGCCTGGGCAGAGGTGGCACAGGGTTGGTGATTGTGCCATTGGCTCCCCCTCCCCTGCTTAGGCCTCTTGCTCTTCTGCCTCATTAGCCATCCATTGAAACAGGCTCTTCTGTTCTCAACCTGATTCCAGTTTTAGATGACCAATTTAGAGTAATCCCCTGGGTTTGCACTACTGCTGAATGCTGCAGCCAGAAACCTTGTCAGTCTCCTTTGGAAGCTATTTGAGATTAGTGTTGGACAAGGAGGGGAGACAATGGTGGCTTAGAACTCCAGGAATGGGGTTCCCTAGAAACTCTAGCTCAGAGCCAGAGCACTTGAGCACAAACAGGCTCTGGGCTGGAGAGAATGAGGATGGGTGAAGGCAGCCTGGGGCAAAGGGTGTGGACAACAGACCCCAGAACTGGTCTCTGCTGAGCTCTGTGTGTGTGTGTGTGTTTGTAAAAATAAATATGAAAACAAGAGAGGTTTGGTATTCAGCCAGTCATCACTGATGGGACACATAGAATATTTTAAATGGCATCATAATAGAGTCAGGGGGGTTAGGGAGGGTACTGGTGGTAGTTTTCTGGATGGGATGTCCCTGAGCTGGACAGAGTGGAGGAGAGGATAGTGATGCTGTCAGTTGAAGAATTTGGAAGGCCACAATCAGAAGTCTGATCTGGGGTTTGACTGGAACCTTTTGGGAGAAAGTAGTCAAAGGAGCAGATGTGGGAGGTGACTTTGGAGACCTGGTAGGAGAGACTGGTGTGAGGCTCTTGAGATCAGGATCCAGATGTGAGGTAGGACATAGGATTTGACCCAGGAAGCTGTGTCTGCTTCAGATCTTAAACTAAACCAGTTTTCCAGGACCCAGAAAAAGACTTTCCTCCAACTCAGAAACATTGCTTAGGAGGGGCAGAGAAATACATTTGAAAGACCTTTGGTTCTAGGTAGACAGAGGACCTGGGTTCAGATGCTGCTTCTGATGTTTACCACCTGTGTGACCTTGGATAGGGCACTTAACTTCCCTGAACCTCAGTTTCCTGATCTGTAAAGTAAAGAGGAGTGGACTAGATGGCTTTTGAAATTCCTTCTAGCACTAGTTCTATGAACTTATGTCTATACTTTGTTTCCTCGATTTGGGGGGAGAAACCTGTCACCTTCAGTATGTTTGGTATGTAACTACTACCAGTCTCTGTTCCTCAGTAGAAGGGGAAGCTGAGGCCTTCAGGGAAAGGACCTTCCCAATGACTTATGCTCACTGTCCTAAACCATCCCTGGTTTTAGGAGCATGGGATCCCCACTGACATGGGCTATGCTGTGGCCCCCCACCACTCTGGCGTGTACCCTGTCCACATGCAGCTTTATGAGGCCTGGAAGCAGGTGTGGGACATCCGGGTGACCAGCACAGAGGAGTATCCCCACCTGAAGCCTGCTCGTTATCGCCGTGGCTTCATCCACAACGGGATCATGGTAGGTTAATGAAGATTGCCTGCTTCCTTCTTGCTAGAAGGGTCAGACATTCACAGGGAAGTGGGTGGTACTTCTCAATAGGTGATGTGTCGAGTCATCTTTGCGCTATTCTTCACTGTTATCCTAGAACTCTGTTCTAGGTTGTCAGTGGTAGTGAGCCTGTTTATTGTGGTATAGAAAGGGTTGTCCAGACTACTTGGGGACCTTCTTTGGAGAGGGTTGTGCTACGGCATTTGCTGCTTCTGCCACCTTGTTCCTGGGCGCTGCCAGCCTGGATGCCCCAGCTAGTTCATTAGGAGACCCATACTTGGTCCACTCCCACTGGGAAAGTGTTTGCTTTGATGGGCTTGCAGGAAAACCCTCCACCATGGACAGAACTCCCTGGCCCAGTCTGGAGACTTCTTGTTTTTGTGGAGTAGAGGGCATCTGTCTAGTCGAACTGTGCCTCAGGATCTGCCCCTGCTAGCAAGGTGCCAATTCCTTTTCTTCTCCTTCCTTTCCCCATTTAGGTCCTTCCCCGACAGACCTGTGGCCTCTTTACCCACACCATATTCTACAATGAGTACCCCGGAGGCTCCAGCGAACTGGACAAAATCATCAATGGGGGAGAGCTCTTCCTCACTGTGCTGCTCAATCCCGTGAGTGCCAGCCTCCTTACTGCAGCCTGATGGGGTCCTTGACAGCCTCAGTTCTGTCAGTGGCCAAGGCAAAGGGGGGCCTCCGGTGTGGCCTGGACATAGTGCTGTGTATTAGAAATGGGTGGGGAGTCAGGAGATCAGAATTCTAGTCCTGGGTGAGTCAGTTAATTTCTTTGGTCCCTCATTTCCTCATCCCTAACATATAAAACACTAGATAATAGCAACACTTGCCTTAAAAAACAAAACAACCAAAACCAAGATTTCACAGGTCTAGGAAAATCCCCAATTTGTGATCTTCCTCTGCCAGGGCAGGGGTTTCAGCAATTCCTTTGTAATTTAGTCTCAGAGAGCTGCCTGGGGCACTAAGAGGCTAAGGAAGGAATTTGCTCAGGGCTGCCCAGCTGGTATGTGTCAGAGGAGGGACGTTGACCTCCTGATGCCAAAGCTGGTTCTATTCACTGCAGCTCTCAAGGCTTGCCTTATAAAATATTATAACCTACATGTATGAGATGTGCACGCGCACTCACACACACACTGATCACACACTTATCTCTCTTCCTATTTAATTTGTCCCACTGTCTGTTTTACTCATTTCAAAATTTGGTCGAAACAGGCTGTCTTAGACTCTTCTCTTCCCTCACTGTATGTAGTATGTGTTTGTGTGTGTGTGTGTGTGTGTGCATGCGCTTGTGTACTCATACACATAAATTTATGTCTGTATCATTGTATACACATATGTAAATACTTATGTGCACGTAAGCATGTTTTTACACACATGCTTGTGAATAACAACAGTGCTGTTAGCAGCTGCTATGGAGGTGTAAGACCAACAACACCAGCACACAGGAGGGCTGCTAACAGGTTCTTTGATCTGCTTTTCTAAGGAAAGCAACTTGAAGGGGTTTACAGTCTCACTTTAATTAAACATACATATATCGTTCACTTAGTTCAGAGGAAATACTCAGCACCCTGAACTTCAGAGCAAATACAAACAAATTACAAACAGAAAAAATAACACAAATCAACAGACAGGCTTCTGTCTGACCGTACCAATATATACATAGTTAGCAGAGAGAGAACCACCAACATCTGGGTTTTCAAAGCGGGGCTGGGAGCGGCAGGGATGGGGCGCGGGGCGGGGGCAGTCCTTCAATGCTACCCAGAGTCTCATCTGGCCAAATCACAGGAACACTCTTCCAATGAGTGAGCCCCCAAAGCAAAATGCTAACCTCAGAGTATGTATACAATTCTTCAGGGTCAGAGGGCATCACAACCATGTGACTCAAACTCATGTGACTTGGGCTTTCTTGTCACTTAAGCAGGTCATCAAAGACTCTTGATTCAATCAAAGGCAAAGTTCAATCAAAGGCACTTGATTGCCTTAGTGCTGAGAAGCACTCCCAAGAGAAAAAAACGGCAAAAAGTCCCACTTTTCTTGCCATTACATGTGTGTGTGTGATCAGGATATATATGTATGTAAGTTTACGTACCTGTGTATACATGTATATTTATGCGTATATAAAATATGTGAGCTATCCATATATTTTTTGCTTTAAGGAATAATTCCATAGTCCCTGCCCGGCAGTCTTATTTATGGGATTCGTTTTATCTTTTCTGCTACAGTGCCCGGCACACAATAATTGTTTAATAAATGCATGTTGACTGACTAGTAAAAAGTAGAGCTCAATGCCAGCATGTCCAGGGCTCTTTCTAGGCACCATGTTCTTCATTTATAGACGTTTAGAGCCAGCGGGGATCTTAAGAGCACGGAATTTCAGTTGTTAACAATGTCAGAACCTAGAACATCAGAGCTGGAATGGATAGTAGAGATCACTACTGTTACTTTCAATATTTCCCCTTGTCAAACATTAAATATGATATATTATTTATGATATAAATTTGATATCAAAATATCACAAATGGTGAATTTTTTGATGTTAAAAATTGTTTCATTTTGTCCCCGAATTTGGTCGACTGTTCCCTTCCTCGCCTTACACCAGAAATAGTTCCTTTTACCAGCCTTGGTCAGCACTTAAGAACTTCGTAAATATATTTGAGGCCCAATAATGGTTATTTTTATTTTTAATCAAAACTTTTGGACTTCCCTGTATTACCCAGGTTGGAAATGCAGGACACGGTCACACCTTGATTGTTTGATTGGCATAGGATCTTAAACCCGCTTCTCTTCCAGCTTGGCCTGATTTGTCCCTCCTTAGCCTCTTGGCCACCCTCTTGCAGGGGTCCACTGTATCAATGCTGAATTGGATGAGGATGCCTCTCCCAGTGCACCTCAGAATTCCCCAGCTCAAGAGAACCATCAGCCTCAGCCTTCTGGGTAGCAGGGATTATGGGGTGAGCCACCATGTTGGCTCCAAGAATGTTCTGTGCCATTCTTAGTTTGGGAAATATGTATCTAGTCCAATACTCTGATTTTAGAATTAGAGGGGAAAGGACTCCCTCAGTGTCAACCAGCTCATGAGTTGTTTGTCTTTGGCACACTTTGGTCTGAATTGGAAGTGGTGGGGGTTCATGCCCCTCTTGCTGAGAGGTGCCTGTTTATCCTCTCCTCTCACTAGATCAGCATTTTCATGACCCACCTGTCCAACTATGGGAATGATCGTCTGGGATTGTATACCTTCAAACACTTGGTGCGCTTCCTTCACTCTTGGACCAACCTGAAGCTCCAAACGCTGCCACCAGTCCAGCTGGCTCAACGATACTTTCAGATCTTTTCTGAGGAGAAAGACCCCCTGTGGCAGGTAGGGGGAATGAGGCTCAGTGTCCCAGGATGGGGGTTAGTACTAGTGGGAGAGTTGCAGGACAGGACAAAGGGCATTCCTTATCCCTCCACCCGCGGGTGGTTTTGGAAATCTCAAGCTCCAGACTCATATACCCACAGCCAAAGCTAGAATATGCATTTCCTGAATGAGTGCTTTTCAAGATCAGGGTGCTGGATTTTGTGCAGGATACCAAGGTAAGTCAGTTTTCAGCCTCTCAGTACTCACAGTTGGGTATTGGGTGTAGTAAAGGGAGGAGAAAAGTTCACTGATACCAAGCAGAGTATGATAGGAGTGGAACAAACTAGCTGCTCAAGGTATACAGCAGGAGTTCTTAAACTGAGATCTGTGAATTTAAAAAATATATGTATATGTATATTAAAATTATATATGATATATTAACATCAGTATTATATATATAGTATTCAATTTAATTGGTTTCCATTATAATCTTACTTATTTTATGCATTCAAAAGCATTATTCTGAGAAGAGGTCCGTAGGCTTCATCAGAATACGTATGAGTATACATAATATATTCATTATTTTGAAAGTTTTATGTATTTTACATAATATAAAACTTTCAATATATATTCAATATATAACCAGTATAATTGGTTTCCATTACAAACTGATGTATTTTATGCATTTAAAAGCATTGCTTTGAGAAGGGATGCATAGACTTCATCAGACTCCCAAAGGGGTCCGTGACACACAAAAAAGTTAAAAACCCTTGGTGTAGGTGGAACAAAAGACAAAAGTTTTCCCCACTCCGTGATGTTTGTTCCCTTTTCTAAGGATCCTTGTGAGGACAAGCGGCACAAAGACATCTGGTCAAAGGAAAAGACATGTGACCGGTTCCCAAAACTCTTAATCATTGGACCCCAAAAAACAGGTATGCCTGCCTCTGTGCCCCTGAAGCCTGGCTGGCTTGGCTTCCCTGATGTGTACCTGGGACAACCATGATGGGATATAGGACTTCTCTGAATCTTAATTTGTTGACTGAATCTACACGCACTACTACCCAAGCTGAGGAACAACTCAAGCCCCGGCGTACCGAGCACTGAGCCCTTCTCATAGGGGAAAAAGACAAACACAGATGACTACAACATGCAGTGTTACATGACAGGCGCATCAGACAAGTACAAAGTGCTGTGAGAGGCCCAAAAAAGAGGGTTTTACCTAGCAGAAGGATCAGGAAAGGTGTTCTGGAGAAAGTGGTATTTGAGTTGGGCTAGAAGAAGAAGAACCAGCCAGGCATGTTAATTGAGACAAAAGATTTTTACTTTGAAATAAAACTTTTCATCATCCTACCTCTCATTTTCTTTATTGGTTAAAAAAAGCACTCTGTTGATTGATACAACCTAGCCCTTTGAAGTTTTCTTAAATTCCCAGTCCTTCTAGTGTTAAAGGATAGGGAATTTCACAAGCAACGAGAGAAAAGGAAGCAGGAAATCAGGGGACATTTTCTCTGGGCTATAGAGTTTGTGGGGGTGGGTCATGTGAAGTAAGACTGGTAAAATATAATGAGCCAGATTGCAGAGACCCTTGAATACCAAGGGAAGACTTTTGAGCTTTACTTGGGAGACAGCTGGAACCACTGAAGATTTCTGAGACTAAATGATTGCTGGAAAGTCTCCTTCTTATCTCCCAGGGGTCTCTTGGTGTAAAAGGGAGGAGCTTTGCTTTGGGGGTAGTTGGTGCCCTCTAGAGTGACTGACTGCCTGGAGGTGTTCTCCTCAAATTCTGGGAACGTTCACTCCAACATGATTCACTAAAGCCAGATTTCCATGTGCAGCCATGAATACGTAGACATGTAGTAAGAAACTAGAGAGCATTTAGGCATTTAGGAGTACTTAACCTGAGGTCTATGACCTTGTTTTTTACTTTTAATTTCTTGGATAACTATATTGCAAAATAATCGGTTTTCTTTGTAATCCCACATATTTTATTTTATGCATTTAAAAGCATTATTTTGAGAAGGCATCCTTTACTTCACCAGACTTCCAAAGGGGTCTGTGATACAGAAAAAAGACCCACGGTGTTTCCTTAATATGAGGAAACTGAGATCTAGAGAGAAGTAATTTGGTCCAGATCATACAGGTAGTTAATGGCGGAGTGGGAACAAGAACATTGGTCCCCTAATACCTCCTCTTCTCCCTAGTATGATGTCCTTCCTTCAGTATGCTACTGCTGAGGTCCAAGGACTATCCCTTTCTCTATCCTGCAGGCACCACGGCCCTTTATCTGTTCCTGGGAATGCACCCCGACCTGAGCAGTAACTACCCAAGCCCAGAGACCTTTGAGGAGATCCAGTTTTTCAATGGCCAAAACTACCACAAAGGCATAGACTGGTGAGTGGGGCTTTCCATCTTGTTGGACAGCTTGGGATGTCAGATCGGAAGCTCTGCATTGGTGTCAGGAAGCATCTGGAAGCTGTTTACGAACTGACGGGGTTCCTGTTGTAGAAAAAAAGGGGGGCAGAGTTCAGGCAAGCTGTGAAGAGACAGGCAGCCCTATCCCTCAGAGGCCAGGGTGGTAATGCCTGGGTCTCAGGAGCTGAAACCATAACAGCAAGAGAAGCAGTAATGTCTGAAACACATTCTTGGACCAACATAGTGATTGAGCAAAAATCTTCTTTCCCCAAGTGCTTATTTCTGAAGCCTTCTAAGTGTTTTATTTGGTTAGTATTCCTGGAGCCATCAGGTAAGGAGAGTAATGGAAACCCCCATGGCTAGAAAGGAGTAATCAGTGATACAGTGGAGAGATAACCTCAGGTCTTTGATGTGGCTCCAGCCAGGTCTTATCCAGTGAGGTTTCCTAACTTTTTAATCATTTCCTATTTGGCCTGTCTCTGACCTGCCTCCGGGGCAGAGGTGGGGATCTTCTCCTGAGTTCTCACCCCCATCCTCCATGCCAGAGGTAGGATACCTTGATCATATAAAATTCTTAAAATCCCACTGTTCCAACCTTCCCCCAAAAGGGATGGATGGAGAAGGGGAGAAAATGGAATCAAGCTCCCAGCTCATCTCCGGAAGAGAAAATGTCGCCCAGCTCTCATTCTCAGGAAAGCCCTCTAGCCAACCTATAGTCCTCATGGTGCTGCTGTTGGGACCCAATCCTTCTGCCCCTGCTCTTACTCTTCCCTGTCCAGCTCAAAATCTCTCCCTTTGGGCCATGAACAGGTACATGGAGTTCTTCCCTATCCCCTCCAACACCACCTCTGACTTCTACTTTGAGAAAAGCGCCAACTACTTTGACTCTGAGGTGGCCCCACAGCGGGCAGCTGCGTTGTTGCCCAAGGCCAAAATCCTCACCATCCTCATAGACCCAGCTGACCGAGCCTATTCTTGGTATCAGGTGAGCCATGCACCAGGGGTTGCCGATTTCTTTGCACGCGCTTTTGCTTTTGCCTGGAATGCCCTCCTTCTTCACCTCTGCCACTCGGCTTCCTTTAAGACTACGTGTCAGGAAGGTACTTCACTGAGTGTTAGGCCACTGCTTTTTTTTTTGAGTTATTATATTTTGTATGGGAGGGGGAGGGCAGTGTTACTTCCCATGGCTGCTTTCTGCTTAGAGTTTAGAGGAGGAAGGAGGACTTCCTGCCTCCTCTTCACCCTCTGTGTCTCCTGGTTAAAATGTGGTCTCTCACTAGGAGGAGGTAGTGGTTGGTTTAGGTTTTATTACAGCTGGTGGGTGTGTTCCAAGCCCTGGGTAGGAAGAGTGGGCATTGCTAATCTGCGTCTCTTGCTACCCAACAGCATCAGAGAGCCCATGATGATCCAGTTGCCCTGAAATACACCTTCCATGAAGTGATCACGGCAGGGCCTAATGCCTCTCCAAAGCTACGGGCACTTCAGAATCGCTGCCTTGTTCCTGGCTGGTATGCCACCCACATTGAGCACTGGCTTAGCGCTTACCATGCCAACCAGGTACCCACCCATCCCAGATCCTTCTGGCATAGTATGGGACTCAGGGTTGGTTTTTTACATAAGTGAAGTGATTCAGATATGGATATTAGGACACAGTTCTCAAATATCTCCCCTTTATATGTCACCATGTCTCTACCAATGGAGATTTATGCCTTTGGGTCTTGGAAGGCTTTTTGATTTCTTATTGAAAGGGGGACGCTAGATCATAGGCAGATTGATTGTCTTTGGACAGTAGAAGGGTGGCTGATTTTGGAGGTGCCTGAGTAATATTATCCCCCTTGCCTCCAGCTCTTTGATATTTCCAGTAGACTTAAACTCAGTATATCTAAAACAGAACTCATTATCTTTTCCCCTAAACCCTCCCCCTTCCCTGTTATTATAGAGGGAGGGCAAAGCCATCCTCCCAGTCCCTCAGGCTCACAACCTAGGAGTCATCCTGGACTCCTCACTTTCTCCCCGCCCCCCCGTCCCCATAGCCACGTTGTTGCCAAGACTTGCTGATTTCACCTTTGCAGCCTCTTTTGAATATGCCCCCTTCTCTCCTCTGACACTGCCACGACTCTAGTACAAGCCCTCATCGCTTTACTGTTGGATTATTGTAATACACTGCTGGTAGGTCTACCTGCCTCAAGGTTCTCCTCTCTCCAATCTGTTCTCCGTTCATCCATTAAAGCGATTTACCTAAAACACAGCTCTAAGCATGTCACCCCCTCCACACAGACTCAATCCAATGGCTTCCTGTAAAGTCCCAACTAAAACTCCACCTTCTACAGGAAGCCTTCAACAACTCCTCTTAATTCTATTGCCTTCCCTTTTTTAATTTTTTTGGTATTTATCCTGTAAAAGCTTGCTTTGCATGATATTTGTTTGTATGCTGTCTCCCCTATTAGATTGTGAGAGGTTCTGTCTTTTGTATCCCAGTGCCAAGTACATAGTAGGCACTTAATAAATGTTCATTGGTTGGTTGATTGATAGCCCAGCATCAGCAAGCCCACAGTGACCCACTTGCTCTGAAGTATATATTAGGAGGAATCATTTCCTAAGTATTTGCTCTTTGTTGTCAGCTGACATCATTAGGGATCAGAGCTTTATAGAATGGGACATAACAGAGATGCTGGGAGGCACAGGATAGTTCACAGGGAGATGGGAAGAAAGGTAGGCTTCCCTATTCTGCCGGTTTGGCCAGCTCTACTGAGCCTTTGCCACTTTTTGAAATACCTATTTCTTTCTCCTATAAAGAGAGCCAGTTAGCACAGTGGATAAGAGCGCTGGAAGACCTGAGTTCAAATCCAGCCTCAGACACTCCCTAGCTGTGTGACCCTGGGCAAGTCACTTAATTGTAGTCTTCTACTGTAAAACAGAGATTATAACAGCACCTGCCCCCCAGGATTGTTGTGAGGGTCAAATGACATAATATTTGTCAAGTTCTTAGCTCAGTGCCTGGCACACAGTACTTATTTAATAAATAATGGTCCCCTTTCCTTATTACCCTGATTTTCCTCCTTTTATTTTCCCCAGCCCCTGGGTCCCATCCCCACAATGTACTCGTGCCAACATTTTCATTTGTGTTGATGTATAGGGGTTAGCCAGCTCCTGGCGGGGAGGGGGGGCCTCTGTTACCCTGCTGAAGTATCAGCTTCCATCAGATGTGTCATAGCTGTACAGATAAGTACAGGAAACTAGCAGCTCATCGTGTGCCCTTGGTTGTTCCTCTCTAAGGGACTGGATGCCTGGCCGAAAAATGTTTCTTATCCTGAACAAGCAAAGGTATGGATTCACCTGTGTCTGCTTTCCTAAAACTTCCTGCAGGACACACAGCCATCTCAGCCTTCCTCAGTGGCCTAGACTTAGAACATCGCTCAGTCTTAGAGGGCAGTTGACCCACCTTGTACCTGAGCTGGAATCGCCAGCGTGACCTCGTCAATGGGGTACTAGATTTGGAATCAGGGAGACCTGGGTTCAGAACCTGTTTCAGATACTTAATAGCTTTCCAGCCCTGGGCACGTCCCTTAACTTTCATCTGTAAAATGAGAGGGTTAGACTCGTTGACTTCTGAAGTCTCTTCCAGCTTTGAATAATAATAGCTAGCATTTATTTATAAGCACTTTACAAACATTATGTCATTTGAGCCTCCCCTGGGAGGCAGGTGTTGTTATCTCTATTTTACAGCTGAGGAAACTGAGGCAAAGAGGTCAAATGACTTGTCCAGGGTCACATAGCTGGTATCCGAGGCTGAGTTTGGACTCGTCTCTTCCTGACTCCCAGTTCAGCGCTGTATGCATTGTGCAACCTAGCTGCTTCGTTTGATTTGGACCAGTGACTTGTACAGAATTTCCATAATTTCTTTCCAAGTTGTCAAGTCTTGCCCCTTTGGAGCTAAGCAAAATACAGCTTAATCCCTTTTTTACATGACAGCCCTCCAGATTTTTGAAGGCAGCTTTTGTAGTTCTCTTAAGCCTTCTCTTCCATCAAACTTTTATTCTCAGTCCCTTCAGCTAGTGCTCCCATTACATGATTCCAAGTATATGCTCTCTTGTCTTGGTCTCCTTCCTCTGTGAAGTTAGGAAGGGCTCTAGTTTTTTTATTTTTTAAAAAATTTACTTTTAGTTCCCAATTCTCTACCTCTTTCTGTCTGCCCCCCCCCCAACTAATAGAGAAAGCAAGAAATACAATACCCATTATTCATATGAAGTCATGCAAAGCATATTTCTACATTAGCCAGAATGGCCTTAATTTGAAGATAAGTCTAATGGGACTGTCCATTTGGGAGAAAGTTAGCTGGCCCAGTCTAGTTTTTAGGATTTGCAACCAGTACCCTTCTCACTGCCACGACTGGTCGGTCACTGGCGGATTATGGGGGAGGGAGGGGGTGGAGATGGGACTGGACCATACAACATTCTCCTTACTACTCTTCCAGATCCTGGTGTTGGATGGCAAACTGCTCCGGACCGAACCTGCCAAAGTGATGGATACCGTGCAGAAGTTCCTCGGGGTGACCAACATTATTGATTACCATAGAACTCTGGTGTGAGTGTTGTCCTAACTGCAAAGCCCAAGGATCCTTCTGATCTGTCCTCCCTTATCTGCTGTGCTTTGGTGTCAGAAGCACATCCCCAAGCTCTGGAGCCAGAGTAGCTGGATCCCACTGGCCTCTTTAGGATAGGTAGAGTGTCCCTTGTGTGCCAAGCTGTTTCCTTGGCAGGAGCATCAACATTCATAAGTAAATGAATACAGTAGCCTAGTGTTTGGTAAACCCAAAGATCCTAGCTACCAGAGTAAAAACTCACTACTTGGCAAAGACAGCTGGGAAAAATTGAAATCAATCTGGCGGAAAGTAGGTGTAAATCAACATCTCATACCATATACCAAGGTAAGCATCACACCTGGCTTCACATTTACTAGGAGTCTTCTCTCTTATACGTGTATGTCATTGAATATAGTAAAGCAACTTGGGAGAAATCCCAGAAGTTGGAGTCAGGAAATCTGGATTTTAGTTGTACCACTGACTCACTTTGGGACCTTTGGTCAGTTGCTTCTTTCTGGACCTCAGATTCTGCCCCTGTAAAATGAGAGACATAGTGATATGATTCTAAAGGCTCTTCCTGCTTTGATGTTCTTTGATCCAAGCTGTCTTCAGCTTATTTTGATAAAATGTATCATTTGTTTTTATATTACTTTATTTCTCGATTTATCTCTTCCTTCCTTTTACCCAACTCAGAGTGCCATCTTTTTAAACAAAGAGTAAACAAGAGGTGGGGAAAATCCCGCACAAAAAAAGCAGTTTAGCAAAAGTAACCGGACATTGATGAAGTCCGTAGTGCATGCAGGGTTCCACATCCATAGTTGCCCCATCTCTCCAAAGATCCCATCAGTTTTTAAAAAAGAAAAGCTCACCTTTATAGGTGAGATGTTGTGAGCCTAGATCTCTTCTACATTTGGCAGTTTTTCTTCCATTTTTGGTTTAAATGTTTCTGTTCTCCCCTATTAGCAATTCTTGTTTTGGGGGACATTTGGTGCCCATTTTTTCTCGATAGCTTTGATCTGTCCCTAAAGATGCTATGATTCATAAGCCTTCTAGGCATACTCTTGTCTTCTCTCCTAAGATAATGATGATGACAATAGGATGATGATAGCTGCTCACTTTTCTGTAGCGTTTCAAGGTTAACAGAGGACTTCTTCACAGCCTCATGAGGTCTGTAGTACATTTGGTCCCTTTTTACAGATGTGGAAGCCGAAGCCCAGAGAAATGATATCCCTTGTCCAAGATCCATAGCTAGTAAGTGACAGACCCAGTACTTGAACCCTGACCTTTTTACTTCCAAGTCCAGTGTCCCATAACATCACGAAGACTGCTCCTGGTTTGTCTCTGTCATGCCGAAGTGCTTAGTCTATCTCTAGGGACCTAGGTTTGAATTGTATTCTATAAGAAAATGTCTGTCTTGTGGGGGAGATAGGTTGGGTAGAGATAATGTATTCTCTCTCCCTGCAGGTATGATGCAAAGAAAGGATTCTGGTGCCAGCTGCTTGAAGGAGGGAAGACCAAGTGCTTGGGCAAAAGCAAAGGCAGGAAATACCCAGAAATGGATTTGGACGTGAGTAGCTGGAGTTGCTTCATTGGCTGATGTGGAGGGCAATGCTATAGCAAGGTTAATTCAGATCATGGGGATTTTTAGGAAAGTGCATCAGGCCTTCTGAAAGAAAAACATCTTGTTTTGGTTTTGGCTTTTTTTGGTTTTTGGCAGGGCAGTTGGGGTTAAGTGACTTGCCCAAGGTCACACAGCTAGTACACATGTCAAGGGTCTGAGGCTGGATTTGAACTCAGGTCCTCCTGACTCCAGGGCCGGTGCTGTACTCACTGCGCCACCTAGCTGCCCCTGTTTCTTGAATCTTATTTGAATTCCTTGGAGGTTGTATTTATTCAGAAATACCAGTACAGGAAGAAAGACTATACTAGTTTATGCCCCAAATATGCCCTATGCTCTCTTGGCCCTGGGCTTTCTGTCATGCTAATCTTTATGCCTTGAATAATCTTTATGCCTCCCTTTGCCTTTAGTATTCCTATTCATCTGCTGAAGCCCAATTCAGTTGTGTCCTATCTTATCTCCCCACCATGAGTAACAATGGTCTTCTGCTTGGATTTCACATAAAAGTGCTTTATTCTACACCCCTCCAACAAACTTATCACGTAATAAACACTTATTAAGTGCTTACTACGTGCCATGCACTGCACTAAACTTTGGGAATACAAATGAAAGCAAGCAAGCAAGCAAGCAAGAGCTTGCATTCTAATAGGGGAAGAAAGTGCATGAAGAGGGGCCAGAGGTAAAAAGGTGAGGGTATGAAGCTAGGCATGGTTTCTGGAACTGCTTGGCAATAGAGTGGTCTGGTCTGGGATGAGATAAAGTAAAAGCTCATGTGTCTAGCGTGGATTTCAGGGGCAGAGCCTAATTTCTTGTGAGAAGAGGGAGGGGAGCACTAGGGCCAGAGTTCAGGTGGCTTGGTTTAGAAATGGCCAGGAAACGTATGTGAAGTATTTTGTAGACCCTGAAGTACCATATAGATGTTAGCTATCATCATCGTCATCATCATAATATTATTATTGTCATCCTACTAGATTCTTGTTCTTGAGGGCAGGGACCATTTCTTTGAAAAATTTTGTACCTTACCCAGTGACTATAACAGTAGTTCTGTGCGTATTTTTTGGTTGTTGTCGAGTTCTTTCAGTTATGTATGACTCTCGCGACTCTTCGTGACCCCATTTGGAGTTTTCTTGGCAGATATACTCGAGTGGTTTGCCTTTTCCTTCTTATTTTACAGATAAGGAACTGAGGCAAACAGGGTTAAGTGACTTGCCCAGAGTCACTGTAGTAGGAAGGCCAAATTTATGATCTCAAAAAGGATCATATATGTATCTGAATGGTTTGAAATCGTTGGGTATGCAGAATTCTCCAAGCAGAAGGCATCAGAAAATTTATTCAGGGCCCAGAGCAACAAATTAGCGAACCAACCTCCCCATTCCAGTATTGTGAACACAAGCCTCCAGGCCCAGTAGGCCCGCCTCACAAGAATAGCCAGAAGGCCACAGAAAAATAAGATGGCATAAATCATATTCACTGGCCTCAAGACCTTGCTCGAACTCCTGGGTCCACATAGGGGTCGGCTCTGCTTCCGATTTTTTTCCAGCTATAGTTTTCTCGCCTCTCCTTGCAGCCAAGCCTCTGGCGTTCTCAAGGCCCGTCTCAACGACCAGAGTCCAGAGACCCATTGGTTCCCGAGTTGGCCCCTCTTAAGTCATTAATCTACGCCCACAAAGGTTTCCCACCTGATAGGACTTTGGGCCTGGGGCTTAGCATTTAACAGGTGAAAGTACTTTCACGGTAAACAAAAGCCAGACTCCTCAAGGGCACCCGTTAAACTAAGCCCATTTTGCCTTACTGGCACAGTCACACAGATAATAAGTGTCTGAAGCTAAATTTGAACTCAGGGTGATGAGTCTTCCTGATTCTAAGCCCCATGTTCTATCCGCTGCTCCACCTAGCTGCCCTATTAATTTTGATTCCCCAGTTTCTGTGGTAAGATACCAAAAGAAATACCAGACAGTCTCTACCCCTAGTTAACTTTCAAATCCATTTGGGATAGACAGACCATGGCATGGTAGATAGAGTCAGAAAGACCTGAGTTCAAGTTCTACCTCTTCTGTAGGTCGGCTTTGTGATCCTGGGCAAATCGCTTAAGGCTCTCATTGCCTCAGACTGTTTTCTAAGCCTGTAAATTGTAGAACAGATAAAATCAGCTTTGTGGAAGGAGTTTCCTTATTAGGAGTTTCATAGTATACCAGTGAAGTCACAGACCCAGTGGTCCAAAAGAATTCAGTTAGGGAGTGAGGCAAAAAAAAGATTTGTTGTTCAGTTGTGTCTGACTCTCCGTGACCCCTTCATGGGCTTTTCTTGGCAAAGATATTGTGGTGGTTTGCTGTTTCCTTCTCCTTCGTGTCATCACTTTACAGATGAGAACTGAGGCAAATACGGGTTAAGTAACATGGCCAGGGTCACCGAGCTAGTAAATGTCTGAGATCTTCAGATCTTTCTGACTCCAGGCTTGGTGCTCTAACCGCCATATACCTAGCTGTGTCTCTCCACCCCACCCAAAAAAAGCATAGTAACCCTTTGAAAGAAATAATGTATTACTAAGATTGTTAATAGATCATGATATAGTGATCTGTAATGGGATGAATAAAGGGAGGAAAAGGTGAGTTCTGAGCAGACCACTGACATTTTTGTTTCCCTTTCTTGTTATAGTCACGAGCCTTCCTAAGAGACTATTACCGGGACCATAACATCGAACTTTCTAAGCTGCTGTATAAGATGGGCCAGACTTTGCCCACCTGGCTGCGGGAGGACCTCCAGAATACTAGGTAGCTGCTGCCGCCACCATGACCAGAGTGAGCATTCATGATGGCCAGGGAGCCCCCAGCCTCACACTGAGCCACCCCGGGGGTGTGGAACATAGCCCAGAACTGCCAAGCATTTCTGAGCAATACCCACCAAGGCCTGACCTGGGAACAGGAAGAAGAGCCCAGAGCAGCCGAAGAGAGCTCCAGAGCCTCCCCAGCCAAGGCCTACGGCCAGGCACGTGGCCCCAAGCACTTCTTGAGACCTGCTCGAAGCTTCCCTGGGTGTAAGGTCGCTTCCAGTTTGTGTGATGCCACTGCCTTGTGAGAGGGATTCTATACTACTCCTCACTGTGCCCCTAGGCACCGTACCCTTCCCCCAGGCAGGGCACTCCCTCAGTATTAATCCCTGTGTTTCCCACCAGGCGGACAGTGAGGGGGGTAGGGTGGGGTAGGAAGGACCTTTTGCTAGACAGGATGGGGGACCGGGACACACCCCTGTCCATTTTAAAAAAGGCCCTTCAGAGAGATAGGTCTGGTACTCAGAGCTTGTACCAGGCTGGACTTAAGTCTGATGGCCTCCAGAGAGTTCTGGAGCCCATCTGATCAATACCTTCCTCTCTCTGTCCTTAAAATGTCTTCGGTACCTGCAGTATCTACTCAGTCCCCAAGGGATCTTTCCAGGGGATGTTTTTAACCCCTCCATCCTAACATTCTGACTGCTAGGACCAAGTCCTAGAGTTGTCCCAGAATACTCACCCTAACCTCTCACCCCATTTCCTTTCCATATCATCAGATATGACTTACGTGGTGTTTTCTGTGGTAAAAGACTGAGGTGACCCCAGGGTCCAGCTACCAGAACCCATTCCAGTGTACATAAAATGTTCCCTCCAGCCCTGAGCAAAGGCTATGGGCAGTGAAGACGGTGCCTATAGCCCGGTACCTCTGCCTCTGTTCCTGCTTTGAGCAGGCTGAGGCTTCCTGGAGAACCTTCTAAAACCTCTCAAATACTAAAAGCTGAAGTATTTTAATATTTTGGTTTTTGTTTCTTGGTGCCAGAGTTTGTACCCTGATTACTGGGGCTACACTGTGTTATTTTATATAAACTCTCTCTGTATCTGTCTCTCATCCTCCTTCCCCCATTTGTCTCTTGTTTCCTTCCCTCCCTCTTTCTCTTTCTCTTTCTCTTCCCCCTTTCTTTTATTGGGTTTTTTTTTAATCCAGCCTGCTATCATAATCAGGGTGGCAGGGCATCTAATCGGTGGGGTCCGAAAGGCAGCATTTGCTACCAGTAGTTCTAAAGGAGGGTGACAGTTATCTCTGTCTCACCCTGAGGCTGCCTGATTCTTATCTCCTGCAGGCAGCAGATAAAATCAGGGAGGAACAGACCCTCTAGGCTGGTGTTTATCACACTAGGCTATTATCCCACAGTTGCACAGCTATATATATATTAGAAAGAAAAAGAGGAAGAAGCAGGCCAGACTTCTACACCAGGGCTGAGTGTTTTCAGGGATCTAGTTTTCCTGATTTGTATGTCTTTGTTACCCCAGGGTTCTTTTTGCACTTAGGGAGGTCTTGTGTGCTGGGTAAGTTGCCTGAGGTCTTGGCCACAGAGAGAGTATAGAAGGGTTTTAGTAAGGATGACTGTCACAAGATCCGGAACCCCTGTGTTCTTGACAACCCCTTCGTTCTTCCCTATTCTTTTGGGTGCACCTGTGTTAGAGTTCATGAGGCCCCGGCAGTAACACCAATTTATTGATCATCTAGAAGATTGGAAGAGGAGCCGTGAGTGGGACCAGTATGCATTGGGGGGTGGGGAAGGGGAACGTGCCGCTGGATATGCAGGAGAGCCCCGAGCCCCTGTAACTGGGCATCTGCTGGCAGAAACAGGATTCTCAGCATTGCTGATACTAGATTCCTCATGGCGTGTTTTCTAGTTCTGCATCCCTAGTCATCTGGCCCAGCTGTGGAGAAACGGAGCCTGCAGAGAAATGGGGAGAGTGTTGTAAGCTCAAGCAGATCAAGGCACGCCAGAGACCGTAGGTTCCCACTCGGGGCACTCCACTTCTAGGGCCCACCGGAACCCACGTTTTTGGTGTGGGGGCCCCAGTCACTTGGCCTGTGGCATAGTTGGCACTATCCCTGCCTCTGTGGGAGATCAGGTCAACGTCCCTCCCCTAGATCAAACTCCTAGATGAGTGTGAGAGCCCTCCATAGCAGCAGTAAGTCAAATTCCTGAGTCACCAGGGAGGGAGGGCCTGCAAATGGCAGTACGAAGCCTGAGAGTAGGATAGAACTCAAGAGCAGCGTCTGCTCTGAAAAAGGTAGTCTGAGAAGTCTTAGGTCTGGGGACGACATGGTGGGAGATGAAAGAAAACCAACGAATAGTAACTTAGATCCAGGCCTCTATCCTGGACAAAGAGAAGCCAGGAAGCAAAAGACAATGCAAATATCCTTCCTTTGGGAGAACTTTGAACATACACAGTGGGCAGAGGGAATGATTAGAGTGGTCCTTAGTACTACCCAGTTCTTCAGAAGGACAGGAACAAAGATGAGTTGAAGGAAAAGGAAACTTAAAAATATGAACTACTTGGGGCAAAATTCTTTTTATCAAAACTGCTGGGGAAGCTGGAAAAGTTGGGCAAAAATAGAGACTAGTGACTAACACCATATACCACAATAAGATATGAATGAGTAAGTGACCAAAAAAAGATAACATCACAAAAGAAAACATGGCAGAGTATTGGACCAAGCCCACTGTAAAGCAGGCATTTACGTGTGCAGGGTCAGAAGGCCACGGTAAGGCAGGATAAGCGTGAGTGGTCAAGGCACTGTTTAGTTCTCTTGTTATAGGCAGAGGGCATGTTGCCTTCTTCCCAGAGGAGAAGTAGGGCCATGAAGTAGGAGTGGGAGTGGTAGGATTGGGCAAAGGAGGGGCAGAATTGCCTCAGCCAGGTATCTTGTCCAGTTAAGTTGTAAGGACTGGAAGACCACACTTGCTATCTAATGAGGTCATTGTGCTCTCTTTTTGAACCTGCCCATACACAGTTCCTTTAAGTAAGTAGAGTCAGACCTGGTGTGTATTATAATCTGGCTCTGTGCTGACTGGGAAAGAATGGGAGAGATGAGGCCAGGTGAGAGTTCTTCATCAAAAAGCAATGCAGCTTCTGGGGATCCAGGTGTTTCCTTAGTGGTTTTCCCTAGTGGTCCCCTGTGTGGCGTTGGGAGCCATGTAAGACCCTTTCTGTGAGTGTGACAAGGCAGCTGCAGCTGTGACAAACCCTCAGACCCTGACACAGAATAGCTTTTACGCCTGGATGCAAATCTTTTTGACGAATGGAGGAGACTTGATGGAGTAGAAGGAATATGTTGGATGTTTGGGGAAACACTAATGAAGGGCTCCTGGTGAGCCCTCCCCTTCCCCTCAAGGCACAATGTCAGGTGCCAGGAAACAGAAGCCCCCAAGTCAGTCTGGAGGAAGGGGAGGGTGGCCAAAGATGGTGGATCATCTGCAGAGTGAAGTTTCTCCTCCCTGGAAACCTGACCATGGGACAGGTCCATGCAGCTCAGATGCTGGCCAAAGAAAAGGGGACATGGTGATTTGGGTAAGATGGAATAGGGTTGCGAAGACTGATCCTGGCTTAGAGATCTGTGGAGCCAGAGCTGAACCAGCCCCATTGGAAAGCCCAAGATAGAACGGGATTCTCACCCGTACCAAACTGTTCGGATGATTTCAGCTTTGTAGCGTAGTTGGAGATCTGCTACTACTAGGCCCCCTTCTTTCCCAGTTTGGGGGATATTTTGATATTTTTTTGATTGATTCCCTCGATATTCTTGACCCTTTTTATAATGGGATCCTCTAAAAAAAAGCCCTACTCACCCCATCTCTTCCTTAACTTGGTGCTAGAGTGGGATTTACCTAGGATCCACCATTGCTGTCTTAATGGGCGGAGATGCTTGTTATCACCTGTCTTGCCAACAACAGACATATTGGTATCTTTTCCAGCTGGCAGACTTGCCTGGGGCATTAGGCCAAAAGAAGGGAACTGACTGCCTTCCTCTGGTCTGTGCTCTGAGTTGTCAGGGGTGAGTTTATGGGCACAGCTGATTGACCCATCCAGATGCTCTGTATTGCTCTGAGTCAGGAAGCAAGCCCATGTGGTGGTGTCTTAGCAGCATCTCTAAGCTCTTTACTGATGCAGGAGTCAGGTATCTCCCTACCAATTCTAACCCACTTGTAAAACTGTGAAGTGACTCAAATGTAGTATTCTCGTTACCCCCACTTAACCTCCACCACTGCTAGGTTCATTCCTTCACGAAAGTCCCAGGGAGACCATTCTGGCGAAAGTTCTGTCTGGGTCATCTTGCATCATCACCTGGACTCTGCTGTTACTTTTCAGGTTCCCCACTCCCTACTTCTTATTTACAAAGCCAGATGGAGAGAAGTCACCCCTTGCAGGCCAGGGTTCCTATATATCAGCATTTGGTACCCCAGACTTTGGCTTTTGTCTTGGACCTCTGTCCTCTGAAGGGCTTCCCAGCCTCAGGTTTCTGTGCCTCCTGCCACAGTTCTAGTATATTGTCTTGTTAGGGTCCTAGTGATGTTGGAATGGAGATGAGGCAGAGAGAGTACAGTTAGGCCTGGCTATCCAGGAAGACATTCTTTAATTGTAGAGAGCTACCTGAAGGAGGGAAAGCACAAATGCTTGGGCAAAAGCAGAGGCAGAAAGTACCCAGAAATAAATATGGGTGTGAACAGTTGGAGCTGCTAGCGTATGTAGTGTATGTATAACTAGTATGAACCCCGGCTGCTTGGGAGTTGAAGTGGCAGCAGGGTCCCCACGGTTGTAATTTCCATTTGAGCCTAAATGCAGTAGGCAGTGTAGACCTGGGAAGGGAGGAGAATTTATTGTAGCAGCTGATGTAGCTCTTGCATTTGAAGGCAGTCCCAGCACGTTTGGGTGGGAAGCTAAATGATAGGGGGCCTGTTGGCTGTGGCTTTGCTGGGACAGATTGGAGACAGAGGAGCAGGGCCATCAAAGCTAAGAATGAAAATTTGAGATGTGAGCACAGATCAATCTGTGCTGCCGACTAAGATCTGTGATGGGATAGGGAGACATGAGCTTAAAAAATGTGGGCTGTCCTAAGGAAGAGAAGTTGATAAGGATCTTCTCTGCTGCTGCCGCCTTTTGATAGAGCTGGAGGCTGCCACCCTGTAGGGGCTTCCCTGTTAGGCCTAGAAGCCTGAACCTGATTAAGTGATGTCATTTAGATTAGAGCTGTTACAGTTCCGCTGTTAGTGGAGGAAGGCCAGAGGGATAGAACAGCATGCTCACCGAAATCCTTGAGCATGAGATGTCCTTCTGCCTTCCCCTTAAGCTTAGGCCCCTCCTGTTTTGGCTGGAAACTTGGAGGTCAGGGTAGTAGGTGCAATTCATATTGCCTTGACATAAATGGCCTCCTTAAATTCTGTTCTTCCAAATCTCCTTACTGTAAGCACCTTTCCCCCAAATAAGGAGCAGGGTTGGAGGAGCCAAGAGTAGAGACTCAGAAAGTTATGGCTTAGTTGGGTGGCTTTCATCGGCACCATTCAGATTTTGCATAATTTGCATTTCCAGTGACCCCTTCATAAGTTTCCCGATACTTTTTCCCTTCCCCAAAGCCCTCCCCCAAGTAAGGCATCCCTAAGAAAGGACTCAACCTGACAAAGACATCAAATTTTAGTGACTGGTACCATCAACTGGATTTGAGAAGAGTATGACCCTGTGGTAGCCAATGATCAAACCTTGACCATGATTGAGATGCTCTGTTCATCGCAGAAGACCAACAAAGCCACATGGAAAAGAGAGATCCAAAGAGATCTCAATAGGCTAGAACAATGAGGAATTATATTAGAATTAAATGTAAAGCCTCGATCAAAAAAGTCAACTTCACAGTTAGAGGATTGGAGTGGGGGGTGGGCAGAGAGACATATTGATTGATGTGGGGAAAATAGTGATACAGAGGTGAGGCCCATCCCCACCATGAAAGATGTAAATTCATCATGAAGAGGCCTCAGATGGCATCCTATCTGTCATGCTTCTCTTTGCCTCCCTCTGCCTTTGTGCAGGTGGAAGCTGGCATCTTGGAAGGAGGCACTGTCTTTTATCAGTAAGCCACCTTCCTGCATTAGAAGTTAGGTTGGCAGAATCAAGAGGTGATGTTATCGGCTCTTTACCCAACTCCTACTAGAAATCTGAACTTCAAGCTCTGGCTGCTTCTAAGGCTGAGGGTCTTGTTGCTACCACATGGGTTAACCAATATTATCTATCTGGGCCGCTGCTGGTACTAGTCCTTTAAAGTAAGCATTTATGAAGCACCTACTCTTGGTGCAGCTTGGAAGAAAGGCATAAAACCTCATCTTGCCCATAATAGTCATAGTTTAATAGAGGAAATACATTTAAGAAACCAAAACAACCACTTACAAAATGACAGTATCTGCTTAAAGTGTCATATGAATGATCCACATAGTAAAATCTAAACTGAGGAGGGGGAAGTCATCCAGGGCAGAGGTAGTTTAGAAAGACTCCACAGAGGTGGAATTTGAGCTCTTCACAATGGAAGTTCAGGTGGAGATGAAAGGGAAGGCATAGAGATGGGACAGTGTAAATGTGCTTAGGAAAGAGAGGGGAAAGAAAATAAATCCTCACTGCATCTTTCCGCCTTTGGTCCAAAGAACTAGCCAGAGTTCTCAGAAGAGGGGATTTCCTGCTGAGCTTGAATTCTACCCACTTGTGTTGCCTTGAACTCAGGGAGAGCCTGGGAAATAATTGCTTTGTCCTTTCACCTTTGGGTTCATACTGGCTGGAACAAGGCCTGGTCTGCTCACATGCGTGAGAAATGAGGAGTCTGGTCCATGATTTCTGTCTATCTTGCTCCTCTGGACCTTGGGCAGGAAAAATAGAGTGGGAACACAGGCAATTGACTCTTAATAGCCTGGGTGAAATGAGCTGCATTTTCCCACTAGAAAGCTTCCCCTACCCTACCTCTCCTCTTTCTCTGGCTCTGGTTCAATAACCCCTACATATATCCAAGAAGAATCTGGGGTGGGGGGGGGATATAAAAGGTTATACGGAAAGTGCAAAAAAGACAAAGAAAGATTTACACAAACTCTTTGTTTTTGTTACCTCTCCCTTCTCCCCTTTTGCCAATTTCTGAATAGAATCCATGTCTCTTCCTAGGGAGAGGAAGCCTATAGTTGGGATGTGGGTGGGGGGGAGGGAGGAGCAGTGTTAAGGGAAAGAGAGGGAAGGATCTCTTCCCGTGTTGGGGGCGGGGTGAGATAAAGCTCAATCCATCCCTCCTGTTTCCTAGTGCTCTTATACCAGCCTTTTGGTTTCATTGGAAAAGAGAACCTTCATCACTAATGTACAATCTTGAACTAACTGCTAATAAAATGGGATTGTTTGTATTCATTTCTCTTCACTGTTTGTTTTTCTTTTTGCTAAGTGATGTTTGAGAATAGAGGTTCCATTCATTGTTAGGGATTTCCCATTGTTAGTGGGATAACTTTAGGTATGTGTACTATGTAGAGGGGAGTAGTCATTTGGACACTCAAAAAACTTTTCTTTGGAGTTTTGGAAAATGGCTTTTGTAGCACTTTAATTTTTTTCCTATGTAATTAATAATTAGTTTATTAATTAGGC
Organism: Phalanger gymnotis; assembly: GCA_028646595.1. NCBI lineage: Eukaryota > Metazoa > Chordata > Mammalia > Diprotodontia > Phalangeridae > Phalanger > Phalanger gymnotis. The sequence continues at coordinate 40,294,872 of CM053625.1, forward strand.
TACATAATAATAAATTTATGGTCAGTGGTTTCTCATGGAAAACCCAGTACTTTAAATTTGAAGATAGAAATGTCTTAGGAATTCATAAGATTTCTAATGAACATGCCATATTAATTAAGAAAGTCAGTTCAGCATCGCCAAATGAAAACTGTCAGGTAGACTGGATAGCCTAATGGAAAGAGCCTTGAACTGAGATCATGAGTTCTGGGTCCTGGCTGTGTCACTAAACTGGCTTTTAAAGGTCACAAGGCCATTTCAGATTGCTGTAAGCCACATTGAGGGGCATGGTGGCTCAAGGCTACAACTCCAGGGAGGAACCAGTCATCCTCCCTCTTTCTACCTTTTGGGTATCCCTGGATGTACTATGTCTGGGATGGTGAAAAGAGCTCTGAATTAGGAATCATAAGACTTCTGTTCCTGACTGACACTTATTCATTGGGACAATCGGCAATTCATAGAATCATAGACTTTTTAAAAAAGACAGTTTTTGTTTTCACATCACCTACGTTTTTCAGTGAATACCTTCTTGCAACACCTAGAAATCCAACCCTTTATAACAAAGAATTAAAAATGGGGAGAAAACAGTTGAGCTAACACTTGGAAAAAATTCTACATCCATCTGTACAATTCCATACCCATGCCACCTCTCTGCAAAGAAAGAAGAGAACTTCCTCCTCATGTTGTTTCTTTGGTACTAAACTTGGTCATTATAATTTCATGACATTCAGTTTAAAATTATTTTGTTCTTTCAATTTGACTTCTTGTAGTTGTGTATTGTTTTCCTTCTCCTGCTTACTTCGCTCTTGATCAGCGCCTATGTCTTCACTTCTCAGTCTTCATCGTATTTCTCATTGCTTATAATATGATAGTGTTCTTTTCCATTCATGTACCAAAACTTGCTGAGCCATTATTGCCGGATAAATTATAGACTCTTAGAGTGGAAAGGCACTTTAGAGGTCATTCAGTCCAATCCCTATCATGAATAACGTAAATAGGGGATTATCCAGCATCCTTCTTGAAGAGTTCCAGTCACAGGAAGCTTCACCAAAAGACCTATTCCATTGACAACCAATTGATAACAAGAAACTCCTATTAAACTCAAATATGCCTCTTTATGTCTTCCCATTATTGGTACTAGTTCTGTTCTCCAGGGCCAAGCAGAGCAAAAATATAACTCCTTCCACTGAAAAGGCCTTCAGAGAAGGCAGACAAAACCTTTGGTGTAAACTAAGTCTTCTTTTCAGGCTAAACATTCAGAAGTCCTTTAACTTTTGACAAGAGTATGGGTTCCAGCTTCGGCATCCCAGGCATCCTCTTCTGAACATACTTCAGTTCACCAATGTCCTTCCTAAAACATGGTTCCCATAACTGAACACAAGACTCCACGTGGGATGTGACAAGAATAGAAGACAGTGGGTTTCTCTCCCATGTTCTGGACTCTATAACTTTGTAGTAGTTCTTTTGTCCTGTGCTTACACTGTTGCCTCATACTGTGCTTATAATCACTAATACACTCAGGGCTTTTTTCACATTGTTGTCTAGCCAGCTTTTTTGCCTTCCTGAATGTGTACAGTTGATCTTTTGAATCCTAAGTTATAGGACTTTCCTGGGTAACAAACCCATAAAAAGGGATGAAGAAAAATAAGGATATTGGAGGGGGCGGATATCCTTCAATTTTTAGGCTGATATCAAAGAGGACAACCAGGTTGTTTTATAGCATGTCCTTTGATGTCTTTTTCAGAGGCAGAATCCTGGGGTACAGAGTGGTTTTCTTTTAAGTTTTAAATGTGATCTTAGAACATCAGATGCTCCAACCCACTCAATCAAGCAAACCTAGTGAGAAAAATTCAGTAGACTTTTTTGACCTATTTGGGTGTCTTTGGGGAGAGACTTTTTAGAAATCTACCCTACTGCTAGATATATGGGCCATGAGCAATCAAAGACAAAAGATCAAAAGACAAAAAGAAATGCCCCATATACCCCAAAATATTTATAGTAGAACTTTTTGTAAGAGCAAAGAAACAAAGTACATGTTCATCAGTTGAAAAATGGCTAAACAAATTGTGGTACGTGAATGTAGTGGAATATTAATTAGCGTACATATTTATAATTATATAATACATACCTATACATAATATAATAATATATAATACAATAACATACAATATAATAATATATACAATATAATAATATATAACAATAACATAATAATAATACATATATAATTATATAATACATACATATAATTTCATACGTAATTAGCTAAGTGCTGGCAGTACAAAGAAAAGAAAAAACAAACAACTATATACATACAAGATACACAGACATTAAGGATGATCAGGAAAGACTTGGGAAAAGGTAGAATTTGAGTTGAGACTTATAGGGTCCTAACCCTGGCAGCAGAGATGCTGAGGAAGAACATACCAGGCATGGTGGACAACCAATGCAAAGGCTCAGAATCAAGAAATGGAGCTTTGTTTAAGAGGAACAGAAAGAAGGCTGGTGTCAGAGGATCACAGAGCATATGGAGCATAGTAAAGTTTTTAAAAAAAGGAAGGAGCTAGGTTGTGAATGGCTTTAAAAGCTAACCAGAGGATTTTAAGTAACTGGCATTATATTGAGTAGGGAGGTGGCATGATAGGACTCGTGCTTTAGGAAGATGCCTTTGGCTGCTGAGTAGATGATTGGACTCGTGCTTTAGGAAGATGCCTTTGGCTGCTGAGTAGAAGAGGTGAGAGAGGAAATACATGAAAAGAATCTTTTTTAAAAATACCTTAATGAAGGAAGGGGTGGAGAGTACAGGTACCACATGAACCTCACTAATGTGAAGTGCATAAAGGAGGGTTTCATACAAAATGTTTGGCTTAGTAATAATAGGTTAAATAAGGAAACAGAAGGAGGAAGAGAAAGAGTAGAGAGAAGTTTAAGAGGGAGAGTCGAGTCATAGGACAGAATGAATGGATGCAAGAACAAGCTTAATTTTCTAGAGAAAAAGGAGGAGTAGGATCAATGGTACATGTAGAAGGGTTGGCCTTGGCATGGAGAAGGGCCACCTCTCTTCATTTGAGATCGGAGTGAAGGAGAAGATAGTGGGGGGAGCCGTCTTAATAAGGTGAGATGAGAGGAGCCCTTGGTGAATGCTTTTGACTCACAAAACAGGAGAGGATGGTAAAATGGATTAGAAAATAATCCAAAAAATATGTTGTTTACAATAAGGATACATGCAATATAAATAGTCACAGAGTTAAAAATGAAGGACTAAGAGCAAAATTTATTATGCTTTAGGTGAACTAGAAAAAACAGGCAAAGCAATCATGATCTGAGACAAGGCAATAATAAAAGTAGACAAAGTTAAAGTGATGAATGGGGAAATTACCTTATGCATAAAGGCATTATAAACCACAAAATAATATCAATATTTAGCATATATCCTCCATTATATAGCATTTAAGTATTTGATGGAAAAGTTAATTGAATTATAGGGAGAAGTCTACAGCAAATAATAATAGTTGGAGACCTCAAGGTACACTTTCAGAACTAGACAAAAAGATAAAGAAGACAGAAATTAAGAACTTGAATAGAATTTTAGAAAAGTCAGATATGATAGATCTCTGGTTATTACTGAATAGGAATACAAAGGAGTATATTTCTCATCTGTGCATGACGCCTTTATAAAAGTTGACCAGGTGCTTTAGGTGGATCAAAGAACAAATCATAGAAACAATGGAGAATTTCATATAAGGAAATATTAATGAGAAGATATCAAACTGTGTTGGTAAGCAAAATGGGCTCCTTAGCACTTAGTTCAACAAGTGCCCTTGAAGAGTTTGGCTTTTGTTTGCTTTGAGTAATTCAGCTATTTCATTGAATCTTACTAAGTGCTAAGCCCCAGGCCCAAACCCCTATTAGGTGTAAAACCTATGTGGGTATGGATTGGCAACTAAGGGGGGGCCCAAGGTGGGGCTAACTGCAGGGAAGGCCTAGTTTACATGTCTGGGACAGCAGCGGCTCGTAGACCACATGGGTTTAAGACACCTCTTTGTTGCATGTGTGACTCACCCCTGATGCTGACAAAAATATAAAAACCAAAAGATATAAAAAACTCCTCTTCCTTGGAGCTCTTTGCTGCAGCAGTGGTGGCGCACATGACTCTGGGCCAGCCCTTGTTCCGAGCTCCCAGGCTGAACCTAGATGTTGGTAACTATGAATTGTGTTGGGTCTGTCTGTTGATGTTTGTAATTTGTTTGTATTTTGCTCTTAAGTTCAGTGTGCTGGTTTTTTCCCCTGAACTAAGTGAATGATATTTGTGTGCTGAATTAAAGTAAGCTTGCCAACCCCTTCACCTTGCTTTCCAACCCAGTACCCCAGCCCCTTAACCTTGCTTTCCTTATTAAGGCAGATCAAAAGAACCTGTGCTTTGGCGGGTGCTGGCAGCTTTCTTTTGTGGGTGGATCTTGCACTCCCACAGAAGCTGCTAGCCAGATTGTGGAACATAAACCTTTTGGAATACAAGCAAAGCAATACTGAAACATAAATTTATATCTCTAAATACTTTCAACAACAAAAGAGGGGAAAAAAACCAGATCAATGAATTGGGTGTGTAATTTTTAAAAAATAAAACAAAAGCAATAAATTAAAAAAAAACAACTAAACATGAGAAAAGAAATTCTGAAAATTTAAGATTAGATTAACAAAATTAAAAATGAAATTGCCATTGAGTTACTAAATAAAATTTGGAGCTGTTTAAAAACTAGTACAATATATAAAAATCGGATTCAAGAAAGTGGAAACTCAAATTTCCAATATAAAAATGGAAAAGTGCTCATGACAAATGGAAGAGAAATAACAGTAATTATTGGAAACTATTTGACCAACTATATGCAGAAAAGAAAACTGAAATGACATGGATATTTACAAAAATTTTAAATACCTAGATTAGTAGTGCAAGAATTCTACACTTTACATAACTCTTAAGTTGTCGTTAAATTTGTTGATTCCCAAAGGAAAAAACCCAGGCTTGGATGGATTTACAAATGAGTTCTATTAAGAATTAGAACAACTAATCCCAATATTTCATAAACTATTTGCAAAAATAGAAAAATAAGAGATCTTACTGAACTCATTTTATGATACAAACAAAACAGAAAAGAAGCTATAAATCAATACCCGTAATGAATATTGGTGCCAAAATATTAAATAAAATCTTAGCAAAGAGGCTACAGCAACTTATCTCAAAAGATTATAGGCCGCATGTAATATCAGGTTTTTTTTTTTTTAAAAAAAATGTATCAGATTGGTTTTGCTGAACTTTATTCTCTCTCTTTTAAAAAGTTCTTTGTTATAAAGGATAGCTTTCTGGGAAGAGCTGGAGGAGGGATGCAGGGAGAAATTGCAGTCATTTAAAAAGAAAATAATATAAAAAGAAAAAGAATTTTTTTTTTTTTGAAAAATACTGGCCCAGAGAATACAGAATTGGCAATGATATTGAGACAATGAATAGCTTCAGCAAAGTTGCAGGCTACAAAATAAACCCTCAAAAATTAACAACATTTCTATATAATAATCACAAAATCCAAGAAGCAATAATAGTAGGGTGATCCCATTCCAAATAATTACAAAATGCATAAATTATCTGAAGATTGACCTACCAAACAACACAAAAGCTTGTGTGCTTTCAATTACAAAGTGCTCCTTAAGAAAATAAGTAGCTGGATGAATGTTCAGTGATCATGGCTAAGCTGTGCCAATATAATAAAAATGATAATATGACCAAAGTTAATTTACACTTTCAGTGTTATGCCTTTTCGAGGCATACTTTTTAGAACTTGATAAAATAATAACAAAATTCATTTGGAAAGGCATAAGAACTAGAATATCAAGGGAAATGATAAAAAGATGTAAGGATGAAGTGGAGGAATAGCACTCCTAGAACTCACAGTATATTCTAAAGCAGTAGTCATTGAAAACACCTGGTGTTGGTTAAAAAACAGATAACTAAACGGGACAGGCTAGACAAGGAAGAATCAGGAGCAATGAAATTCAATAACTCAGTATTTGATGAAGTGGAAAACAAAATCCCTTGGAAAAAAACTCCTTATTTGATTTAAAAAAAAAAAAACCTGTTGGGAATACCAGAAAATAAGCTCGCAGAAAACTAGCCTTAGATCAACACCTTATACCATAGTCTATAAGACATCTAAATGGATATGCAACCTTTATATTGAAGTTCATACTATAAAAAAATTAAAACCTTTCACAGCCATGGGTAGGAAATGTATTCTTAACCAAAGAAAAGATAGAGACGATTGCAAAAGAGGAAATAGATAATCTTGAATACATGAAACTGAAGAGCTTCTGCACAGATAATATCTACCTATCTAGGAAAAGAAGGGAAGCAGTGGAATGGGAAAACAAACAAAAAAAACACCACCAAACTTTGTTTCAAATTTCTCTGATAAGAGTTTAGAATGCAAGATATATAAACAATCTCTGTGTGTCTCTGTCTCTCTGTCTCTGTGTCTCTCTGTCTCTCTGTCTGTCTCTCTGTTTCTGTCTCTCTTATCTATCTTTCTATCTTGTATATATCTCTAAGATATTTATCTCTCCATCTATCTTTCTATTATCTCTATCACTGATAGCTATTCCCTAATAAATAAGTGGTCAAAGGACATGAATAAACAGTTCCGAAAGAATTGCAAAATATTCACAGCTATATGAAAGATGCTCCAAATTACTACTAATAAGAGAAATGTAAATTTAAAAAACCCAGAGGTTTCAAATCATATACTGATAATTGGTAAAGATGACAAAAAATGGCAGTAATCAAGGGTTTATTGTAGAATGATAGAAACACTAGTATATTGATAAAGCTGTGAAATGGCACAGCCATTTTGTAAAGAAATTTGGAATTATGTAAATAAAGTTACTAAAATGTCTTGAACTAGACATTCTATTACTGGTCTTATATCCCAAGGAAGTCCTCGATAAGAAGAAAGTCCCCATATACACCAAAACAGAACAGCATTTTTTTGTGAGGACAAAGAACTGGGAACTAAGTACATGTCCATTGACTGGGAAATGGTTAAACAAATGGTGGTACATGAATGTAATGGGATATTATTGTGCTGTAAGAAATGATGAATATGATGAATACAGAGAAACATGGAAAGATCTATGTGAACTGATGCAGAGCCAAGAAAATATATACACAATAACAACAACAATGTAAATGGAAAACAGCCACACACCAAAAAAAAACCCCAAAAAATATAATAAATTACAATGATAAATTATTTGGGTAATACTTGTGTGATTGATATGAGAGGATACCTCTAACCAACCCCTTCATGGAGGTGGTAGATCTACAAGTGTTACATATTACACATATTTTTGGACTTTAAAGTGTATTGGTTAGTTTTGCTGATTTTTTTCTTTCTCTTTCCTTTTCTTCTTTTTTCTTTAAAAAATGCTATTTTTTAGATGGGATGGGTCTCAGGGAGAGGGAAGAGGAGGAATGCTGGAGATAATTATGATGATGTAAAAAACAGAAGACATCAATAAAACTTTTAAGGAGACTATATCTTATATTCTATATATTAAAATCTATATATTAAGATGTTACAAACTATGGCCAGGTTAAATTTTTACCAGGAATTCGGGATTAGTTCAATATTAAGGAAAACAAACATGATAGATCAAATTAATAATAAAGATAATAAAAATCACCCAGATATATCAATAGATCCAGAAAAAGCTCTTGACAAAAATCCATTTATGATTAAAAAAAGAAAACATTAAAAAGTTTAAGAATGAATGGGGCTTTCTTTAATATAATAAACAATATCTATCTAAAACTCAGAGTCAGCAAGTAATGGTAAAATGAAATAAGCTTTTCCACTAGATAAAGAGGAAAGCAAGGATGTCTCTTGTCACTACTACTGTTTAGTACAGTTCTTAAAATGCTAGCTAGACCAATAAAATGTCAAAAAGAAATTGAAAGAATAAGTATAGGTAAAGGGGAAATAAATCATATCTTTGGGGTAGGGAGAGGCAATTGGGATTAAGTGACTTACCCAGGGTTACACAGCTAGCAAGTGTGTCAGATTTGACCTCGGGACCTTCTGACCCCAAGGCTGGTGCTCAGCCCAGTGAGCCACCTAGCTGCCCCTATAAAGTATATATTTTTGAAGAGGATACTTAAAAATTCCTTGAGAGTCACCTAAGAATTAATTTAAACAATAACTATAGCAAAGTAGCAGCTCCAAAATAAATCCGCATATATCATTACCTTTTCTGTATATTACCAAGAAAATTAAGCAGGAAGAGACAGAGAAATTCCCCTCAAAATAACTAGACACTATATGAAATGTTGCGGTATCTACCTAGCAAAATACACACTGGAATTATAGGAATACATCTACAAAACATTCTTTAGAGAAATACAGAACCAAATAATTAGTATTCATTACTCATGGTTGAACTGGACCAACATATTAAAATGACATAATTAAAATTAATTTACTTATTCAAATAAACTCTCAAAAGAACTAATTTATAAAGCTAAAAATTATAATCTAGAAGAACTGAAGATCAAGAATTTTAAGGGTAATAATGAAAAAAAATGGAAGGAAGGGGTCTTGGCAGTACCACATCTTAAACTATACTACAAAGCAGTAATCATCCAAACTATTTGGTACTGACTTAAAAATAGAAAAATTGACAGTGAAATAAATTAGGTACGCAAGAGCCAGAAACAAATTAGCATAGAATAATATTTGCTAACACTCTTTCCAAATTCCATCAACTAGTAAAGATTCACTATTGAACAAAAACTTCTAGGAAAATTGGCAAGTAGTCTCACATATCACGCCATATACTATGATAATACAAATGGGTACAAGACTTAGATATAAAAGGTGACAACATAAACAAATTTTAAAGTAGCAAAGAAGGAGATACTTTTTTCCTACTATGGATAGGAAAAGAGTCCTTGGCCAAAAGAAGAGTTAGAGATATTCATAGGAGATAAAATGGGTAATTTCGATTATATAAAATTGAAAAGCTTTTCCACAAACAAAAACGATGTAATTAAAATTAGAAGGAAAACAGTTAACTTGGAAAAAATCTCCACAGTAAGTTTCTCTGACAAAGTTTTATCCAATAAATATAGGCAATTGATTAAAATATATAACATCAAGGACCATAGCCCAACATATAAAAGGTCAATAGGCAGTTCTCGAAGAGGAAAAGCAAACTATCAATGACCATGAGAAAAGTCCTTCAAATTCCTAATACTTAGAGATATACAAATTAACACAACTCCAAGGTACTCACCTCATACTCATTGGATTGGCTAAGATGACAGAAAAGGAAAATGACAAATGGGGGAGGGGATCTGGGAAAACACATCCACATTGCTGGTGGAATTATGAACCATTCTGGAGAACAATTTGGAACTATGTGCACAGGGCTATAAAACAGTGCATACCCTTTGACCCCAGCATTACCTCTATTAGCTCTATACCTCATGGAGATCAAAGGAAAAGGATCTATATATACAAAAATATTTATAACAACTGTTTTTGTGGTACTAAAGAATTGGAAAATGATGTCCATCAATTGGAGAGTGGCTGGACAAGTTATGGTATTTTGATGTAACAGAATACTATTGTGCTGTAAGAAATTATGAAGGGGATGGTTTCAGAAAAATCTGGATAAGATATGGATTGATGCAAAGTGAAGTGAACAGAACTAGGAGAACAATGTACATAGTAACAGCAATATTGTAAGGATGATCAACTGTGAAAACTTAGTAACTGATCACTACGAGGGAGGATTTAAAACATTCCCCCACCTCCACCCCCACCCCTGGGGGGAGTGATAGTAGTACAAAAAGAAATACAAAAAGAAAAATAAAATTTAGAAGCATTTTTAAATGCCTAAAAAGAAAACCCAGAAGGTTCTTCAAAGGGAAACAGATGAGCAGGACAGCTTTGGAACCAATGGGCTGAATTGTATATGCTTTTTAAAAAGTTACTGAAGTTAATCAGTATAGATGTTCTTTCTTTCACAATGAGAGTTTAGTGACTTACCAGGTTCACATAGCTGGTAAGTGTCTGAAGTCAAATTTGAACTCAGGTCCTCCTGACTCCAGGGCCAGTGCTCCACCTAGCTTGCCCCTAGATGTTTTAAAATTCAATTTCATTTTATTTTCAGTTCTGAATTCTCTCTGTCCTCCACTGATAAAGCAAGAAAAACCAAATACATTACAGATACATACATTTGTGCAAAATAAATTCCTGCTTTTATCCATGCCCAAAAAAGAAAAAAAAAGAGAAGGAAATATTCTACTCTATACTCATTCCATTAGCTTTCTATCTGGAGGTGGATAGCATGTTTCATCATAAGTCCTTTAGAGTTGTGGTTGATTACTGTTACTGAGTTACTAAGTTGTCCAACCATTCCCCCAGTCGATGAGAATCCTCTCAGTTTCCAACTCCTTGTCAACACACACACACACACACACACACACACACAAACTACTATGAATATTTTTGTACATATCAGTCCTTTTTTTCTTCCTTTGATCTCTTTGGAGGTTTAGACCTAACAGCAGCATTGGTGGGTCAAAGGGTATATGTTCTGTTAAGAGCTCTTTTGGCAAATTGTTTTCCAGAATGGTTAGACTAGTTTATAGTTCCACTAACAGTATGTTAGTGTACCTGTTTTCCCATAGCCCTTCCAAAATTATTATTTTCCTTTTTTACAATCTTAGTCAATCTGATGAGTGTGGGATGATACTTCAAAGTTGTTTTAATTTGCATTTCTCTATTAATAGTTTTTTTTAAAAGTATGGTTATTGATAGCTTGAGTTTCTTCTTTTGAAAACTGTGTATTCATATCTTTTGACCACTTTTCAATTGGGGGATGGTTCTTTTTCTTGCAAATTTGGCTCAGATATTTGACAAATGAGACCTTTACAAGAGACTTGTTGAAAAGATTCCTCCCTCACTCCAGTTTCCTGCTTTTCTTCTATTTTTAGCTGGATGTTTGTTTAAATCCTTTTAAAGTAATCAAAATTTTACATCTTACCTCCCGCGAACCTCTCTTATCTCTTGCTTAGTTATGAACTCTTCTCTTATCCATAGATCTAACATATAATTTCTTCCATTCTCCACTAATTTGCTTATAACGTCACCTTTTATGTCTATGTCACATACTCATTTTGAGCTTATCTTGGTATACAGTGTGAGATGTTGGTCTAAACCTAGTTTCTTTTAGACTATTTTCTAGTTTTCTCAACTATTTTTATTGAATAATGAGTTCTCTTGCCTCAATAGCTGAGAACTTTGGGTTTATCCAACACTAGGTTACTGCGCTCATTTGCTTCTGGTATATCAAGTACTTAATCTGTTCCATTGATCAACCTTTATTTCTTTTGTTGTTCAGTCATTTCAGTTGTGCCTGACTCTTCATGACCCCATTAGGGGTTTTCTTGGCAAAGTTACTGGAGTGGCTTGCCATTTCCTTCGCTATCTCTATTTCTTACCCAATACCAAATTGTTTTGACAATTGGAGCTTTGTAGTAGTTTGAGATCTGGTATTGATAGGCCCCCTTCTTTTCCATTTTTTTTCAGTTTCCTTGATATTCTTGAGCTTTTCTTCCTCCACATGAATTTTATTATTTTTTTCTAGCTCCATAAAGTAATTCTTTGGTAGTTTGGTTGGTGTTGATGAGGGTACAGTCTCTTGGAACCCTCTTGAATTTGGAGTACAGACTCCGGGAACCCCCTTGAACTCTCCTTGAATCTTCCCACTAGAGTTGCATCTTGCCTCCATGAAAGTGCTGAGATTCGATTGAATCTGGCGCGCTTGTGAAAACAAGTGTGGCAAAGGGTGGGATTTCTTAAGACAACCCATTATGGTGAATCTTTAACAAACTTTGTCTTTTTCTTTGGCTGAGGAGGCTTGAGTGGAATTCATTTGGCAAGACCTGGCATATTGGTACTTTGGGATCTTGAGCACTCCTAAAAACCTATGTTTCCCACATCATCATCATTTTTCTTTTACCTCGGTGTGATGTTGAAAAAGTAAATTAATTTAGGTAGTATTGTCATTTTTACCATATTGACTTGGCCTATCCATGATCACTTTAATATTTCTCTAATTATTTAGAACTGTCTTTGTGTGAAGAGGTAATTATGTTCAGAGTTCCTTTGTGTGTATGTCTTTGTAGGTAGACTCCCAAGTATTTTATACTGTCTATAGTTATTTTAAGTGGAATTTTTCTTTCCATCTCTTCCTACTGGATTTTGAGGTTAGTATACAGAAATGCTAATGGTTTGTGTTGGAACAGAATAATAATCCTTAATAAAAGGATTTGTTAGGTAAAACTTGGACTCAGTCAAAAGGCTGAGTCCCAAGGACCACTCCACCCCTGGTATAGTTTTCCTTATCAGTTTTGACTCTCCCTGGTTTCGGTATCAAGACCATATTTTTTTCAAAGAAGGAATATGGTAGGATTTTTTTCTTTATTTTTTTCAAACAGTTTATGTAGCATTGGAATTAATTTTTCTTTAAATGTAGAATTAATTTGTAAATCCTGGATTTTTTCTTTAGGAGTTCACTTGTAACCTGTTCAATTTCTTTTCCTAATGAGGAGGTTAAAGAAAAATGATGATGGTAAGGAACCACAGGTTTATAGGGGTGCTCAAGACCCCAAACACCAACATTCTGGGTCCTGCTGAAAGAATTCTCAGCCAAGGAAAAAGACAAAGTTTATTAAGGATTCACCATAATGGGTTGTCTTGAGAAATCTCACCTTTTGTGACATTTGTGAAGGGCCAGATTAAATCCATCTACTGAGCTAGATTGAGTCTGAGCACCTTCATGGAGGCAAGATGAAACTTATATACACAAAGATTGTAAGAGTGATCTAGGGTGGTCCTGTGGTGATGGGAGGAAGGGTTTAGGGAGGGTCTTGAGGAGGTGTCTAAAGAGGAGCTTGATGGGACTGAGATGAGGTTAGACTGCAGGAACCAAGAAAATAGGTAGAGATTTGGGCCAAGGTGGGATCAAGTGGGAAGATTCAAGAAGAGTTCAAGGGGGCTCCCAGAGACTGTATCCCATCAAATTCAAGGGGGTTCTCAGAGACTGTGCCCTCATCATTAAGATAGGGTTATTTAAATATTCTATTTTCCCATTCTATTAATCTGAGGGATTTATGTTTTTATAAATATTCATCATTTCATTTAGATAGTCAATTCTATTGGCATATAATTAGGCATATTATAATTTAAAACAACAACCAAGCTATATGAAATGAAGATTTATGGAATCATATATAATATTTTTTATTCTTTGTACATAAAAATGATCATTTTTGACATTTGTCAAGTTTGGAATAATAAAAAATTAAACTAAAGCAATCACAGTCAAAACTGTTCAACTGTCTTTTACTATCATTTTAACCCAATCTTTAAGTAAGAATTCTCTCTCTCAGAGCAATTTGGAACTATGCCCAAAAGGCTGTAAAAATGTGTATACCCTTTGACCTAGCAATACCAATTCTAGGGCTGTATCCCAAAGAGATCATAAAAATGGGGAAAGGACCCACATGTACAAAAATATTTCTATTTGGCGGCCAAGAACTAGAAATAGAGGGGATGCCCATCAGTTGGGGAATGGTTGAACAAGTTGTGGTATATGACTGTAATGGAATACTATTGTGCTATAAGAAATGATGAACAGGTGGACTTCAGAAAAACCTGGAAAGACTTACGTGAATTGATGCTGAGTGAAGTGAGCAGAACCAGGAAAACATTATACATAATAACAGCCACAATGTGGGATGACTGACTTTGATAGACTTAGCTCTTCTCAGCAATGCAAGGACTGAAAACAATTCCAAAAGACTCATGACGGAAAATGCCATCCACATACAGAAAAAGAAATATGGAGTCTGAATGCATATCAAAGCAGGCTATTTTCTTTTTTTGTTTTGTTTTGTTTTATGTTTTTCTTTCTCATGGTTATTCCCATTTGTTCTAATTCTTCTATACGGCATGACTTCTATACAACATACAACAATGTGAAAATATGTTTAGTAAGAATGTATATAGAGAGCCTATATTGGATAGCATGCCGTCTTGGGGAGAGTGAGGAGGGAGGGGGAAAAAATTTAAAACTTATGGAAGTGAATGTTGAGAACTAAAAATAAATAAATCAACTTCTTAAAAAAGAGTAAGTAGAAAAAAAAGAATTCTCTCCCTCAATATAGTTATTTAGGGTATCTCCTATGTTTTGTCTTGTAATATTTTTCATGACATGAACTTTTATATTTAATCTGTATACACATTTGGGATTTACTGTAGCAGATAAGCTAGCCTATATGAAGCAGCAAGGTACCTTGAGGAGAGAGACTGGAAGTAGTACATTCCAGGCAAAGTCAAATCACCACATCCCCTTGATCACCATCTTCTCTCAAATATCAGTAGAAATAGACCAGGACCCTGAACCTAAATGCCTTGGGAATAGCAATGCTACAGCTACAATGATGGGGTAGAGGCTCTGGGAACCCCCTTGAACTCTCCTTGAATCTTCCCGCTTGAACTGGCATTAGCCTGAGGCCATAAGCCTTCCATTAGTGTCCAAATCAGTTACCCTTAACCTAGCCTAGCTTTCCATTGTCTCTAGGTAACCTTCAGCTACTTCCCACCCTTAGTCCCATTCTCTTAGCTCTTGGTGTTGTGTGGGATGAAAGACCCTCACCAATTAAAAAGTTAATTTATAATAAGGAACCATCTCAGGATGGGAACAGAAATAAATTTTATTCAATTCTTGAGCATGGAGGATCCTCCGCTAGAACAGATCTAGCAAGAGAGGAAAAATACAAGGGGCAAAGCACCAATAATTATACCTAACACAAGAGAATTCCTGCCCACCTCTGACCCTTCTCACCATTGGCTGGGAGGCAGGCTTACAATCTAGAAAGCTAGACAAAGAACTGGGAAATCGAGGCACAGAAACTCCAATTCCCATTCCCCTAGTTAATGATTACAATTGAGCTGACATCTATGAAGGGGAATAGGGTAAGGGGAGGGGGGAGACCCTCTCCATTCTTTTACAGTACTTTTACAGTAAAGAAAGCAGGTCACAGTGACCCTATTCTTACTTGAGCAAATCTTTAAACCAGAACCAGAAGAAAGAACAAAAAGTTTCAGGGTAAACTTTCCCAGAGACTGAGCCATCAGACTCTCACAGCCTCAGAATTTTTCCACTTCCCTATTTCCCTATTTCTTGATTTTTAAATATTTCTTAGTATAGATATAGATATATATTTATACATATCTTCCTTGTGAAGTCTTCACATTTTATTTACCTCACACAGTGTTGACCTCTAGTCAACCCAGTCCCATCAAGACCCTCCCTAGACTCCTCCTCAAGATCCTCCCTGGGTCCCTCCTCCCATCACCCCAGACTACTTGGCCACCACTAGATCCCTTCTACAGTCTTCCTGTATATAAAATACATCTTGCCTCCATGAAGGTGCTCAGATTCAATCTGGCTCAGATTCATTCTGGCCTGCTTGTCAATATAAGCGTCACAAATGCTTAGATTCCTTAAGAGTCTACCCAATATGGTAGATTTTTAATAGACTTTGTTTTTCTTTGGCTGAAAGAGGGCTTGGTTTGAATTCATCTGGGAAGGACCTGGCATGAGTCTAGCACCCCTAAACCTCAACATCACTGAAGGCCCAGAAAAGAAAGTTCTTGTCGACAAAGTCCTTGGCATTGTCTGATGGTTCAACATCAGAAACAAATACGATTTTTTCAGTGGAAATGACATAAAGAAGAGGCATTGCCTTCTGCTTCGTTGCTATACCCTAAGGACTATGGCACTTTTCCATTTGTCTTGCAACTGAAACTTTCCATATGGAATATCTTTTCCATTAGAATGGGAGCTTCTTTACAGCAAGGTCTGACATACTTTTCTATTTGTATTGCCAAAGATTTACATGTACTAAGTACTTAAAAGTGACCAGCTTCTGATGTGCCTAATTTTCATTCATTTATATATTCATATGATATAAGGTATAAAACTAATTTTTGATAAACTGCTTTCTAGTTTTCCTAAAAGTTTTTGCCAAATAGAGAGTTCTTACCCCAATATTAGTGTCCTTAAGTTTATGGTATGTTAGATTACTTGAGTCTTGTTTGCTTAATTTGTTCCAAAATTTTCTATTTTTTTTTAGCCAACACTAATTTGTTTTGATGATACTTTCATGTGGTTTGAGATCCGGTACCAACCACTAGGCTCTATTTCTATTTCTACTTCTTTTTAAAAATTATTTCCTTTGAGATTCTTGAACTTATGTTCCTTCAGATGAATTGTTGTTTTGCCTAGATCAATCACTTGATATTTTGATTGGTATAGCAATAAAATTCATAAATTAATGTAGGCAAAATCACCATTTAAAAGAATTGGCATGGCCCGACCATGGGCAGTTAATGTTTCTCCAATATTTAAGTCTTTCTTTATTGTTGTGTAACTCTGGGTTTCCAGACAAGTCTGGGGCATTTTGTATGAGACTCTCCTAATTGGTAGTGGAGTGATAGGCTGCAAACATGTAGGGGAAACTAGCTTCTCATGTCCCTAATTTCCGGATTGCTTCCCTAAAGACTTTGAAGAATTTCCTTTTTGGTGATATTGGGGTCTTTCTCTTGGTTTGAGCTGAGATAGCTTGCTTCGAATAGAATTCATTCACTCTTTGTGTCTTTTGGTACAACTTATCTGATTTATGTTTGCTACTTATTTGGATAAATGGGTTTGTTTGCAAGTCATTATTTTGTAATAGACTTTTGTGTAACTAGTATTTGGTGAGGAGTAAAACTGGTGAGTGTAAGCTATGAGACTAGAAAAGTGCCTTTTTGTTTCAAATCAAAAGTGTGCTTCAAGACCCGAAGTATGCATGGGTAAAGAAAGTTATAATTCTAGTCTAGCACCCTCTTAAAGACTGAAGAAAAGACCACCCAACCTCATAGCCCTTCTTATATTCCCCTCAAGGCAGGAATTAGTCTCCCTTGGAAAGTGATGGCAGCATTCCAGAGATATATAACTATACCTTCTACCAGCCACATTTAGAGAACCCATGTGAATATACACATGTTATATGAGCATACATGCACCCCTTACATCTGTAAGAAGTGTTTTGTAAGGGCAGCTAGGTGGCTCAGTGAGTACAGCGCCGGCCCTAGAGTCAGGAGGACCTGAGTTCAAATCCAGCCTCAGACACTCGACACGCTTACTAGTTGTGTGACCATGGGCAAGTCACTTGTAGTTGTAATTATATATGTCCTTTATCTGCCTTAGTAATAGACTCTGGTTATTTTATACATATTGTAGTTATTTTCTTTTCTTTTTTCCTGTAAATATTTTTTCCTACATATAAACACAATTTTTAACATTCATTTTTAATAAAATTTTGAGTTCCACATTTTCTCCTTCCTCCCTCTTCCTCCTCCCCTTCCTTCTCCCTAAGATGGTAAGCAATTTTATATAGGTTATACATGTGCAATCATGTAAATATATTCCATGTTAGATATGTTGTGAAAGAAGAAACAGGACAAAAGGGAAAAGCCACAAAAAAACAACAAAAACGTGAAAATAGTATACTTTGATCTGCATTCAGATTCTATCAGTTCTTTCTCTGGATGTAGACAGCAATTTCCATCATGAGTCTTTGGAATTGTCTTGGATCATTATATTGCTGAGAAGAGCTAAGTCAATCATAGTTGATATTATCACACAATGTTACTGTTACTGTGTACAGTGTTATCCTGATTCTGCTTGCTTCACATGTCAAACCCTGAAAATAAATGACCAAAGAGTCACAGAGGTTATTTAATCTCTGTTAACTCCGAAAAATACCAAAGAGCTCACAGAGGTAATACCCCAACAGTTAACTTCAAAAAATAAAACAAAAACAAAGAGCTAACAGGCAAAAACACATCTTTTATTCTGTTAGAGGAAGGAAAAGAGACACACATTCTAGGGTCTCATCTAGGAGGAGACCCATTGCAGCAAGGCTTGGCCTTACTACATAGAGTAGTGGCTAGACAAAGACACAGACAGTGAGCTATAGCTGTGGCAATGAGGTGGAAACAGCGACAGTGAGACAATTTGATTCACAGCAGAGCTTTGTGAGTAGAACGTGGTTCCTGTAGGTGCCTATCCAAGCTCAGGGACCACATAAAGCTGATGTGAAACAATTCTGGGGTTCTGCTGCAGTAGAGCTCTACCAGAGGGTGAGTACAAAGGATTGTTGTTATGCCAAGTTCAGGGCACAACTTGCTTGCTGGGCTTTAGCTCTAGAAAACAGGATAATTAATACATAATAATACAAAGAGAGGAGTGAAAAGAGAGAGGTGGTCTTGGCATGGGGATCCTGACACTTGTATCAGTTCATGTAAGTCTTTCCAGGGTTTTCTGAAATCCGCCTGCTCATCATTTCTTAAAGCACAAAAGTATTCTATTACATTAATATACCACAACATCTTCAGCCATTCCCTAACTGACGGACATCCCCTAAGGTTCCAGTTCTTTGCCACCACAAAAAGGAGCTGCTATAAATATTTTTGTACTTGTAAGTGCTTTTCCCTTTTTAATCTCTTTGGGATACAGACCTAGTAGTGGCATTGCTGGGTTAAAGAGGATGCACAGTTTTACAGCCCTTTGGACATAGTTCTAAATTGCTCACCATAATGGTTGGATAAGATCACAAGTGTACCAACAGTGTATTAGTGTCCCAATTTTCCCACATCCCCTCCAACATTTATCATTTTCCTTTTCTGTCATATTAGCCACAATGCCAGAGCAGCCAACTGGCTCCTTCATTTTTCAAGTAAGGAAACGAAAGACCTTCGCTTAAAAAGGCCAAGGTCTCCCACTGTATCCAGGGACATCTCAGTCATCCTGATCTATCTTGCCACTGGACCCAGATGGCTCTGGAGGAGAGAATGAGGCTGGTGACTTTGTACAGCCTTCCCTCCCTTAAATGCAATTCACTTGCATGTCATGGCATCACCTTCCTATCCTATCCCCCTTTATTCAAATTTCTCCCTTGACCCTGTCCTTTTTCAAAAGTGTTTGCTTTTGATTACCTCCTCCCCCTATCTGCCCTCCCTTCTATCGTCCCCCCCTTTTTATCCCTTTCCTCCTTCTTCCTTGTGGGATAAGATACCCAGTTGAGTGTGTGTGTTATTCCCTCCTCAAGTCAAATCCGATGAGAGCAAGATTCACTTATTCCCCCTCACCTGCCCCGCTTCCCTTCCTGCAGAACTGCTTTTTCTTGCCACTTTTATGTGAGATAATTTATCCCATTCTATCTCTCCTTTCCTCCCTCTCTCAAAATATTCCTCTCTCATCCCTTAATTTGATTTTATTTTTTTAGATATCATCCCTTCATATTCAACTTACCCTGTGCCCTCTGTCTATATATATTCCCTTCAGCTACCCTAATACTGAGGTCTCATGAATTACACACATCATCTTTCCATGTAGGAATGTAAACAAAACAGTTTGAGTTTAGTAAGTCCCTTGCAATTTCTCTTTCTTGTTTACCTTTTCATGCTTCTCTTGATTCTTGTTTTTGAAAATCAAATTTTCTATTCAGCTCTGGTCTTTTCACTGAGAAAGCTTGAAAGTCCTCTATTTTATTGAAAATCCATATTTTGCCTTGGAGCATGATACTCAGTTTTGCTGGGTATGTGATTCTTGGTTTTAATCCTAGCTCCATTGACCTCCAGAATATCATATTCCAAGCCCTTTGATCCCTAAATGTTGAAGCTGCTAGATCTTGTGTTATCCTGATTGTGTTTCCACAATACTCAAATTGTTTCTTTC
>CM053625.1:40315273-40345262 GCA_028646595.1 Phalanger gymnotis
CCTGGCCATGTTCCCAGCCAACTTACTTGATCCTTGAGTTTTCCAGCAGGGTATGACTGCTTGTAGACTAAAGAGTTCTATGTTCCAAGCTTGGGGGGATGCGCCAGCTCTGCCTCACCAGCACTCCTCCTTCCCCAAGATCCCCCAACCTGGACTGGACTTAGATCTTCAGCAGGCTCTTCACTCCTGCTCTAATCCACCACTTAATTCCTCCCACCAAGTGGGCCTGGGGCCAGAAGCAACTGCAGCTGTACTTCTGTAGCTGCCCCACCTCTGCTGTTCCATCCCCCCCCCCCCCGGGGTGGTGGCAGAACCGCAAACTCCCTGTCCCCAGCAGCTTTTCCCACTGACCTTCTCTGTTGTCTTTGGTGTTTGTAGGTTGAGAAGCCTGGTAACTGCTGCAGCTCACTGATTCAGGGAGCTGGGGCACGCTCTGCCCGGCTCCTAGTCTGGTTGGTTGGCACCGCCCACGCTGGGCTCTGCTCTGCTCAGCTCTGCTCCCCTCTGCTCCCAGCTCTGTGCAGGATAGACCTTACCCAGAGACTATCCAGGCTATTCTAGGCTAGAGCCCTGCTTCCCTCTGCTACCCTGTGGGTTCTGCAGTTCTAGAATTGGTTCAAAGCCATTTTTTATAGGTTTTTGGAGGGACTTGGCAGAGAGCTCACACTAGTCCCTGCTTTCCAGCTGCCATCTTGGCTCTGCTCTGAAAATTGTTTTAAAACTGCTTTCATAGAAGTGTATCTTGTTGGGCTAACTTTGTGATACTGAATATATTTTGTTATTTTAAATAGTATTTCTCTCATTCTTCCTGCTTTCATTTGTGATGTGAGGAAATGTTGATGATTTTTTGTGAGTTTATTTTGTATTTTGCTACCTTACTGCAGGTATTGTCTCAAATTTTGACTGATTCTCTGGGATTCTGTAGGTAAACCATCATTCAATTAAATTCAATTGGAGTCACCATATTATCAGCAAATAGAGATGATTCTGCTTTTTCTTTGTTGATTTTCATCCATTAATTTTTCTTGTTTTATTTCTTTAGCATAGAGAGAAGAAACTAAGAGTTACGGGAAAAAATATCAACTTACGTTGAGAAAGGGAGTTTCCTCACCTGGGAGTTCCCCATATCAATAAAATGACAGATCCAGTCTCTATTCCTATCCCTAGCATTTTTACTGATATATTAAGCAATGATGATGACACTAGGCAGCCTTGCTTCATTACTGATCTTATTGAAATATTCCAGTGTTTCTTTATTATAAATAGTGCTAACTCTTAGTTTTAGATAAGTGTTTGGGATCGTATTAAGGAAAGGTACTTTCTTATACTTTTTTCTGCTCTTAACATAGATGAGTTCTGTGTTTTACTGAAAGCTTTTTCTTCATGTATTGATATAATTATGTTTTTAAAATTAATAATATTTGTGATCACAGCGTTGAATCATCCTTTCATTCCTAGTATAAGTCTAATGCAATCATACCAATTTTTGCTATATTGCTATCATCTCTTTGCCAGTGTTTTCTTTAATATTTTGGCATTAATGTTTACCAGCAATATTGATCTACAGTTCTCTGCTTTAGTTTCCTGGTTTGTGAATGAAAGACCATATTGGATCATCAAAAGAGTTTATTAAAGCTTTATTATTTTTTAATTTAATATTTTATTTTTCCCAATTACATATAAAAACTTTAGCATTATTTTTTCAAACTCTGAGTTCCAAATTCTCTACCTCAACCCCACCCCTGCACCCCCACCCCGTGCCTCATTGAGAAGGCATTTGCTCTATTTTAAAAAACTGTTTACATGGCATAGGAATTGCTTTGTAAAAGTGATAAATTTACTTGTAAAGCAATTTGGATCTGGAAGTTTTTCTATGGGATTTCATTAAGGTTCAATTTTTTTTTTTTGAGGTTGTGTTATTTAGGTTATTGAGTTAATTGCTCAATAGCTATTTAACAATTTTCTGCTTTGTTAGTTTGGGTATTTTAAGTCTTTGTAGCAGAGGCAGCATGGCACAGGGAATGGAGAGCTATTTGTGGAGCTAAGAAGATACGAATTGAAGTCATGCCTCTGGGAGGATTGATTGTACCACCTGTATGCCTCTGGATGTATCACCTGAGGGCTTTAGGCAACTCAGAAGACTGTAATTGCAGTTTATTTTCTTTAGTACGGGAGTTTCTTCTGGGAGTGCTCCATATCATTAAAATCACTGTTCTATTCCTTATCCCTATTTATCTGTATATATTGCATCTATTCATCTAGTTCATTTTGGTTTTCAGTTTTGTTACCACTACTGCTTTATTACTATTCAGTATAGTAATTTCTGATCATTTAAAAAATTTACTTATTTGTTGTAAATTCAGCTTTTAAATTCTTGTTTTTCTTTGTCTTGTTCTTTTTGATCAAGTTACCTAATGTCTTATCTATTTTGTTAGTCCTTTAAAAAAAACTAGCTTTGTTTACTTAGTCCAATTATTTCTAACATTATTTAGATTGCCTTAATTTTTAAAAACTGTTTTGTACTTGTTTTAGGATGACTAATTTGTTGTTTTTCAGTTATTTTTTTTAACTGCATGCTTAATTATTATTAGAAGTCCTTTCTTTTTCTCTTTTGTTAATATTAGTGTTCAGGGTTATACATCTTCCTCTAAGGATTGCTTTAGCTGCTCAACATGCATTTTAGCATGTTGTCTCATTTTTAGTATTCCCTTTAAAATAAATTTCAATAGCTTCTATGATTTGGGTTGGTTCACTCATTTACATAAAAAATTTTTTCTCTCCTTGTCTGTCTGCATTTTTTATTTCCATTTCCTTGTTTTTGTCTCCATGTCAGTTTGCATCTTTTGTTATTTACTCAATTACAGTTTTAAAAAATTATATTACATATAGTCTGTAAAAGATATATTTATGATATCTTCCTTTCTATATTTATGAATTCTTTGTGCCCTAGCATGTAATTAATTTTTATAAATCCCATGGCAGACATATAGACTCTAATTTTCCAATTTAGAAGTTTCCACAAGTCTATCAAATCCAAATTTCCCAATGTTTTGTTCACTTTTAATTTCCTTCTTATGTCCTCTTCTGTTGAACCTGTCAAGTTCTAAGAGAGGAAAATTTAGATCACCTAAAATAAGTGTCTTAGTATCTGGGTCTTTTTTCATTTCAGTTAATTTTTCTTTTAAGAACTTGGTTACTGTGTGGTCTGGTGCATAAATATTTAATATTGATCATGGTGTCATTAAGCTTTTGGAGTTTCCTAGTTCGTCTCATCTCGGTTGTCTATGTCTGCTGTCACCTTATCACCCATCCCTTAGTAAAGTGCCTGACACATTTCAGGTGCTTAATAAATGCTTGCTGAGCCATTTGAAGTCATTGCTGTACCTTCTGCTTTTTTAAACAATTTAGTGGCTGCATCATAGATTTTATTCAGGCCTTCACTCTGGAACTACAAAGACTTCTATACTTTTTAGATGTGCTAGCATTTAACACAGTGCCTGGCAAATAGTAGATGCATAATAAATAATAAATGCTTTCTTATTGATTTAATGTAACACGATTAATATAATCATTTCCCTCTTGTTGAACATTTAGGTTATTTCCAGTTTTCTTTGCAATTGCTTATAATGTTGCTATGAAAACCTACGAAATTTTTAAACAAATGCTTTTATTTTTGCTTAATATATTTTTATCTATTTTGTTAAATGGTTGTTATCCTTTGTTCTTGAAGAGGACCAAAATGACATCACTATGCTAGAGTCAAGTTATGGTGCGTCTGACTGTGGCTAATCAGATCAACATGAGCTCAGAATGTTCTATCATGGGTCAGGCACAAATTGTCCATGTGAACTTTTGGGGTGGAATCTCTAAATTTGCTCATTTCGCATTTCTTTTGAGCTACTTCAAACTATGTGCTCTATTTTGTTAAAATATTTCCCAATTACATGTATATTAAACTAAAAAAAATAATACTTTACAGCTGGACTTTGTTTTTTAACGCATTCTTTAATTCAGTTCCTTTTTAGTTAGTGAATTCATCTCATTAACATTCAAGGAGAGAATCAGTTGAGAAATAGTCGAACAAACTGTGGAATAACTGGAATATTATTGTGCTTTCAGAAATGACGAATTACGAATTCAGAGAGACTCTAGAACATCGTATGGATGTATATAAAGTGAAATAAGCAGAATTTAAAGAATAATTTACACGATGACCACAATAATGTAAATGAAAACAATATTAAAAGACTTCCAGTCATATGATGAAACAGCCCTCTCTCCTCTCAGCAAGGAGGTGGGTGATCTATAGGTATAGAATGAATTCTACATTTTCTAACTTGGTTAATGTATTTATTTTGCTTGACTTAACTTATTTGTTATAAAGCGGTGGGACTTATGGAGGAAGGACTTGGGAGGTGATGCTAATATTAAAAAAGAAAATATCAATAAAACATTTTTTAAAAAATCAAGGAGACACAGGCTGGTGGGGGGGGGGGTTGGGGAGGTATAGGATCAGCCTAGAAGACCTATGCTCAAGACCTGTGTCCAATACATACTAGCTGTGTGACCATACATTTAATTTAATCTTGTTGCCCATGAGAATTCTTTTAAACTAGTTTCTAATCTGTATCAGCGGAGGGAGTTTCTACATTGGGTGTCCCCACACTGATGAAAGCACAGGTCTGGACCAAAAATAAGTCCACAAAAATTCTGAAAATTATAATTGCTAAGATTGGATTTCTCTCCATTGGACATTATTGTTACTTTTTTCTTTTTCTCGGCATAAGGTATCATGCTTCCTGTTATATTTTTAACAACCCAACCTCGTTCCCTGCTGCCCACACCAAACACAGATAAAGCTTATCTAGTTTGTAACAGTACAGTCTTAATCACATCCTACTCCTTTCTCTGCTTACATCAAACAGAGATCCTGGGATTTTACTTTTAAGGATACAACCTCTTAAAAATGGTCTTTGTTTATTCAATCTTCTCTAAGATCCTAAATAGGAATATGTACTTTGGAAAGTACTTTCTTCTACTCTTCCCCCCACCCCTATCCATCTCTTGGATTAATCTTTACTTGTTGTCAATTTATCCTTATTTTTAAAAATTGCATTGATTTTGTATTTTTACAAAACAATTAAGAAAAACCTACCTACACAGGGACCCTGTCAGGTGATGGAAGGGATATTCCTTACTCAGAGTCCCCCACCTCTCTACTGAAAGAAGGAAACTTTATTTCATTATGACTTCCAAGATTAGCAAATGTATTTTAATCCTGGTTCTGCTTTCTTTTATCAGTTCTTACACTTTCCCCATATTTGATGACATCATCATACTTGTAATTTCTTATGACACAAAGCCCGATTTTAAGAAATATTAATATTTCACTTCTTTAACCTCTTCCTGTCAGTATTCCAGATGATCTAATTCTGCCACAACCTCTTTCAAGGAATTCTTCTCTCAAACTCCCAGCCTTTGCTCTTCAGGGACCCTTATACCAACTGCGATTTAAGAACTACAGTAGACATTATCTCCTTACTGTATATTAACATTGAGTCCTATTTTACTCTTTAATTGCACTCAATTCTAAATTACCTTTTTTTAATGTTGCATTTGCTTGGTCAATTTGAATTTTTAAAACCCTGTACACAGCTCTAGATTTCTCATCAAGAAGTAAAATTTCTGCCCTCATTAAAAAGCCACTTTTCCCACGGTGTAGTATTCTCACTGTTTTGGAGGTTCCATAGGCATATTACCTTTGTAATAGTCATCCAGAGGATACAATTAGTTCAAAGCAAGGGGAAGAAGGGTGGAAAGGAATAAGCACTTATATAGGGGTCTAGTATGTTCTGGGCATTGTGCCAAGTGCTTTGTAAATATCTCATTTGATACAACAAGGCTTAGAGTTAAGTGCTGTTGTCATCTGTTTTACATTTGAGGAAATTGAGGCAAAGAGGTTAAGTGATTTTCCCAGGGTCACCCAGCTAAGTAAAGGTCTGAGGCAAGATTTGAACTCAAGATCTTTCTGACTCCAACTGAGCCCAGCGCTCTATGGCCTGTGCCATCTATCTGCCCCCCAAGATATCTACTGAGATGGCATGATAAGAAAAGTCACTACAAAACATTCTTCTGCTCTGCCAAAAAGTGTACTCTCCTACAACTCTATAAAGTACTTGTGGAACAAATATTATGTTTGTATGTATGTATGTGTGTGTATATGTATGTATGGATAGTTTCCACTCATAGAAAACACACATGGCTCAAGAAATTCACACCTTCAGCACTGCAGAGCCCCCATGTCCTTTTCCACTATGAGCAATGTTTCTACTGAGCAGATAACTCAGCTGGATTCCCTAGGCCTGTGTCTCTGTAGCTCAAATTTTATTATTCTGGCTCAGAGAGCCCTATCAGTTTTGTGCCTTGATTGGTAATAGTATCTCCTATTTAAGCAAGTATGTCCATTGCAAGATGCCATTAGTGACTGATGAATGAGCAGGAGAACAAGAGAACAAACCCCTCCTGCCTTAGGTGGACAGTAGTTCCTTCTTAAGGGTTGGTGCCTTCTTTCATGATAAGCTCTTTTCTCAATTCACAGAACTCATGTTCATCAGAGCCATCTCCTGCCTCAATTCTCTATCTTGTTTGTCCTTCATTCTCGAAGATGTCCACGACATCAGGAAGGTGATGCCATGACTTGCCAGTGAATTGGATTTAAGTGAGCAAGGGCTATCCAATGTCACCAGCCTTATTTTCTCCTCTGGAGGCATGTGGGTCCAGTGGTGAGATATAGATCAAGATAACTGGAGATGGCCCTGGATGCAGTGGGAGACCATGGCCTTTTTAAGTTAAGTTCTTTCCCAGGTCTTTGACTTAGGCAATGCCCAGTCAGTGATTAAGGCCAGGTAAGAAATGAGACCGAGAATGACCTCTTTTACCTAGTCAAAAAAAAAAACAACAACCTTATTCTAGGAGAGGAAGACCTGAAGGGTTTCTGGCCATAACAGAAAACAATTGACAATTGCTATTTACATTCACTCTGAGCAATCCAGGCCCAACGACCCCTTCGGCTTGAGCTAGGACTTACTGTTGGCCAATCAAATTCTCTATCTAGAGCAGAGGTTCCCAAACTTATTTGGCCTATTGCCCCCTTCCAAAAAAATTACTGAAGCATCCCCCTGGAAATCTACTTTCTTTAAGTCTTTAATGTTTTTTTTTTGAAATTTCCATCATTTCCAAAAAATATAAAATACATATTTTCAAAATGACATCTTAAATTTAATAATTTATTGTAAATTTGTGAGGTTTTTTTCCTGCATTGAAATTTTAATGATGCATATTGTATCAGGTAACCATATAGTATTGTAAACAAGTCATTACAGGCTTGCCTGCCAACACTTGCTTGTTAAGACTTGTTAGTGGACTTGACCACTGATCAGTTATAATTTGCATTTTGTGTATTTATTTGAAAAAAATAAGGTAATTGCTATGGCTTTAACTCTGTTACACAACAGATAAAACATGTCAGAATGGTTTTTCAAAATTTTCTTATCTTTTCTTATGCTTCCACCACCCCCTTATTTTTATTCAATGCCCTCCCCAATTGCACCAGAGGCTCCTACTGCGCCCCCCCCATCCTTCCAGCGCTCTGTTGCCCACTTTGGGAACTGATGAACTTTCTAGCACTAGTTAATATAAGGTTACCAGGGGTAGAGCAGATCTTTTAGCTAACCAATGTCTAGCTGCTCTCTAATTCCATCAAATTAGATTACAAAACTTCTTCATCCCTTGTAAAGGGTTAATAAAGTATAAGTGCCATATACTTCATTAAGACCTTAACACCTCATAGTCTCTTTTATGTTCTGGAATTTCATTAACTAGGCTGAGGCCAAGGGAGAGGTCAATGAACCAGGTATTTTTTTTGAATAACTTTCATCCCTTTCCCATTTAAAAAGAAAAAAAAAGCAATTCTGCGTCAAATCTCTGTAGTTTTAGGAAGTCAAACTTTTATTCTTTGGTTTTTAAAGTCCTTTAGAGCCCTGCCCTGTTCTACCTTTCTAATGTTCTTACATTTTACTCTCCTCCCTGTACTCTAGACCTTGTGTTCTTTGCACATAAATATTTATTTTCATGGGCTGTTGTTGCCCATGCCTGGAATGCTCTTCCTCCTCACTTCTAACCACCTTTTTTTTTTTTTGCCAAGGAAAAAGACAAAGTTTATTAAGGATTTGCCATAATGGGTTGTCCTAAAAAATCTTACCATTTGTGACGCTCATTTACACAAGTGGACAGATTCAGGATTGAATCTGAGTGCCTTCATGGAGGCAAGGTGAGACTTATATACAGAAAGACTGTGGGAGGGATGGAGGGGTGACTAGATGGGGGGTTTAGGTCTTGAGGAGGGGTCTAAGGAGGATCTGGGTCAAGACTCCAGGAAACAAGAGAATGGGATTTTGATAGGATTAAGGGTGGGAAGCAGCTGGGCTAGGCCAGGCAGAGATTTGGGCCTAGTGATAAGGCAAAGCTTATGGCCTTGGGTGAGGCCAGATCTACTGGGAAGATTCAAGGAGGGTTCAAGGGGGTTCCCAGAGACTGTACCCTCATCATCAAACAAAAGGGACCCAAATTCTTTTGGGGTCAGGGATGAAGGACTCAGCTTCTGAAATTGCTTCCTGCTGGCAAGGGGTATAGAGCCATCCTTGCCTCCATGGGTCCAGTTCAAGGGGTACATAGTCTGAACAGTCATGAATAACACCTTCTTTAACAGGTCTTT
Organism: Phalanger gymnotis; assembly: GCA_028646595.1. Classification (NCBI taxonomy): domain Eukaryota; kingdom Metazoa; phylum Chordata; class Mammalia; order Diprotodontia; family Phalangeridae; genus Phalanger; species Phalanger gymnotis. Next base: position 40,324,047 of record CM053625.1, read on the forward strand.
TCCCAAATCCCTACTGCTAGAGCCTTCCCTCTGAGGTGGGCATAGTTGTTTACTTCCCCACTAGAATGTGAGCTCCTAGAGGACAGGAATCATGTTTATCCCTCCCTTTGTATTCTCAGAACTTAGCACATAGGGAGCACTTAATACATGCTTTAAATGCTGTTGAGGCTGGCTTGAGTGCAGGGACTATCTTAGCTTTCTGTATCTGTATCTGATGAGGTTAAAGAAAAATGAGGAGGTAGGGAACCATAGGTAAAAACCCTTAAGGGGAGCTTGAGACCCCGAACACTGACACGCCAGGTCCTGCTGAAAGAATTTGACTCAATCCTTCTCAGTTAAGGAAAAAGACAAAGTTTATTGAGGATTCACCATATTGGGTTGTCTTAACAAATCTTACCATTTGTGACACTTGTTTTTACAACCTAAGCTAGATTGAAACCAGATTGAATCTGAGCGCTGTCATGGAGGCAAGATGAAACTTATATACAGAAAGATTGTGGGAGGGATTGAGGGGTGGTCTTGAGTAGTTAGGGATGACTAGAAGAGGAGTTTAGAGTGGACCGAGGTGACTGGGGTGAGGTCAGACTCCAGGGTGAGAAATAGCTGAAGGCTGCCTGGAGATGAAAGACAACAGAAGGCCAGGGTAACAGAGTTAGGGTATAGATATTTTGATCAGGTTCAAGGGTGAGAAGCAGCTGGACCATAGAGGGCTAGGCTAGGTAGAGATTTGGGCCTAGATAATGAAAGGCTTATGGCCTTAGGGGAAGGCCAGATCTACTGGGAAGATTCAAGGAGAGTTCAAGGGGGTTCCCTGAGACTGTACCCTCATCATATCCCTGGTGCTCAGCAAAAGTTGACACATATTTAATAAATTTTATTCATTCCTAATAAATGGTTATCGATTGATCAATTGATTAGTCCTGAGAGCGGCAGAGCTAAGAGTGAGCCAAGAGTGTGGAAACAGAAGCCACAACTATTAATGGCTGTCTTGGGGCAGAGGCACATGGGGTGGCTGATGGTCCTAAATTTATAAGCAAGGAGTTCTAATCCTAACTAATCCGAAAGGCTTAAAATAGTGGACTCTTCAATCAACAAATCAGGAACAATCTTACAGCATTAGGGATACAGAAACAATGAAACAACCTTGCTGTCAAGGACTCCATATTCTATCAATTATGATGAAATTTTATATAGGTAATAATATGCAGAAAAAGAGGGCACTAGTAGTTATAGAGATGAGGAAACTTCGTGTGTGAGATGTGTGTAGAAAAAATTTTGGGGTTCTAGTGTTGAGGGCTGAGGGAGCTCAGGTCCAGGAACCCCAAGACTGGAGTTCCCAGATGGGGTGATTGAGAGGGAGTGCCCCTCAAAGACCCGAGTACTGGAGAGGGTCGGTCATCTGGAACGAATTCACAATCCCAAACATTCTTTAAGTCAAGGTGGCAAAGATTAATTACACTTTACAGCAGGCAAGAGTTCTTAGGGAACCTGCAACCTTACAGGGCTACAGGGAAAGTTTAAGTACAAGATTTGGGGGTGAAACCTGTCAATTAGGTGTTTTGGGGTGGGATTAGGGATTGGTTAAGGAGTGGTCAGTTCTTAAAGGAACATGCACTTTTTGTATCTACTGCTCAGGTATCTTACCCAGAGTTCACTGGGAAACAGCCCAAGGCAGGGCTACCTGGGGATGCGGTTTTTACTGTGAACTGTCACTAAGTCAACCAACGGTCAGGGCTGGCTGGAGATACCCAGGTTGCTTCCATCAAATGTCTTGTAGACAAGATGAATGTAAGGGAGTATACATATGACTATGTCTAAGATACATATCAGTAAGGTCAGTAAGTAGTAAATATTGTTATGTCCCAGTGCACAGCCAATTAACAATACACAAAGAGTTGGACCAATAAATTCTCTATGTGCAGCTGGCCACTATACCAGGAGGAGAGATAAGTGTTCTGCTAAGGCATGCTACCCTTGAGCTAGAGAGAGACTGCTAGGGTCAATGCTTTGAAGCTAGGGAGAGATGTGATTTTAGAACTGGGGTCCAGGCACAGGCAACCAAACAGAGGCTAAGGATAAATGTGATGTTAGAATCAGGGTCCAAGCACAAACACTCCATCACTAGGAGGTGAATAGCTCCCTCTTCTCTTTCCTCATCTCACATCACTGAGATATCTTCTGATACCCTCTTCCTTCACCCTTGTCTCACATGAAGAGATAGCGGCCCTTCTCCTCATCATAGCGAACCTCTCTACCTGCACAAGTGATGCCCTTCCAGTTGGTCTTCTCCAGCAGATTCTCCCCTCTATTATCCCTACTCTGTCATTTATCTTCAATCTCTTCCTGCTTCCTTACTGCCTACGAACATGGGTGTGTCTTCTATATCCTCAAAAATCCCTCAACTGATCTGTCCATTCCACAAACTCAACTCACATCCCTTCTCTCTTTTGTAGCCAGACTCCTTGAGAAGGTCATCTATAGGTGATTCTACTTCCTTTATTCTCACTTTCTTCTTAACTCTTCACAATCTGACTTCAGACCTCTTCAAATGAAACTGTTCTTTCCAGTTGTTCCATTCTTTCCAGAATGATCTCTTCATTTCAAAATCTAATGGCCTTTTCTTGATCCTGATGCTTCATGACGTCTCTGCAGCCTTCGACACTGTTAATCACCCTCTTCTCTCTAGGTTTTCATGACATTACTCTATCCTGGTTCTCCTCCTACCTATCTGTTCCTTCTTGGTGCAGTGGATAGAGCTCCCCCTGGGCCTTAATCATAGAAGATTTGAATTCAAATCCACTTGCTAGCCGTGTGACCCTGGGCAAGTCACTTAACCTGTTTCTCCAACTATAAAATGGAGATAGTAACAATGCCTACCTTGAAGAATTATTGTGAGGCTCAAATGAGATGACATTTGTAAAATGCTTAGCACAGTGCCTGGCACACATGGGCTGTATACATGCTTATTCTCTTCCCCTTCCTACTTCTCAGATCCCTTTGCTAGATCTTTGTTCAGGTCATACCACCAACTGTGGGGCTTCTCCAGAGGCTTCTCTTTCTTCCCTCTCTATACTTTTTCACTTGGTGACCTTAATCAGTGCCCATGGATCCAATTATCATCTCTATGCTGATGATTCTCAAATCTACTTATCCAGACCTCTCTCTTAACTTCCAGTTAACTTCCCATCTGAAGCTCCAACTGCCTTTTCAACACATCTTGAACTGGCCCACAGACATCTTACACCTTAATCTTAAAGGCTCAAACTGAACTCATTAGCTTTCTTTTCCAACTTCCTTGTTACTGTTAGGGGTGCTACCACCCTTCTTATTACCCAGGCTTATAATCTGAGTGTCATCCTTGACTGGACTCATCCCCTCATATCCAATCAGTTACCGAGTCCTGGTGATTCTATCTTGATAACAATGTCTTATATGTCACCTTATCTCCTATAATACTATCACCTCAAGCCTAGACTGTTGCAATAGCCAGATGGTTGGACTCCCTGCCTCAAGTTTCCAATTCATCTTCCACTCAGCTATTAATCTTCCTAAAACATAGGTCTATGTCACCCTCTCCCCATGCCCACTTCAACAAACTCCAGAGGTTCCTTATTATCTTTGGGACAAATATAAAATCCTCTGCCTGGCATTCAAAGCTCTTTACAACCTGTGCTCCTCCTACCTTTCCAGTCTTCTTACACTTTATACCATACACTCTGTCATCTAGTGACACTGGCCTTTTTGCTCTTCCTTGAATAGGATACTCCATTCCCCAGCTCTTTACATTTTCACTGGCTGTTTTCCATGCCTGAATTCTCTCCTTCATCTCCATCTCTTGGTTTTCCCGGCTTCAAGTCTCAGCTAAAACCCTGTCTTCTACAAGTAGCCTTTCCTGATTCCCCTGAATTCTAGTGCCTTCCTTAGTTGACTATCTTCCATTTACCCTTTATATATGTTATTTATACATGGTTATTTTTGTGTTGTTTCTCACATTAGATTGTAAGCTCCTTGAGAACAGAGACTGGTTTTTTGCCTTTCTTTGTATCCACAGCATTTAACATAGTATCTGGCACACAGAGGAATTCAGTAAATGCATATTGCCTGACTAGATGTGAGCAGGAAGTGCATTCCAGGGAAGAGAGATTGCCAGTGCAAAGGCAAGGAAAGAAGATATAGTGCATCATGTGAGCAACAGAGAAAAGGATATTTTGCTTTAATATAGATTCGGGTGGGGTGGGATAATGTATAAGGAGACTGGAAAGATTGGTTATCGGAAAGAAGGATGTTAAAAGCCAAACAGAGTTTATATTTTCTCCTAGAGGCAATTGGGAGCCACTGGAATTTAATGAGTAGAAAACTGACAGTCAGATTTGAGTTTAAGGACATTTACTTTGGCAGCTGTATAGAGGATGGAATAGAGTTTGATGGGAAAGCCCTGAGGCAAGGAGATCAATTTGCAGGTCACTGCAATAGTCTAGGTGAGGAGTGATGAGGGCCTGTACTAAGGTGGCCGCTGTGAGAGATAATGAAGAGATAGAAATGGCAAGGTTTGGCATCTGCCTGAATATGGGAAATACTAGTGAGTAAGGATTCAAGAATACCAAGGTTGGGAACCTGGGAGAATGGAAAAGCACTGATGTACTTGGCAGAAATGGAGAAGTTCAGTAGAGAGCAGGGCTTTAGGGGGAAGAGAATACATTCTGCTTCGGTCATTTGAGTTTGAGATGTCTCAGGGCCATCTAGTTTGAAATGTCCAATAAGCACTTGGTGATTTAAGACTGGAGCTCAAGAGAGAGAATAAAGCTGCAAGAATAGATCTGTGATTTATCTACATAGAAAAGATAATCAAAAGTACTGGAGTTGATAAAGTTATTAAGGAAAATGTAGGGAAAAGAGAAGAGGGTCTTTGGACAGTCTTGGGATACAGCACATTTAGGGTTGTGATACAGAGCAGCGGAGTCAAATTCAAATAGAAAAGGGGCCATTAACCATAAATAAGGATCCCCACAGGCACATATTGATTTAGAAAACCACGTAGTAACATTATCTATGTTCTACTGTAATTTTATTTTGTTAAATTTTTCTCAATTACATTTTTATCTGGTTCAGGCTGTGGAGTGTTGCAGCCTGCAATTCCATGGAAAGTTGAGTGTTTGACACCTCTGATAGAGATGATAAATGAGCAAAGATGACTAAGGAGCAATAAGAAAGGTAGAAGGAGAACCAAGAGGGGATTAATACAGTCTAATATAGTAATTGAGATTAAGGCCCACTTCTAATGCAGGAAAGAAATTGATGTTCTCAGGGTGTCTTGTAATCCTTCCTTTTGGAAGATCCTACCATACAGTAGGATAACACATACAGTCACATACAGTGACTCATAGCACTAGAGAAGGGGGTAGGTCTGGGTTGTTACTCCATCATGATATAGCCAATGGAATACAGTTCTAGACTTAGAGTCAGTTAAAACCAGACTCAAATCCTACCTCTTACATTTAATAACAGAATGAAAAACGGCAACCTGAACTTCAGAGCAAGTACAAACAAATTATAAACATACACAATATAAACAGACCAAATCACAGTTCATAGTTACCAAAGAACCAATGGGTCCGGGTTGGCGGGTTGGCAGGTTGGCAGGTTGGGGGGTGGGGGTGTTGCAGCGGCTTGCCCAGGGTCCCACTCCACTATTCCAGTGAATGAGAGCCCCAGACAAAATGCTAACCTCTTGAGTTTTTATACTCTGTTCAGGGCTCAAAGGATTCACACCTAATCAGCAAAAGGGTGTGAGCCTGGCGCTTAGTACCTAGTTAGCAAAAGGGTGTGAGCCTGGGGCTTTGCGCCTAGTAAGGCTTAATCAAAGGCATTTGATTACTTTAGTATTTCTAAAAGAGAAAACAGTAAAAACGTCCCACCTTAGTTACCAATACACTTTCTCTTAAGACAGCCTGGGAATCTCTTTTCTCCTTTCTCTAAAGGCTTATTACCATTTTTAACCTGCAGACAGTTCCTTCTCTCCTGAGAGGAACAAGAGAACAAGCCAGCTTTCCTCCAGGAGCTAGTGCATCTGTCTCTCCATTGGTTTATTTCTTACTCACGTCTGTGTCTCTATCAAGTATAGGTTGTTCAATAGGATATATAGACTGGTTCTCTAAAGAGGTTTCAACAATGTATCAGACTATTTATAGGGTACTAAATCTTTCCTGTATCACAAGTCTGTGAGAGTCTGATCTTCCTTTCAGAGGCCAAGCTTTGGGGCCAGGCTTAGAGATGTGAATTAAGCCATGAACTTGAGACCGAGTTAGAACAAAGGCCTTATCAGTGGGGGCTGAGAGACTGAGATAGGAATTCTTACCTTCAATAGGAAATTTATATATTGTCAAAGAGACAGAAGAAAGGGGAAAGGAGTTAGGGAGTGGACATGTGGACTACTCTTGGGGCATGCCAACTACATAATATAAAGACTCAATTCATTTCTCACTGCTTTTATTCAGTTATCGGGTAGTTTGTACATAGCCAAGGATGCAACAGTACCTTGGAATTTGGGATCTAGTTTTATATCTGAGTATTTCTCTAGGAAGCATGCAGATAAGTGATTGTAAAGAGTATCAAAATATTGGTCAGTCCTGTGTCCCTGCTCACTGAATATTATAAAGCCCAGAGAGCAAAGGCAACTTTTTTAAACTTTAGAATCTAACACACGTCAGAGGTTTTTAAAACTAGAAGATGCAGGGAAGAAGAACTAGCAAATGTTAGAGAGAAGTAGAGGAATAGAAAGGAAATTTTTTGGGGGTAGAAGAATCATGAGTAGTGTTGGCTACATTTAGGAAAAGATGTTGGAACAGCAGCAGCAGAGTAACAGTGGCTATTGGATATCTCCTCAATCAAGTCTGAATATCCTTCTCTTTCTTTCTACCCCTAATACCACCACTCCAGCTTCAGGTCTTCATCAACTTTCACAGAGATGATCTTCCAAACAGGTCCACTCCTTAACCCGCCAGTCAAGACTCTCCAAAAACTAGAGCCTGATACATACTCTCATGTTCTAGCAAGGACGGGTATCATCACCCAAGCATTACATTCCTGTGTCGCCTTAACCTTGTCTGGGATGTTTTCACAAAATAGATACCCTTTTCCTTCTGCTGTCGAGCTAAATCTTACCATCACTCAAGGCCAACTCGAATTCCACCTCTAGCCTATAGGAAACTGTCCTTCAAAGTCCTACAGCACCTGTCTGTATCCCTCATTTGGAAAATAGAATAGCCTGCATTTTAAATTTTACATGTTTGTCTCCTTTTCTAGACTGGTTTCCTGAAGTACCTAGACCATATCTCATTTAAAAAAATAATTTTTATCTTTTGCTATTATGAACTTGATAAGCACTAACAAATATTTCTGCAAAAAAACCCCAAAAAACAAAACTAACCCAACAGCCCAGAAGGGTGTGTATGAAACTACATTTGTCTTACAACTTGCTTTTTTAAAAAGCATATAGAAATTCAACATGCTAGTTTCAAAGTTGTCTTGCTTGTATCTTTTCCTCCTTTCTTCTCTTCTCTGCATTTTACAATGTGTCAATGACCCTCTATTCTTTTTCTTTTCTTAAGTATCACTGGCTCCTCTTAATTTTTCTCTTGAATCTTCACCTATAACAAATCAGTATGCTCAAATATACATTGGCCATGTCCAAAAATGTGTCAAATATGTTTCTCAAGTTTATTACTTCTGTCAGAAGGTGGACCATATTTTATTCATCCCTGGTTTTTCCTAACATAGCTCTTGGAAAATGTCTGTTGAATAGGAAAGATAGTAGCAATGGATAGGAAGAAGTTGGGAAATGTGGAGCAAGCAAAGTGACAAACTGGGTGCTGGAGGACTGATTTTCACTGAATCGATGGGTAATCATGGGCAAATAGCTCAAAGGGAGTTAAAGTTGATCTCTCTGCTTCTTTCTGAGACTGTAAAATCATCTGTGGTAGGCAGTTGATTATTTGTATTCCTACTCCTACCTAAGAGTGCCTGATGCTTTGAGCTAATTTAGTTTAATTTTTGGACTAAATAAGCAATGGGTGGGTATGATAGAATGTACATTGGAAACATAATCAAGAAATTTGGTCTCTAGTCTTAGCTTTCTGTTTGCCTCAGTTCTTTATCTGTAAAAATGAGCCAGAGAAAGAAATGGCAAGCCACCCCAGTGTCTTTGCCAAGAAAACCACAAATGGGGTCAGGAAGAATCAGGTCTGAAATGACAGAACAACTACTTAGCTCTCCTACTAACTAGCTATATTACCCTGAGTAATTTATTTACTTCCCTTCTGTGGAACTGTTTCCTTATATTAAAGTGAAAGAAGTGGAATCATCATAATGCTTCCTCTAGCAATAAAATTCTATGCTGTGTCCTTTTAAAAAAAATCTATCTTAATAGCCTGACACTTTAATAATGGTTTCTCAATCAAATATGATAGACATATCAACACAGTGGTGAGTACTAAAGGTAATTGTTAAGACCCAGGCAAGCTCCATCTTCTCTATGAATTTTATTCTAATTATACTAGTTCAGGGGTGGGGAACCTTTGGCCTTGAGGCCACATGGGCTTCTAAGTCCTCAAGTTTGGCCCTTTGACAGATTCCAAGGGTCTCACTTGAGGACCTAGAGGGCCACATGTGGCCTTAAGGCTGCAAGTTCCCCACACCTGTACCTAATTCATGCTGATCCCCCTATCCCACTTACTGGACTAATTGTCAACTTATTGAGTGTTATTCTGTTATTGTTCTCCACATAACAATATAGCACTTTGTTCAAGCAGTGTTATATTTCCATGGACCTGTGATCTCATCCCTTTGTATATTTATTTGCTCTAGGACTTTTCCTTTCAGGTGATTCTTGTCCATGTCCCTTCATAAATCTGTCATAGATTTGTCTACTGAATAACCCTTAAAGTCTTATTCTTGACTGAGTCTTTATCTCCTAGAAATTCATTAATCTAGTGAAGCCTTTGGGATGTACCTCTGTTATCTCTTGCTCTATGATGGTACAGCAGTATAAAACTCCTACTATCTATTTGTATAGTTTTATTCACCTATTGTGAACATTGAGTAGAGTCCTACTTTGATCTCAACATTTTTAACAATGAAAACACCATTCAAAATGAAGCTAATATTAATTTGTATATTTTTCTTTTTTGTAAAAATATGTGAAACAACTTAAGTTTTAAGGAGAAAAAAAAATTGATACTGCAAGAAGGTGTTAATAATCCTGGGCAAATTCAAAAGTCATCTAGACATCTCGATGCAATTAATTTATATTGGCTTTGTTGATACGTTAATGAATCTTTTGAACCCTACTACTAGACTGAAAGTTCCTTGTAGAGAATTACATTTTTTTGAATCTCAGTATACTTAGCATGCATTATAATAAATGCTTATTTGATTATATGGAATAAAGACTTTGTGAACCCAATCAAATCACTACCTATTATGTAGGAAGAACTCTCAGGCTGTTACCACCTACCACTTATACAGCACTTTAGGTCTGAAAAGTGCTTTGACACAACAACTTTAGCTGTAGGTGAATGTAGCACTTCTTGACTGGGCAGCTAAAACTCTTGACCAATAGTTAAGCCCTAAAATGGGTTTCCTACATTTAATCTCTTCATCTTTAATATTCTACCACTAATATTCAAATATTGCTTTGATTTCGTCACGTTCAATAGTGAAATGTGGAGTGAGCAAAATGACAGATTGGGTATAGAAGACTGAATTTCACTTTTATGGATAGGTAATAATTGCTTAAAGGGAGTTGAAGTTAAATTTCTCTAAATTTCTGAGACTGTAAAATCATCTTTGGGTGTTGATTATTTGCATTTCTGCTCCTAAGACTGCCTAATGCTTTGCACATTTTGAGCACTCAGTTTAATCTTTGGACTAAAAACCAGTGTGTGGGTATGATAGAAAGTACATTTGAAACATGAAAACTGAGTTCTTTTTCTCTAATCTACACTCTCCCTGTCAATTAGTGACTCAGCTGCAATGGTTTTAAATATCATCTCCAAGCAGATGATTCCAAGATATATCCATCCTCAATGTCTCTCTGGAGCTTCAGTCCCACATCACTGACTACTGCCTATTGGGGCAATTCAAACTGGATGTTCTGAAGACGTCTCAAATTCAACATGTCCATTCCCCCTAGAGCCACCCTTTTGAAACTTTCCTGTTTTCTGTCTAAGGCACTACTGATCTGCAGTATCTCCACAGCCTGGATAGCTTATAAATTGCTGGCCTTGGAGCCCACGAGATTTGAGTTCAAGTCCTGCATCTAATACAAAAAGGCCATGTGACCCTGAAAGCCAGTCTTAACCTTTCAGTGTTCTGGGCAATTCTCTAAGAATACAAATTGTAGAGAAGATGCTAATTTGCACTGGTAGGAGGATTTTATCATCTGGGAGATCTCTATACCAATTAAATCACGAGTCCAGTCACTATCCCTATAGCACTTGTTAAGTACTACTATCTCCAAAGCAGGGTGCTAAGCCTCCTGGAAATTGTAAGGAAATGGAAAGGCCGACTATGGCTTCAGAACCACATAGTTGGCCTTCAAGTTTCTTTAATCCCTTCCCATCCTTTAATGTCCTTTCCCTCATCCCCCCTAAAATGCATGTCTGTTACTCCTCTAACATCTAAGTGTGCGCTTTGAATTATTTAACTTTTCTGTGCGGAAGTCGTGGCTCTCTAATTATTACATAAGCTTTCTGAGGGCAGGGAGTACTTCTTTCTCCTCTCTGCATCCTACTAGTGATGAACTACCGGGGTAGCAGCTCCTCAAAAAATGCCCCTGGAGGCCCTGAACCTTTAAGGATAAAGGGTAGGCCGGGGGTTCCCCACCTTTCTGAAGGAGCTTACCAGCAGCTCCTAAGCCCAGTGCCAAGGGGACACCACCCGGGACTGGGGACTCTGTAAAGATAGGGCGGGGTGGCCCCATCTTCTTCTCCGGGCGTCGCCAGCAGGGGAGGTCCCGTGTCCCCCAAACCAACATTTATTAAGTGCCTACTGTGCGCTAAGCGCAGGGGACACGAGCTTTTGGACAGACAAAAACAAAACTCCGGCCCTGCCTTCGAGGAGCTTCCATTCTTCTGGGTTGAGGCCTTAGGGCCCTCAGGGTTCCCGGACACGGGAGCCTCAGCAGAGGAGGGGCTTCCTCACTCGGGTTGGCGGCTCGGCCGGGCTGGTAGAAGGAGGAGGGAAAGGCCCGGCGCGTGCCCGGAGAGGCCGCGGGGGAGGGGGGGTGGAGGTGGGGAGGCGCTAAGGCTTAATCCCCGCAAGGCCCTGACGTTAGCGCCGGGCCCGAGCTCGAGAGCAGCTCTGAGACGCCGGCTCTGCACCCCTACTGGACCAGGAGCTCGGGCCTCGCAGGCAGGAAGGCGTATCCGCGGTGAGCGAGAGCCACTAACGCCACAGACCAAAGACCGCCACCCCAGGCCAGGCATAGCCTGCCCCTCCCCCCTCATTGGCGGGCCTAAGAAGCGAACCATCAGCAGATCGGCGCATGCGCAGAAGGCAAAGTTGTAAGCGGACCTGCACGAAGTTCAATATTCGCGGGAAGGCGCAAGCGCAGAAAGGGCGTGGGGTGCTGGTGGGGGAAGGGTTGGAAAAGACTGTGGCCAAAGCGCACGCGCGCGAGATTCCTGTGGCGGGAGGAGGTTGGCGCTCGCGGAAATACGCCTGCGCACAAGCGTTGTGTGACGCAAGGGGGCGGAGACTGGAGCTCTTCTGCGCGTGCGCAGAGCGTGCTCAAAAGGGTTTATCTAGGATGCGCAGGCGCTCAGCGGTCATTTCTTCGTAGCCACGCCGAAGTCAAGTATCGAGGTGAGCACCGGTCGGCTCTCATCCAACCTCCGTCGCTCGCGGGAACGGCACTTCTCTCTGGACCCCCCTCGGCCTGGTCCCCGTCGGCACTTTGGGGGGAGCGCGGCGCGTTGTGGGCCGCGGTTCGGGTCGGCCGGAGCTTGTCGGCGCCTCCGAGGCCTGCGGGCCGAGGCGACTCCATTGTGTGCGGAGCAGGAGGAGGCGGAGCGGAAGCAGCCGCCGCCATTTCCTCGGCCGCCCGCCCGCCGGAGAGAGGCTCGGCCGGCGCGGCCCCGGAGGCGCGGGCGGCCGGTTTTGGGGGCGCGGCGCGGGGAGAGGGTGGTTGGTGTGGTGGAAACGAAGGACGGGTTACCGGTTGTGGATCCCTGCTTGTCGCGGGGGCGCGAACGGCCGGGAACGCGGCGGGGGGGTGAGGGGCGGGGCGAGGGCCTACCCGGGAGGCGGGGGGAGGGACCCTTTCCTCACCCCCGGCCCTCGCTTCGCAGCCGCCGCCACTGACTGAACAAGATGATGCTGAGCACTGAAGGCGGAGAAGGCTTCGTGGTGAAGGTCCGGGGCTTGCCCTGGTCCTGCTCGGCCGATGAAGTCCAACGCTTTTTCTCGGGTAAGCGGGCGGGGGTGGGGCGGGGTGTGAGATAGGGGAAAAGTGAGAGCGCGCCCCTGGGCGGCGGCGGCGCGCGCCGGCCTCGCGTCCGCGTAGGCCTCGTGCCCGCGTCGGCAGCAGGTCGACGGGCGGGGGAGGGGGGCCGCGTGGTCCTAGGCCGCCGCGCGCTCCTGGTGGCCCCCTGGCGGGGGAGCGGCCGCTTGCTGCAAGTCTCGCGCTGCTGCCTTGGGGGGAGGGGGTGGAAGTTGGTTTCGCTTTGCGTCATTACACAATGGAAATTGCGAAACGACCGCAGCTTGCTTCTGGGAAGTGGAGTGGAGGGGCCGGGTTAGCATAAGCGAAAGGCTTTTTTTTGCCTTGGTTCCTTATGGTTCTTATCATTCTGCCAAAGTAGGGCTGCTTGGAAATGCATCTGTATTGCTTTGACAAGAATTGAATGTCTCCTGATAAACATTTGACTCTCTCCTACATAGCAAAAGTGTCGTGGAAAGGCTGGTATGAATTTTTGTTTAGGACAGACGAAGGCTGCATTCCCCCCCCCCCCCCCCGGAAAGTAACCTCAGTTTATGACTGGATTCGAGCTAGAGACTTTTAAGATAAAAGCATAACTTAAATTTTGTTAGGTGTGGGTATTTGAAGGATTTAACAAAAACGAGTAATAGCAAAGTTGTGACTAGGAGTCGATTTCTAAACAGAAGAAACTAATAGGTCTGGTTCCTTAAGTTGTCAGTGGTTCGTTACTTGGTATTAGTAAAATGCTTTAGAAGTATGGGAAGATAAAGCTTTTATAGCCTGCTTACTGTTCAGATGAAGCTGTTGTGGAAACCTGATAATAAGAAGCTGCTTAGCACTTTGTAAAGGTGGGTCAATAACTTGATTGTACTGTTACTACAATATGGTGCTGTGGTATTTCTGCTGCTTGATGTGCAAATGGTAAGTCAAGAATGTTTCACCTGGATTCTATTTTGGTAAAGAGGCGTTTCGGTTTTTCCCTTGAGATGATAAAGTTTTAGAGTAGCTTGAGCCATATGGGGTATGCTTGGCATGCAGTCTAAAAGGTTGATTTTTTTGAGTAAAAGAATATTGGAAGGTGAAAGTTGAGTTGCAGAATAGCAAAATTAAAAGATTATAACAATTCTTTTGGGGACTCTGTTTCATTTTGAAAATTGCTCAAATCATAACCTGTTAAATGATGTAGTTACTTTAGAATATTTCTTAATGCTGCCAGTATTATGACAACATAGGCATCTAGTACTTAAAATTTTTTTAGAAAGAGTCCCAGTTATTAGGAATAGGACAATCCAAATGGCTAGGTGCATTAACTGTGAGTTAACAATTGGTTTCTTTACAGAATGCAAAATTCAAAATGGGGCATCAGGCATTCGTTTCATCTATACCCGAGAAGGCAGACCAAGTGGAGAAGCATTTGTTGAACTTGAATCAGAAGATGAAGTGAAATTGGCACTGAAAAAAGACAGAGAAACTATGGGACACAGATATGTTGAAGGTTTGATTTATGTTGACATAGTAAAGTGTTAAGTGTGTAGATTTTACCCCCCTTTCTGAATTTTAGGTAATTGACCGCATGGAAATGGTCATCTAAGTGAGTTTTTGGCAGCTCCTAGTTTATCTAAAAATAAGGAAATCTTATTCATTCTAACATTCCGAAATTGACTAATTCTAAGCACCTCTTACAGTATTCAAGTCAAACAACGTTGAAATGGATTGGGTGTTGAAGCATACTGGTCCAAATAGTCCTGACACTGCCAATGATGGCTTTGTGCGCCTTAGAGGACTCCCATTTGGCTGTAGCAAGGAAGAAATTGTTCAGTTTTTTTCAGGTATGTAGCAGTGCTTGTCATTGGGCAGTGCATTCTGGCTAGTTCAAGTGATTGGAATGATTTAGATGTACTTGTTTGGACAGGTTGAGAATTTAAACACTGAATGCTATTCTCTTCGGTTTAGAAGTTCAGGGACCTTCAAATAATTTAAGCCCATAAATTAGACTACCTTAAAGCTGGAAAACAACTTGGATTCTAAATATCACTAAATTTTTAATTTTTTTTATACTTGGTGTTGTAGTTTAAAGTAGATATTTAGATGCTAGAGGATTGTCCTCAACAGCTTAACTTCTTTCTACACATTTGCTGTTCAGCATAGTACCTCAAGTTTATAAGGTAAGATGCACTTATCACCATGACTAGACTGATGTATTTTAATTTTAACTAACACTCTTCCTGCTGTTATTCATTACTGTAAAATGACACTGCCGGTGTCATGGGACCAAAGTAAACTATATGTTCTCTGGAGCAATACTATGGAGCCTCTTCCAAGGAAAACCTGATTATAGCCTGGTAATTGTAGGCTACTAGCATTGCAAGTTGCCTGTCTTAAGTAAGATTGCAGAGGAATAAATTTCAGGTACTGTTTTAAATTCTTAACAATTGCTGATTTTGAAAAATGATGTCCCAGTTTACTTAAGATAGGGAAATGCTCATCCAGGTAATGTTTTGGGCCTAAACTAATTGAATGTCTAACACAATTCTGATGTGATTTGCATGAGTATTGTTCACATTGAAAAGTATGTAATAGAAATGTTAAGTTTTTGAAAATTGACTGGTTGTTTCTAGGTTTGGAATTCAATGTTAAAGATGGAGGGCTTTTGTGGTTTAATAGCATATAAAAAGTTAATTTCAAATAATTTAATAGCTTACTTGGTAACAATATTTGAATCCTAGTCATTGTTTTGACTAATGTTCAAATACCTATTACTAGAATGAAAATTGAATGCCATTTGTTACTTAATGTAATCTCATCTTACTCCTAGGAAAGTATTAAAACCTTTTTGTAATCTTGGAAATGTATCCACGAACTGGAAATTCCATCTTTGAAAACCTTTAAGTGTTAACTTACAAGTAGAACATAAAAATTGCATGATTGTCTTATGTAGATCAGTTATATTTTAAAAGTCAGGTTATTTGATCAGTTTTGTGATCTTAGCAATGTTTTATTTGATCATTGTGTATGTACCTAAATATGCAGAAATTGTCTTTTGAAAACTGAAGTTCCACTTAGGTATTTGTAATAATATTTAATTTTAAGGAAAGAAGACATGTTGGCAAAACTTGTTGTGTGTGAAACTTGATTAGCTTACTGTCATTCTATCTTGTGTAATTCTCAGCAATGAGAATATGTTGAAAATATAAAATTGTTGATGCCAGTTTCTTAATACACCCCCTATCAGCAAGTGAACTGTATATTTGTTTGCCTCCTATGTTTTTGTGCCACTGGGTGTTTTAAGAATAGTAAATTTGTTTGGAACTTCATGTCAGTGCATATTTATGAGTACTTAAAGTTAAAAGCATACCATTCGCCTAAAATATTTACAATTCTGGTGTATTTAAAGCTATAAGAAGAATCATTTCTGGGCTTGTGATGTTAATATTGCCCCCCTACTGGGGTTATTTGTCCTTGGGTTGAAGGGTTGGAAATCGTGCCAAATGGGATAACATTGCCGGTGGACTTCCAGGGGAGGAGTACGGGGGAGGCCTTCGTGCAGTTTGCTTCACAGGAAATAGCTGAAAAGGCTCTAAAGAAACACAAGGAAAGAATAGGGCACAGGTGGGGATGGATGGTTGGTTGGATACGTCACTTTTCTTATGGTAAATGATAATTAAATCCATATTCTCTCTGCTTGAAAGGAAATGTATCTATTTCCTAGTCCTATTTAATAATTAAAGTGTTAAAACTGTTAAGTTACCGTCAGATGCTAAAGTTACTTGCTAAAACTTTTAAATGCCATATTTGCATAGACAAACACTTAAGGTTAAATTACTCCCTGTTACTAAGATGCATTTGCCCATTTAAGGTTCTTAATTTCTATAAGCAACCATAAGTCCATGGAGTCGAGAGACTATGGCTTTAAAAAAATTTAGTGTAAACAATGGCTTTAGCTCAATGTCTAGTAAATTAATATTACCATAAGAAAATGTGATAACTTTCTGAACTTGTTTTATAAAGTTGAAATGCCACAAACTTTTCTTGCTGTATATAAACTTGCATTGTAACGTTAAGCATAGCTTTCAAGAAATTGTCACAAAAGGTTTTATTCAATTTTGCTTGTGACTATTTTTCATTGAAGCATGCGCTTACCTATGCTGATTCTTACTAAGAAGCATAGGATATGTGGAGTATTTGTTACAGGCAAAGTAACTGTAGCATTGAGCTAGAATGTTGGCGAAGGCTGGCTTTTTAGCTTACTTGTTACACATTGCCAGTTAATTCAAATGTTGAAATGTTAAGAGTTGAGTGGAATTCATTCCCTCCTAAAAACATTTTACTTTTATATAAATGCTCCTCTCCCACCCTTAAGGTTGGGCCCACAGTAAAGTTTAAAAAAAGAGGAGTTTTAATTTTTCCCCTTGAAAATGACATTTTTATAGTAAAGAGTAAAATCTGGTCATTGCCTATGCAAAAATGTAAAGAAATCTGGCTTAAGTATTTTGTCAGTTTCACGGCTATGACTAGAATATTGTCTTGTGTAATTATATCTGTTCATGAAATGAAGGACTGACTAGTTCTCTGTATGAACAATGTTTTAGGTACATTGAAATCTTCAAGAGCAGCCGGGCAGAAGTTCGGACTCATTATGATCCTCCTCGAAAGCTAATGGCTATGCAGCGACCAGGTCCTTATGACAGGCCTGGGGCTGGCAGAGGCTATAACAGCATTGGTAGAGGAGCTGGGTTTGAAAGAATGAGGCGAGGTGCCTATGGTGGAGGTATGTACCTAAGAAATAAGATGTCCAATTAAAAAAAAAAAGTTTCCTGTAAAGTAATGACTCTTCCCCATTAACCATTTCAGGGTATGGAGGCTATGATGACTACAATGGATATAATGATGGATATGGCTTTGGGTCGGATAGATTTGGAAGAGGTAAGGTAAGAATTGTACTTCAAAGCTGGAGGATACCTACACTTTTTTAAACCTAGACCTCAATTACTGTTTTTCAGGAATGTCTGATCATAGATATGGAGACGGTGGATCCACTTTCCAGAGTACAACAGGCCATTGTGTGCACATGAGAGGATTACCTTACAGAGCTACTGAAAATGATATTTACAATGTAAGTTTCTCAGATTAACTTACAAGTTAGCTCTAATATGTGTGTGGTGTGTGTCTACATCTGACCTGTAGATTCTACAAAGATTTATAGAAGCTAATCTTTTAAAATAAGAGCATAACCTGATTCTTTTTACGCCCAGTTTTTCTCACCACTCAACCCTGTTCGAGTACACATTGAAATTGGACCTGATGGCAGAGTGACTGGAGAAGCAGATGTTGAATTTGCTACTCACGAAGATGCTGTGGCAGCTATGTCGAAAGACAAAGCCAACATGCGTAAGTCTGTTTTGGATTTTTATCCCAGGAAATCTGTTGTAGCATGCACAACAAAATCGTTGCCTGTGATTGTTAGTTTTCTTTGCTCAAACTTGATTCCATTGGTTGGCTTGTCGTAAATAGCATTTAGATGATAAGCATAACTCTTACAAACTGTGTAAATAGAAGAGGCTAGGTTTTTAACATTAGTTGACAGAAAGCAAGAGGGTTTATTTGGGCTGATTACCAATATTAAATAATTAGCTTATATAAAAATCTTTCACAATAAGTAATACATCTTTCAAACCTTTTTCTCATTTCAGAGCACAGATATGTAGAACTCTTCTTGAATTCTACAGCAGGAGCAAGCGGTGGTGCTTACGGTAGCCAAATGCTAGGAGGCATGGGTTTGTGTAAATATCACTTTAGTGTCTTTTTTTTAAGCTAACCTTGTATGCCTTTTCTCTCATTTCAGAACACAGATATGTAGAACTCTTCTTGAATTCTACAGCAGGAGCAAGCGGTGGTGCTTATGGTAGCCAAATGATGGGAGGCATGGGCTTGTGTAAATATCGCTAGTTTTTTTAAAAAACAAAACATTTATATCTAAGTCAATTTTATTTAAGTTAAGTTATATTTAGTTTATATTTAACTGAGTTTAGTGTAACCTAAGTCAGATCCTTTAGAAGATTATTCCTTCCATTCAGATGAGCTATGAAGTTATTTGTATTGGTTAAGTATTGAAACTCCTAAGTTTAAGTAAAACAGATCAGTGACTAGATTGTTAATTGCTTATGTTTGGGGGAGGGAATTACGTAACATTTCTTAGAGAGTTTAGTCTGACTAATGTCATATAAAAGGGCCTGGCAGAACATAGTCAGTTGAGTAGATTGTTAAATGAGTGAAGGAAGTATTGCTGTCCAGTTAATACCTGAAATGAAGGATGTCATTTGTTATTTGCATCCATTAAGTTTAGTGTAAAAGAATGTAGCTAAGCAGCTTTGTAATAATGCCTCTACTTTATTGAATCCTGTGGATATATTGCTGATAGTCATATACTATTGGCTTTTACACGGTGCAATATAGTGGAGGAATAAAATGCTATTTAAAAAATAGCTTGAAGGATTGAAAATACTACCTAGAACAGGGTTGGTTATAGGATATGAGGACAACTCTGGAAGACCATGTAGATTTAGAAGTGCAAGCCGGGTACCACCAGGTACCACATGGCCTTGGAAACAAGAACCTAATGTTTTCTTAAAACTTAACAGCAAACCAGTCCAGTTACGGTGGTCCAGCTAGCCAGCAGCTGAGTGGGGGTTACGGAGGAGGCTACGGTGGTCAAAGCAGCATGAGCGGATATGGTAAGCATCTTTTTAATTATGGTTTAAATATTTTTTTTTAGGCAGGCATGTTTATAGCTGGGAGGGTGAGGAGATATGCAGGTTCCTTTTTGAAATTGGGCACATATAGTAGAGGTTTCGGGGGGCGGTTTTTTGGTTTTGTTTTCTCTGGGGGGAGTTGGGATGGAATATGGTGAGCGTAATTAATTTGCCTTATTAAACTTTTGAGAAATGAGCATTGGGGGAAGTGTTTCATAAATGGCACCTAGTAATCATAACTGTTGCTGTCGAGCCAGAAAACATATCTGCCTCCATTAAGAGTAAAAAGTAAAATGTGCCTTATTTAAAAGTTTAAGCTTTTTTTTTTAATTAGTAATTTGGTTATTTTAGATGGGATAATTAAATGGCAGAATGGCGGTTGGGTTTCAGGATGATGTTTTCTAGATAGCTAAACTAGGATTGGTTTTGGTTTATTTAAAATTGGTCTAAAGAATGGTGATTTTGGTATTATAGTCTTACCCTACAAAATCCTTTTGCAGACCAAGTTTTACAGGAAAACTCCAGTGATTTTCAATCAAACATTGCATAGGTAAATATTTTCTCGAAAAATTAATTTAAATTCCCAATAGCAAATATTTTTTTTTATCTGTTGTAATATACTTTCTATAGCAGTCAATGGCTCTGACTTTAACTCCACGGAGGCTGCCATTTTGGGCACAGTGAGTTGCCTTTAGTCCAACTTTGTAGTCTCACTTCCTGCCCACCATGAATAGGAAAAGCAAGAGACTTCCCCCTGTGCTCCCTATTCATATGCCATTCAATTAACACATTGTGAATGTTTTATGTTAAATTTTTTAAATGCCTGTTTAGCTTTAAAATGATTGTGAAGTAATTTTGCAATTTTTGAAAAACACTAGTTTTCCTTTAAACTTAAATTTTCAATCCTTAAAGATCCATTAAAATGGTAGCACAGGAGTATGGCAAGTTGGTACAGCAGTGAAGGGGTTAACGGAGGCCTGTTTGGAGTAAGGGTCCCCCTATCCCAAACATGTTTCTCTCTCCACGTAAAAAACAGCAGCCATTGTGTACTACATTGTGTACATTGTGCACAAACTTATTTATTTTTTTGTAATACTGTTTTAACTCAGCTGATACTTGAAATGGCTATTAACTTTTCCACACGTATCTCTCTGCAGGGAGCCAAGGAGCGATGAACAGCAGCTACTACAGTAGCGGGAGCCGTGCATCTATGGGAGTGAACGGAATGGGAGGGATGTCTGGCATGTCCAGTATGAGTGGTGGATGGGGAATGTAATCCTGATCACTGACTCTTGGTCAACTTTTTTTAAAGAAAAAAAACAAAAACGAAGTTTAACAGTTTCGCAATACAAGCTTGTGATTTATGCTTACTGTAAGTGAAATCAGGATTGTTTTAAAAACTTTCAGGTTCAGTATTTTTGAACACAGAAAAACATTCATCTAGGATGTAATAACCAAGTTGAGTAAAGACTATAACTGTTAAACAATTTCAGCTTTTCTCAAGGTAGTTATGTTGTAGGAGTGTACTTAAGCAGTAAGCGTATTTAGGTTAAAGCAGTTTCAATTATGTTAAATGTTGCTCTTATACCACATTACATGGAACACTGTTGGAGATGCATGTTGGGAGACATGCTTTTTTGTAAAACAAATATAGGAGCTGTGTCTGCGATTCAAAAGTGAAACATTTGGCATGTTTGTTCTAGTTTATTTCGTTTACTATCCTGTAAGGCACGTACGTTTAAGCTTTTTTTTTTTTTAAGTTAATGGGGACAATTTTGAGACGCAATACGGATACTTTAGGATTTGGTCTTGGTGTTTGTATTAAATTCTGAGGCCTTGATTTAAATCTTTCATTGTATTGTGATTTCCTTTTAGGTGTATTGCGCTAAGTGAAACTTGTTAAATAAATCTTCCTTTCAAAAACTGGAATAAATATTGTCCTTACTTAAACAGTGTCTTATTTGGCACTGTATCTTAAGCGACTATTCA
>CM053625.1:40345762-40392607 GCA_028646595.1 Phalanger gymnotis
GATACTTTAGGATTTGGTCTTGGTGTTTGTATTAAATTCTGAGGCCTTGATTTAAATCTTTCATTGTATTGTGATTTCCTTTTAGGTGTATTGCGCTAAGTGAAACTTGTTAAATAAATCTTCCTTTCAAAAACTGGAATAAATATTGTCCTTACTTAAACAGTGTCTTATTTGGCACTGTATCTTAAGCGACTATTCAATGTTAGTGCTAAATTTCCTCACTGTTACCTGTTGAAGTGACTGACCTTTATTGGTATTTGGACTCCCTACTATTGCCAGCTCTGATTCAAGAGAAAAGCACAGATGCTCACCTTCAGAAACCTGATACTACCTAGTAATGTTCGGAATTGCATTTGCTTAAGCACTACCAAATAGCTTGTGTTGCACCACCAGAGTATCTGGTACCTAGTGGTCTACAGAAAAAATGTTGGTATAGGACATAGGTGCCAAAAGGAATCCAGTGGACGTCATCTTGGCAGTCTTACCTGCTGAGGAATCCAGGATTATGACTGCCTGGTAGTCAGTAGGGCTGTTTCTGTCTGGGGCAAAGGTAACTGGGATGTGTGCTGTGCTACTTTGTATACAGGTTTGTTTTTGGAAGCAGTCTTTTAAAGCAGACAAAAAATAGGGCTTAAGACAAACATTTGAAAATAGTTTTACAAAATAATGGAAGTTTATGTGGAATTGTGTTTTTGTTAGTGTAGTGTTTAATGGATTTTATTGTGAAAAGTGTAGTTACTTGGGACAGCTGAAATTTTGTGCCAAGTTTTCAAGTGGGAGTAGGGACAGTCAATTGAGGTGAAGCCCTGGAAGCTAGACCCACAGCCAGACCTATGTTGAAAATGTTTGCCTTTATCTTGATCCAAATCGATTGTAAAGGACTGTAGGTGAATAAGTCAATCTTTAAATGATTACAAAGAACAGGGGAGGGGTTTTGCTTTAGCCACAACAACTATCAGTAGTGCTGTAGTATGAGCTGAGATGTCTGTAGCATTGCCCCTTGCAAAGCCCTGGAAGGACAAACTTCATAGTGAAATATAATTGCTTTTTTTTTTTTTAATGCTTTGGTGGGGGAGTAAGATGTTCAATGTACATAGCATTTCAGCTGCTGATAGTCTGTCTAATGTAGGCCATGGAAAATGTCACCCTTAAAGAACTACCACTTTAAAGTGGACGCAGAGTTTGATTTTCTGAAATCTTATTTAATTTAATTTTTTAAAAACTATTCAGTAAAGTATGACGCTTTGGCTTGTTTTGCCAACTAAGCAAAGGCGGCTTTCTTGTTAGACGTAAGACTCAAGTATTTTTTATTTAACAGTAAGTGCTCAATGGAATGGAAGTTCAGGAGCCCAAGGGGGCCAGCCACAGTTGTAAACTCAAAGAATAGTCTCCTGGAATTGGAATGAGTCAATTAAAGGAGCTATGTTTTAAGTTATTTCTCCTTAGGTGTTGGATGGCCTGTAGATTTCAACTCTTCTGAAACCTTGTTTGTAACATCTGCCACAGTTCTTTCCTTGCCTAACTAAAAAATCCAACGATTTTTCTCAGTCTTCCTTTAGACCTAGTTTGACATGACCACCACTTCCTGGATGTGACACTGATCTTGGTTCTTGTCTGATGGTTCCCTCTCTTGTTTCTTTTGCTAAGGTATGCTGGCTGGTACAAATTTTATTTTTGCTTCAAATCCTTTGCACATGTGATCTTCCACATTTGGAATTTCTCACCTTTGCCTTGTAGAATCCTTTAGCTCCTTAAGCAGCACGGTTCAGGTGCCATTTAAGGTTTTCCCTCATGGTTCGGGCCTTCTATTAGCTCTTAGTAAAAATCTCAGTTGGAAGAGACCTCAAGAGTCCTTAAATTGAACCCACAGCTAAACAAGAATAAGCACTAAACCAATGATTATCTTGTTTTGAAGACCTTCAGGAAGGGGGAGCTCAAGCCTGTGCAGCCTATTCAGTTTTTGGAGAGCTAAACAGGTGTTAATGTACCATTTTTCTTTTGCAACTTGTAACTCATTGGGTCTGCCATGTAGGGCCAAGAAAGTCCAATACCTCATCTGCAGATAGCCCTTGTGTAGTACTTGCAGACTTCCAGAAAAGCTACCTCCCTCCCCCAACTTTTCCAGAGCATTCTAGGTTAAACATTAAAACATATAGTGTGAATATAAGGCCCTCCTGCCTGCCCTTTGGATAGTAGTTAATGATTTTCCTAAAGTTAACTTCACAGAACTGAACACAATTTTAGGCTGGGTTTAATTAGGGCTGAGTACATTGATACTCTACCAGCTCCTTAGTCCTGTGTATCACTTGTGTCGTAGCTAAAGAGTAGCATTGCTTTTCTTGATTTCATTTTTAGGACTTCAATTATCTGTGCAAATGACTCATCTATTTGACCTGTCTAAAATGGAAGTGATTTTCTCCCAAAATCCACCTGTTATAAATTAAGCAGTTTTTGTTGATAGCACTACCATTTTTTTTATAATTATCCAGACTGGAGTCACCTCTTGATAAATGTTCTCAAAACCATATGCCCCTTTCCCTCCTCCCAACCTTTTTTTTTTTAAATGCCAAGCCTTGTTGCTCTTCTTAGTCTCTACCTTGGCCTCTTCGGGCCTCATGTCTCATCTGCAAAGTAAATATGGCATTTTATCAGGGTTTCTACTATCCCACGTTTAAATGTATGACACTCCCCACAAAACAAGGCAGCAAATGTTCCTAAACTTATCTGACCATGTTCTCTACCACTAAGGCACTTCAATGGTATCTTATTGCCTCCAGACTAAAATGCAACTCCGATCAGCGTTTTAAAGCCCTTGGCCTTTTCCCACACATGACCACATGCTTAGGCTTCTGCACATGGCCTGGCAGACTCCCATAACTTTGGAGTGCAGCCCAGGTGCCATCTGAAGCTTTTCATGAGTCTTGCCCTGTTAGCACTTGTGTCTTTTGAAATTACCTCGCAGATGAATAGTTGTATAATTATTTTGTTTACTAATTTTTATACTGTATCCTTCCTAAAGAGCACACTCCTCGAGGGCAGGAATTTTTCTGTATATTTGTATTTGAATATACTGCTATGTTTCAAGGCCTTTCATTTCTAGTGACCCCATCTGTGGTATTCTTGGCAGATACTGGAATAGTTTGCTGTTTTCTTCACCAGCTCATTTTACAAATGAGGAACTGAGGCAAACAGGGTTAAATGACTTGCCCAGGGTCATGTTTACTGTCAGAAGTCAAATTTGAACTCGTGTCCTCTTTAGGCCCACCATTTTGCCACTTGGCACCCATCTGCTGTCTCGAGTCCAGCACCCAAAGGTTAATTCAGTAGAGCTGTTTTCTACTGTGCCAGCCAGGAGAAATATCGCTATTGCCACTTAATTCCCCCCACTTTGCCTCTGCAATATCCCCCATTCTATGACCATCTATTAGCTAAAAACTCAACTTTTAAGAAGTTTCAGATTATCCCTGTCCAATTAGTTTACATATCCTTATGTATCTATATGTTCAATCTATTTTTGTAAAACACCTGGCACTTTTATATTTTACGAAAGATTCTCAAATTAAGTAAATGTTCCTAGGGGACAGCTTCTATGCTCCCCTTTCCTATTTGCTATGAAGATTTCAATTGACTGGTAGATTCGGACCCAAGCTCTTCTCTCATCCATCCCCTCCCCATACCTTTTGCCTTAATTTTGAACACAGTTGAATGTTCCAAAAGAGGGCAGCTTCCAGAGCATACTCCAGGGATTGAAAATTTATGCTGGTTTCTTTCAGGTGCACATGGAGGCAGTAAGAAATGAGAAGGAAATCTTGTGACTCAAGTTTGGGTCACTAGATCTGAAATTAGTGGTTACAGTGACAAGCCAGAGGAGTATCAGCTAAGGACGAGTTCAGTCTCATTGCGTTTGAGGTGACAAGTGAATATATCTAGTCAACAACTGGCAGTGACAACTAGCCAACACTGAGGTAGAGATGCAGATTTTGGGAGGCAACCATTAGCACAGATGTTGATAACTGAAGCTCCTGGGAATCTTTAGGAATCAATGAAACCTGAGAGCCAGAGGAAGAGAACCAGTATTTGTTAAATGAGGCAGTGATGTCAAGAATGAAGACAACAAAACTGCATTTGATATTTAGGAGGTTTTTGGTGCCTTTATATAGAGAGCAGTTTCAGTAGAATGGCAAAAATGGAAGCTAGACAGCTGCTGAGGAATGAGTGGGTGTTGGGGGGGAAGCAGCAGCAATGAGTTCAGATGATTATTTGAAGTTTGTATCCTAGACTTTAGGTTAGTCAGTCCTTGAAAATTTTAACTTGGTTAGGTTCAGTCCTATAATGCATGTCCTATAGACCTGTTCATCAACATGCCTGTTTGATTTTCTCTTAGTGGCAGAAAGCAGTGGTGAATTTTGAATAGCACTGTAGTGGGCACAGTGGAAGCCTGGTCTTTGCACAGGTTCTCCTTTCGAAGTCTTGATAAACAAGTGAGCCTGGCTGTCCTATTTCAGTGTCCTGAGTAATTCAGAGGTTTGGTATACTCTACCCCAAAAGCTTACTACAGCAAGCCTCTATAACTTGTCCCTCAATCCCAAGCAGGAAGAAGTATGGGAATTCAGTACTTTGTTTCTGTCAGGGCAAAACAATTCTGTAGCTTTTTTTTTTTGGTAGGGGGGAAGGCAGGGCAATTGGGGTTAAGTGACTTGCATAAGGTCACACAGCTAGTAAATGTCAAGTGTCTGAGGCTGGATTTGCACTCAGGGCCAGTGCACTACTCACTGTGTCATCTAGCTAATTCCATAGCTTTTAAAATATTTTTTTGACATTTATCCCCATCATATTCCTTTCAAGAGGTTGGATTAAGATCCTCATTCATGGATACTTGGTTTGATGTTAATGTTAATTAGGCCAGTTAAAAATTATTGCTCTGGCCTGGGCAAGCATTTGAACTGACCAAAGCTCAGGTGGCACAGTGAGTAGAGTGCTGTGCCTGTAGTCAGGAAGACCAGAGTTCAAATGCTTACTAGCTGTGTGACCCTGGGCAAGTCACAACCCGACCTCATCTGTCAAATGAGCCGGAGAAGGAAATGGCAAACCACTCCAGTATCTTTGCCAAGAAAATCCCAAATGGGGTCACAGAGTCAGATATGACTAAAACAAATGAGCAACAACTGGTTGTAGCTTAAGGAAAGATTTCCTTCCATGTTAATCCTTACCTGGGAAAGAAACCACAGCTTAGCTTTAGGTCTTAGTTCCTGGTAGCTTATCTAAATAGCACACCCTTTCTTTCAACTCTCCTGTCTTCAAAGTGATTAAGAACAAACAAGGAAGGAAAGCACTCAATTAGAGGGACTAAAAGTGCTTCTGGCCATGGGTTTTTGGTCATTCTATATACACAAGATGGAGTCAAGGGTTGGGCACCCCTGGAAAAGAAGAGAGGCTTAATGAAAAGATCAATGGCCCAGAGATCAGAAGTCTGGACTTACTCAAGTGGCTATTGTTTGAATAAAATGCTTTTCTTCCTTAGGCTTCAGTTTTTTCCTCTACAAAGAGTAGTTTATATGTGTGCACACTTGAACAACAAATCAAAAGCTTTTATTGTATCCTATGGGTACGAGAAGTAAACCTTGATGTTTATTTTAACTTGAGAAGGAAATCTATTTTCCTGGAGACACATGAATCAGAAAAGCTTGCAAAGATGAAAAAATCTGTAGCTGTACACACCCACAGTCCCAAATAATGTTGATTATTTTACAAGTGAAAAATTACAGTAGCAAAATCTTGAGATTCATTGTGCAGAAAAACAATTGTTCTGAAGAAGACCAAAGTCCAGAGAGCAAAGAAGAAATAGGAAAATTTTAAACACAGAAAATAACCTTAGACCATAAAAAGCACACCTCAGTATTTCAGCACATTAAACAATTAAATTACATGAAAGTATATGAAGTACTGTTTATGAACCTTTTTGATCTCACAAAAAAACCCTGTAAATTAGTAACAGACTGCATTAACAGTAAGCACAGAGTATCTGGTTACTGTTCTAAGGCCTTCCTTTGCCCTTTTCCTGAATGACGAACAGTTAAACTGCCATGAACTTTACAATGATCAGAAATACTGCAAAATTCACATTCCCAAGCTTGCTGGGAGGCAGGAACTCATTTGTTCTGCAGCTAACAGCATTTTCAGCATTCATGACCCCTATGAACTGGATGAATATCTCTGAAGGAGGAGGGTGTGGCAGGCATCACACACACGTACAGGCCTTGGGTAGGATGGCAGTGCTAGTTCATTGCTTGAACACGTGTTACAAAAGATGTGTCCACAGTTCCGACAGTGATGCTAGAGTGTGGTTAAAAAAAGGCAATAACAAGGTAGGTGGGTTTGATTATATAAACACATCTGCTTTAAGTGAACAATATCCATTCTGTCATCCCAGCTCATTACTAGGGTCCCTAGTCTTTCTATCAATAGTTTTGTTTTGGGGTAGAAACAGATCAAAGGCTCCACAAAGGTCCTAGGGGTTTTGTGCCTATAACTCCTTAATGTTTATTGCCCACAAACTCCCTGGGACATAACACTGCAGGCCAAGAATATGCTGCTTAACGCAAAGGAACAAGAGTTGAAGTTAGGTTCTTCAGAAGGGATTGTGCTTTTCTCCTGAGATTTTGTGCTGGGAATCAGTGAAACCAATGGTATCCTTTAGCCAACAAGGAGTTTGAAGAAGGTGAATCTCTTTTCTGCCAGTCCCCCTCACAAGGCACTTACCCCCGCTCCCTTTAGTTTTGCCTGGGAAACCCCCACTTATTCAGGGGTGACTTTCGTCTGAGCAGAACTTGGGTTTCACTTTAGTTATTTCAAGGTTACTGAAAGCAAAACAATGACCTGTGAACATAATGAGTGGAGAACAGAGTGGAGGCCCCTGCAATGCAGGAGCTGAGCTATTTGAGTATGATAATATTTTCAGCCTGATCAGGGCAAGGTGATGAAAGGGGTACATGCAGTGGTTCTAAGGAGTCTGGTAGCAGAAGTGTTGTTCTCACTTTTAACATACTTACCCTTTAGACCAGGTTTAAGGGTGATTATAAATTTATTTCTCTGAACTTGGAAAATGGAGAAAAAAACTCAGTTAAGGCCTGAACCTCAGAATGGTAAGCCCTTACCTTCCTCCGGGAAATGGAGAACTCTTTCTCACACTGTTTGCAGTATGTAGCTTCATCATCTTTTAGCCAGGTGTGACCCTAAGGAGAAAGAAGCTCTAGGAAATGAATTTTTCATCTGCAGAAAGAAGACAAATGAAGACTCAAGAATGGCTGGAAATGCCAGTGACACATCTCAGCAGTGGCATTTCATCCTACATCAGGTAAGAGTTTAAATACAAGGAAATTCCCCAGAAATCTGAAGCTAACCTCTTCAACTGAAATTTTTAGAATTTTAAATTTTTGGGGGTAATTTTTTTAAAGGTTTGTGAAGGCAGCTTGGAGGAGTAGAAGGAGCACTGGGTTTAGAGCCAGAAAATCTGGGTTGTACTTTTTTGGCTTTGCTATTTGCTGCCTATGAGACATTGGGCCTCAGTCTCATCTATCTGTAAAAGGAGGAAGTAGGCTCAGATAACCTGACATTTCTCATAGCTTAAGTCTGTGTAACCTCCTGAAATGTATTCTTCCTGTGTAATAAAACCAGTGTACATGTGGCACATACTTTAAGCTAGAGCTCACCAAGTCTTGTCATTCCTTCTCATCGCATCTCTCACTCTCTTCCCTCCTTTTCCCACTACCAATGCTCTTGTTCAGGACTACAACACTTTTCCTGGATTAGTCTCACAATAGCCCCTTAACCGCTCTCTCTGCCTCTGGTTTATTCTCTTTCAATACATCCTGCCCTCTGCTGCCACAGTAATCTTACTAATGTATCACTGTTCATATTCCTCCCCTGCTCAAAGACTTTCAATCATTTCCTCACTGTTTACAGGATAAAGTTCAAACTCCATGGCCTGGCATCAAGGCTCCATACTCTGGCTCCCGCCTACCTTTTAGCCTTCTCTCTCACTTTCTTTCTGTCACACACCTCATGCTCTAACCAAGATTGCCAGTCATTTCTCAAATATGCCTCTAGTTTTCCCTTTTCGGTGCCCTTTACCTGGAATCCTCTTTCTCTGCAAAACTCATCAAAATTCTATTGATCCAGCTTAAATACCATGTCTTCCATAAAGCCTCTCCCTAAGCAGGGGCAGGGAACCTTTGGCCTCGGCCACACGTGACCTTCTAGGTCCTTGGGCGAGGCCTTTTGACACAGTCTAAGTTTTATAGAACAAATCCTTTTATTAAGAGGATTTGTTCTGTGAAGTTAGGGCCTAACCACTCTGACTCTCATGATCTGAGGATTAGGTGCAGAAATGTTTACTTTGTATGTCAGTTATATTGAGAGTTTCTGAGGAAAACCACAAAGAACTGATTACAGTTTGCCTAAAATACTCAAATACCTCTTGGTTATTCATGATCCAGTACCTTTAGTGCCTTATTGACCTCTTTTATGTCTTCCATCTTCAGCTTTGATCTGAAAAGAAAATGTTTAATGGCAATACACTTCTGGTAGGAGGGAAAACATCAATTACCATGTTTTACTGAAATTTAGAAAAACGGTTTTGTGAAAATAAGATGTTTTCGAATGACCTTTTCTTTCTTTTTTGGTCCACCATTCTCTTCTTTATGTATTTGTCTGGATGTGTTTTTTCTTTAATTGAGTTTGAGAGGTGATTTTAATCTATTTCTATTCCTACTTGGTTAGGATTAGTCTGAACACTTAAGAATATACATCTTCCAATTACCACAAAGATTAGATGGAAAGTATTTTTGTCTTTGTTGACTAAGAGAGAGTAGGAATTTCTGTCCTTCAGTTATAGGACAGAAGAGGAAGAATGAAAGGAGAGAAAGGAAAGATGAGAGAAGCAAAGATGGATCTTCTAGCATGAAAGTCTCTAAATGATGCTTGAGATAGTGAACTTCAACAAAAGGCAAAAAGGTTGTATTTTAATTAGGCTGAATGACCCAGAGCAGCAACGTGCCTATTCAAAATTATAGTGATTAAGGAGCTCATCTGGGGATTTTGAAACTAAATCTAGAATCAGCCTAGCTGTAGGTGGGTCCTTTGCATGTATGCACTAAGGTCAAATGAAACCCATATTGGAAATCATACTTTAAAGAGCAAAGTCAAAGAAAACATCAATAAAGTTCAAATTTCTGAAGTTTGTAGTTTTGAGGGAAATCAAACTTCTAAAATATTTTCCTTTTTTAATGAATGTCAAGCCTGAACAAAGCAATATAACAAAATAAACTGCAAAAACGAATGGCCATCAGGGGCCGCTAGGTGGCGCAGTGAGTAGAGCATGGGCCCTGGAGTCAGGAGGACCAAGTTCAAATTCAATCTCAGACTCTTGACACGCTTACTAACTGTGCGACCTTGGGCAAGTCACTTAACCCCAATTGCCCTGCCTTCCACCTTCAAAACCAAAACAAAAATGAATGCCCATAACGAACAGGAAGAATTGCACTGTCCTATTGTTTTTGGTAAAATGTCAATAAGGCTTCTGTTAGTAAATTAAAAATTATGAGTCTAAATCAGAAAGAAAAGTGCAGACATGGCTACAAAATATTAACAAGAGATTAGCATGTAGAAAACATGGAGGAATCTTGGAACTTAATCCTATGTACTTTAAGAGCTGCTGCATCAAAGAATACTTCAGAGACCCACTCTTTTGTAAATTCAATGGCCCATCCTGTTAATGCAAATGGAACGTATTCTTAGTATAAGAGCACAAGGAAAGCCATGCTATGTCCATAGTATTCTTCTGTTCCTGGTGAAAGTTCCAAGGGACTTCCATGCTTTGGACATTCACGACTGTGCCTAAATGAAGCTGAAGGTGGTGGGACGTGTACTAAAACATCTTTGTTTTCCTTGGTAACCCAATGACAGCTTTGCAATTTCATCTAAGATCTGATTTAAATGTTTCAAAGAGAATCCAAATATAATAGCCTACACCATAACCTTATAAGAATACTGAGGTCCAAAAATTTATTATTCTTTATGAGAAATAGGACATATTTTGTCAAGTTTGAAGGAATACCCATTTATAGCATTTGGTACACACTAGCCATCCATTTATATTTTTAGGCTGAAAAGTTCTAATCTTTTTAAAGTCTATTTTATGCAGTGGTGTTCAGGTTAGCTGCTTATCTTTGGACCTCCTTAGTTTCATCACATTTTTCTTGAGGTAACCAAAGAGTAATAAAAGGGCGGAAGGACCCAAATGGAAAGAAACTATTAACCTGCTCTGAAGAAAACCACTGTGATTGTCCCAGGTATATATGACTATTTCTAATGTTTCTAAAGAACATTAGAAAGAGAAAGGTATGGGTAAAAGGGGGTGGAGGAGGGGATGAGAAAGACTGAGGTAAATATGAGTGGGATGGCTGGTGAATTTTAGTTGTGGTGAATTTTAGTGCTTAAAATGGGTTTTGATCTGACTCAGTTGAAAAGTTCCACTTGTCCTAATTATGTTGAACTTGGGAACTTACTGGCTAAGGTGTAATCCCATTTCCTGTAGTGCTTGTTCCTGTTCTTCACAAATCTTTTGTAATTCTTCTTTCTTCTCATACAATTTTTGAAGTTCCTATAAACAACAAACCAAGTATTTTATAAACAATAAAAGACTTATTTTTTAAGGATAATTTCAACAGCAACACTCTCCTAATTTACAACCAGGGCCAGAAAATTCCCATGAAGCCACAAGAGTGAAGTGATGCCAGGACTAATTTATGGGATTTATTTCTTTGGGTGACTACCTACTGCTTTTTGCCACAAAAATAATTTTATCCAAAAAGTAACTGAAGGAACTGTTTGGAAATGAGGCTCTAATCTTCTACAGATAAAAAATTGTTCCACTTGTCAGCTATATCTCATCTTGGAATCCTACTGTGCTCTGAGAAATGATGATGGCGATGGCTTCAGAAAAACCTAGGAAGATATGAGCTGAGAAAAAGCCAAGTGAGCAGAGCTAGAACGCTGTACGTATTGAGAATAATAATGACAATCAACTGTGAAGACTTAGCTACTCTGATCAATACAATGACCCATGGAAATTTCAAAGGACTCATTATGGAAAATGCTATCTACTTCTAGAGAGAACTGACTGATACATTCTGAGTGGAGATCAAAGCACATTTTTCACTTTATTTTTTTTTTTGTTTGCAACATAGCAAATGTGAAAATTTGTTTTGTGTGACTTCATAATGGGTATTATCTCTTCTCAATGGGTGGGGAGGATAGAGAGAAATTTGGAAATGAAAATAAAAACAAAAAAGATATATCCCCATCTTAGTGCAGATCTGTCTTGCAGTCAAGCCCTAGTGGATTTTTAAATTTTTATTTTTTGAAATATCACTTTTAGAAAAATAATTTTTAAAATCCACTTGGATATTCCTTCCTAGGAAATACAAGCTTAAAAGCTAACATGAATAAATACTTTTTTTTTTTTTGGTCAGAAGTAGGCTATTTGTGAACAGTCCTCAATTAGCTGGTTCCTTGTGAAAGAATTGTCAATGTTTTTGAACAATGACCTATGACCTATTTATGGCACCAGGAACTACGATAGTCAACAATGGTGAACCCGATATAGATACTGCAAATAATATCTGAGACTCTAAATTCATTACAAATTACCGTGGGTATGGAAAAATAAATCACAGTGAAAATTAAAATGTAATCAACCACCTGAGGGGATGGTGAATTTTCAGAATTTAGAAATATGCAAAGGATTTGAGGACATGTTTTATCCTAATAAATAGTAGTAACATTCTAAGTGACCTCTAAGGATTAGGGCAAACTGGATTGGGCTGGTTGCTTGTAGTTTTCTCTCTGGGCTAGTTTGACCCTGTACTTAGCCAAGCATAAAAATAAGGAGGCCCTTATACTGTAATTAAATAAGAAAGCCAAGGTTTCTAATGAATCTCTAATTCTACTAAGAGGAAGAGAGGGTTTCTCCTTTCAGTCACATTAGTAGGGAATCATGTAGGGTACATCCCAGAGAGGAATTTGTCCAGGGTAATAAATATACTGCCTTAAGAGAATATGGCCTCAGTTTTGGTTTTCCTTTATTTCTGACATCCTCCAGAAACCAGGACAAGCTTAGCCTATCCCTTGTACAAACTATTTCCAAGGCAGTTATGAATCTCTAAATTTGGAGGCCACCCCCTCTGACCCCTGAAGAAGCTAGGGTTACTATGGGTTCCAGCTAGAGGTTTCAGCCCACTCCAGAATGAAATCAGGGTTCTGGTTTGACAGAACTTGTAGGATCTGGCATTAGCCCTCAGGGATGGCTACAGAACTCCCCTGAGCAGTTCTCAGGGGTGGTTTACAATCACTCAAGGATAGGTAGGCTCTCCTGGGTTTTTGAAAATATAATGGACCTTGTGGGACTTTGGTCTTCCTAGAGCCTTGAAGGCCTTAGGGGTTATTAGGTATTATCTGCCCACATGTATTCGCCATCCTGTTTACTGGTAAGTGGCACAGGAAAAACCCTTTTGAAGTACCGTTATTCCTTTTCTGTCCAACTAAACCACAATTCAAAGATTCTGAAGAAATTTTTAATCATTCCATTTATGCAAAAAGAGAAGGGTCTTCAGATGGCTTTTCTTAAAGTGCAGGATGACAAGCGCAAACTCTCAACCTTCCATACCCTGTCCAATTTACCTTTTTCAACCCTTCTACCTGGTGCAACTCAGTTTTGAGCAGAGAGGCGGTATCTTTCTCTTGTTGCAACTCTTTCTGAAGAGCTTGTCTTTGCTCTTTTTCTGACTTCAGCTCTTTCTCGAGACTGGAGCTGTTTTTAAAAAAGGAGATGGTTTTAACTGGAAATTGTTATATTATGGAATACAATTCAAACCTTGGACTAGTGCAAGCCAAATGGAAAGTCACCTGAAGTCTTATTTCCTGAGCTGGGAAGTTCTATTTCTCAGTGATACTTCTAATCATTCCATTTTCCCCTAAAACTTAGAGCTTCTATAACCTTAACCTGGGAGAAAGCTAATGGTTTTCTGTTATCAAGTGCTAAAAAAGGGTAAATAAATAAAGTAACCATTATGCTGACCTGGGAACCTAGAGAGAAAAACTGATGAGAACATAGGTTAGAAAGAGGCAAAAAGGTAAACCTTGGAGTTTTTAGATAGGAAACAAGGTAGTTTCGGAGAAGAGAAGAAAAACAATACTCTCATGAAAAGGAAACTTATTGAACTTACTGTTTTATTTGTTTTATGCATTACTCTTGAATTTCACTTAAATGTGAAGGCACTTTTGTGTTGTGCACTAGGACATGGGTTCTGGTAATGGTGACTTAGGGAGCAACTGTTACATCACGATTAGCCAGACGCCTGTTGCTGTTCCCAGGGTCCACACCTTCTGTCCTGCCCTCCCCCCAAATTAAGCAGTAGCAGTTGGGGATTATCTACCATTGTTTGTCCAGTTGGGAGAGTTGCTGTTGTAGGGTTTCAACTTTGCCACCAAATTCTTGCTTCAGTTTGTTGTTTCTCTCTTCAGCACTCTGCCTGGCCTTTTCAGAGCGTTGTAATCTAGACCAAAATATGAAAAGATATACAAGTCTAAACTAGCATTCAGAAAATAGATTAAGTACAAGAATAGGTGAATTTTTACTTCACAGAACTGGGTATCTCCAATTTCACAGATATCTAGAGTCTTTCTAGTAAGCATCAGGTGATATCCATTATGTACCTCTCTTCCAGTTCTTTCATGGCAGACATTGCTTGATTGGTTTTTCCTTCATAAGATACGATTGCTTCATTCTTCTGTTGTAAGCAGCTCTCTGCATTCTAGATAGGAAAAAGTTAAATTCAGAGAACTAAATGAGATAATGTATATATTTATCTAGTGTATTGTATATCATAAAATGCTGTATAGATGTTAGCTATAATCATAAATATTAACAGTCTATAATATGCCAGAGAATCAACCCAAATCAAAAGCTTTGGAATACCTACTTAAAATGTATTCTTAATGTCTTATTTTCCTACCCCTTTAAAAAGTATATCATTAATTGCTGAATGTCAGAGTCCTGGGCAAATATCTGAGCAAATCTCAGTTTTACAGATAGGAAGGGGATGAAGGAGGAGGTTATGTGGTCTCAAGACTGTGATCACCAAAGGTTATTTTGCCGCTTTGCTTTCACCACTAGAGTGCACTCTCCTCATTGGAAATGATAAACTCAATACACTTGTTTCAATTGAGAAAAAACAAAGTAGCATCATTAAGCACTTTGGTGGAAAGGAAAGATGGTGAATATAGGGTATGGGAACATGGCCTTTCAAGAGCCTTTATGAGAAGTAAGGAGGGGGAGATTCTGTCAAAGAGCTGGACTCACACACAAATACATTGTGGAGGCTAAAGAAACAGTCACTATGGCAACTCTTGAGGGCATTCTTTTATTTGAGTCTCAAGTCACAGAATGGGCAGATGGATGATAAGTTGCTCAAATAGACTTGAACTAAACAAGTTGAAATCTGACTTAAAGTTCAGAGGGAAGCAAAGAAAGGAACTGGTAATCCTGGAATGCCTCACTTAGTATGCCCATGGTGAGAATCCATGGAGACAACCCAGATACAACTAAAATAGAGGAAAGATAAATCTACCAGATTCTGTTAACTAGTTCTGTTAACTTGTTTATATTAAACATTTCTTTATGATGGATTCTTTTTTCATTTTGGAGGAGAAATTTCTGTAGCTTTAATAGATATACAAGTGTAAAGAGATATTCATTTAATGGCTAACATGTTAACGGAATTTAGAGGAGATAAGCGGGAGACATCTGGGCCCTGAATGATCACTGAAAATAGGTTCCAGAAGAGACATTTCTAAACCTTTGCAGCTCAATAAACTAATGATTCATTATGATGTCTCTAATATAAGAAAGAAAGAAGGAAAGAGACAAGGAGTGAAAAAAAAAAGTCCTAGTTCTTTGCAGCTCAATAAACTAATGATTCATTATGATGTCTCTAATATAAGAAAGAAAGGAGGAAAGAGAGAGACAAAGAAGGAGTGAAAAAAAAGTCGTAGTTCATTAGTATGGTTACTACTATCAATGTCTTTGACAAAGATATTAAGGGAAGTGAAAGAGGAACCATAACGAAACATGATTTTCCATGGTTATTTATATACTAAAGAAGGAAGTAAAACTTTTGTGTTTTAGAAAGGATAATTCTGAATTAACAGGATCAACATGAGGCATGTAAGCAAGACAGGATTATTTGAAAGTCAGCACAACTCAGTGGACAATTTGAATGGTTTCCATCTAATCAAGGCATATTCTTTTCAGCAAAGGCCCACTCTTGTGTGCCTGCCATTTCTGTATTTGATTCCCCCACCTCCATCCCTCTTTGGGTGAAGAGAAGGAAAGGCTGTGTGGGTATCTTTTGTATAAAAGGAAAGCTTAACATTGATTGAAATGCAAAAATTTGGAAACCAAACACTAAGTTAATAAAAATCAACTTATATGTGATTGGTCTTGAACAATTAGAATTCAAAGCAGAAGTGAACAGACCAGAGAGAGAATAAAAGAAGGCACTTTAACGTACCTGGCAAAGAGCAAAGAAAAAGGATGTCTGACAAATAATGAGTTACCATACGCTATCTGGATGTACTGACTTCAATTATGAACTTGATTTCTACCTGAGCTTTATGAAACATCTGCAAGTTAATTGCTTTGACTTCTTCCAGCTGTTGGCGAAGAGCAACCAGTGTGTCTTGTTTTTCATGTGTATCCTTTTCTAGCAGTTTCATTGCAATCTCCATTTCTGTTTTCATTCCAATTTGCAGCTCCAGTTCTTTCTCTAGTTCCTTAGGAGGAAGAGATTCACAAGGAAATCACTACTTCAAGTATATCATGGGAAATCGTCTAGTTTAATTTTTGCATGCTGCCCTTCTGGGTCAATGCCAAGGATATCAGTGCTTAATGTAAACATTCATTGTGCTTCCATGTCTACTTTAAAGCCACAACGATCACTCATTATGGAATCACAAGGCTGAAGAAGAGTCAGGAAGGTCATGTAAGACACGACAAGCAAGGTTATAATATACTTTCTTCGCATAATGTATTATATGTTTGTAAGCAAAACTGGGTCTGCATCATGCCAACAAAATACTAGCGATTGTTCATGTGACTGACAAAATAAACCTTCCTTTAAATTTCTGCCACTGTGTCTACTTTCCCAGTGACTAACCAGCTCAATACAGTCTCGGAATTACGTGCTGAATAATTAAAAATGCAACACAGGGATAAGTGTGAGTTTCTTCTACACCTGTCCTAGCGTCACACACTTACCATTCGGACTCTCTTTTCCTCTTTCAGCTGTTTCCATACATCACTATACATTTCATCCAGGCCTTGTCGGGTTTGTTTGTAAGTCTCAAGCTCTACCTTTGTATCCTGTTTTGTTACCTGTGTCAAATACAAATATTAGAGTATTCCAGAGAACAACTCTTTTTGCTTATTTATTTGAATACAGTTGCTAAATGAGATGAATGAATTCTAATTTTAAGGAGCTGAAATCTTGCCTAAAACCACGAAAATTAAGTTTCATATTACAAAAGGAAAAAAGAACAAACATTCACAGGTTTAATATAATTAGACAACCAATCTAGGTAAATGAATCAAAAGTTATCTGGAAGTCAAAACTAATGTAATGTAAGAATATTTCTTTCTGGTTATCTATCTAGTTATTTTTCCAGCCTCTAATTAAATGAAGAGAAAGGAACCAAATAAAACCATTTTCCATTCCCACTTAAAGGGACAGGGAATGGTTTCAGCACTCTCCTTCACATTTGTTTCCTCTTATGGTGGCCCCCAAAACAATTTGGAAACAAGTTACTCTATAATTCCTAACGGATGAAGTATGGCCAGTGTAATGGTTGGGAGATGCCCTGGGCAGTCTTCCACAAGCCAGAGCAGAATTTCCCCTGGAGCAGCTTCAAGGATACAATCCTTATTCAGCTCCAAGAGAAGAGCTTGCTGGATAAAAACATGCTTATTTTCTGTAGCCAGTTTTCTAGGTCCAACTTCTAACCTCTACACTCTTTTCACTTCTTTCCCGGATTAATTCATTTTGTTCTTTTAACTGTCGCTGTTCTTCTTGAAGTGAATCGATCCGATCTGTAGCTGCTGAAAGCTGGTCAAGAAAGGAAAAGAATTTTAGTGCAGACATGAACTACCCGTTTAAATAATTGAAATTCACACATAATTTAAGATACTAAGTTGGATACAAAGTACACAAATCTTCCCATTCCGATAATAGCAGCAGGATCATAGAAATCTAGAGCTGACAAGGATGTTTTCCCTTTGGATGAGGGAAATCAGAGTCCTAGAGGGGAAATCTGCCTAAGGCCATTTAGCTAAGTCCAGAAACTCCTTTTACTATTATTGTGACATTCACCCTTTTAATTCTTTTTAAAAATATTCTTAGAGGTCAGGGATCAGCTTTTAGATCTAAAAGGTTATCTTATATCACAAATGAAAGAGAACAACTTTTGAACATATATTCTTTTGTCTCTGTTGCCATTAAGTTCACAGAACTGGCAGCTTTTGCTAAAAGGATATTAATTAGTTGGTGTTTTAAAGTAAAAATTTAAGTTTCAAGTAGCAAAACTTGAGTTACCAATGTATACAGAAACTTGAGGATTTAAAATCTCAGGTAGGCAAGGTTCAGCATTGAGAAATTATTCAAACAGATTAACAAGTTAAAAAACCAAACAACCACCCTTTTTTTTTTTAACAGTTGTATATAGGGAGAATGAGGATAACCCAAAGAAAGATAATTTCTTTGATCAGCAAGGAAGGCTTAAAGACCTGCTAGGTATATTAGGTATAAATACATGAGCCAGCCCTCCTAATCCCTGCCTCAGAATAAAAGTACAAGAAGAGAGAATCTGACAAATCTTGGGGCATTTCTCTAATCTTCCCTCCTACAATACGGTGATGGTAAGAGTTTCACTTGGGAAGTTCATAAACCAAATTATGAAAAGAAGTGAATCACTCAGTCTCAACATTTAACCAAAACTCCTAGTTGCCAAATAACATGGCATTTGATGATCAGAGAAACTAACTGTGTACTCTTGGCTACAGCCTTAAGACTGGGCTTTATGCATAAGGTCACTTTGTCCAACATAAGACAAAGGGCTTTCAGAATTCTCTTCTTACAATGATAAAGAACAGATAGTAAATAACACCCACAAATTATTCCAAATGGTACCTTAACTGGCTAATCTCTTGAAATTCAACAGTCACAAGTATTTGAGCTATACTTGCACTTGGTACCACCTGAAAAGTGGAATGTGTGCACCAATTTCCTAAATCTTATGATGGCCAATGACAGAATGCCAGCCAGTATAAAATTTCTTTTCAATTCTTCTAATTGATGAACTAGTGCAAACTGACTAATGATTCCATACTTAATGCATATTTATCAATAAAAATACTGGAAAGCATTCTTCCCAACCCCTCAGAACAGCAGGATGAAGATGCCTAAGCGGACAGGGACAGCTACCTGAAGAAAGGTTCACAAACAGTTGAGAATGCCATCTCCTGCTAAGAGAAGAGACAAGATGGCTTATCATGTCCACAAAGGAGTATCTGCCTGGCAGCTGGTAGAAAACTTTTGCCTCTTCCTCATCCCTTGATCTTCCTGTCCTCTCATTTTCCACTTCCTATGTAAGAGACAAGAGAAAGACCGTGCTATGGAGAGATTGGTCAAGTCTTGTAATAAATGCTTGCTGACTTGACTTATTTGACTTAGTCCCATGCTTCCAAGAGGCAGGTATTCTGGAAGGGGTAGGTACCTCTCAACAAATGTTATAACCTTTGATACAAAGGGTGGGTGTATAATATATTATCTGTAATTCTATGCCACAAATTGGATTAAAGAACAACAAACAAAAAACTGCCCAAACAGTAAAGCCACAGGCCTTCCACTGAAATCCTGCTCTAATGTCTTTTTATGGCATGGAGGAACCCTGGGCTCTTAAGTGAAGCTTTAGAAGGCCCTACTAAGCTGGAAAGGCTTCAAGTGTAGATCTGGCCATAGACTATCATCTAAGGACCAGCCTGGCTAAATTTGGAGAGGCTCCTAAACCTTGGTAAACTACTAGGGGCTTTTTTTGGGTAGGTCTAGATTTCTGACTTAGTTTAGTGTATACTCACGATGAGGTAATTCCCTCATCAATCAACAACTTTTCTGTAACTTACAGACTTAAGAGAATCTCATGGGCACTATGACAGTTTAAATGACTCTTAAAGTCATATGGCTAGAATGTGTCAAAGGTGAGACTTGAATCCTGGTCTTCCTGACTCTGAGGATGGCTCTTATCTGTTGCCAAATCAAAGGAACAAGAGCCATAATAGTGGAAGTTGCTAAGGGTGGGACACAGACTCTGTGGAGGTAAGGTTTTCTAGACAGTAATCCTATGTAGGGCTTAAAACAATTTTTACCCACTGGAAACTCAGTAACACAGCAACAACAATAACCATTTATTAAACATGTAACATATATGAAGCTCTGTGCTAAGATGGTGGGGGTGGGAAAGATACAGAAGATATAATCCTCATCTTTAAAGTACTTACAATATACAACATTATATAATAATGTATCAGAAAGCTATAAAATAAAGTGCTATGTGAGGTCTGAAAGGGAAGGTGGTTCCTAATATGGAAGCAAAGGAAAAATCTGAGGTGTTCCGGAGGAGGTAACATTTAAATGTGCTATAAAAGAATACAAAGGAGTTCAGTTGGTGAAGAGAGGGAGGGATGGCATTTCAGAAATGAGGGCTGGCTCCTACAAAGGCATAGAAGTATGTGAGCAATGAGCATTTTGGGGGGCAGAGTCCAGTGTGGCTGGAGCAGCGCGTGAGAGGAGGGGAGGAATAGGACATAAGGCTGAAGAGGTGGTGTGTGGTACCACATTGTGGAGGCCCTAGAGAGCCTGAACTTGACACAGGAGGCAATTGGGAGGTACTGAAGATTTCTGAGAAGAGTGACAAGCCCAAATCTGTACAAAAAGTGTATTATCAGTAGTATGGGTGAATGAGAGAGGAGAAAATAAAAAGGGAAAGACCTGTAAGAAAGAGAATGCTATAGTAAACAGCATATAGTCTGAGTGGGTGGCAGTGTGACTGGGACTGAAGTGGATGGGATGGATATGCAAACTGTTTTGGAGATGGACCTGGCATATGAGAAGTGAGGGAAGGTCAAAGATATTCACAAAGTTATAAATATTGTAGGTCAAGTGAATGGTGGTGTGCCATAGAAGACAGGTAGGTTTGGAGGAGATATGACTTTGGTTTGGGGCAGGTTAACTTTGAGATGCTGGTAGAATTTATAGGTAGAGAGACCCTGGAGGCAGCTGAAGATGTGAGTCTGGATTTCAGGAGTTTTCTACACTAGAAATACCGATTTGGGTGTTATTTGCGTAAAGACAGTACTTGATGCTACGGGAGTAAATAAGACTGCCAGGAGAAAGAATGTAGAACAAGAAAACCAGGGGAGAACGTACTCTAACAGGTAGAGAAGAAGATGAAGAGCCAATGAAAGCGACAAGGTATGGTAAGGGATGTAGGAGGAAAACCAGTACAGTATCTTTTAAATCAGAGGAAGGGGAGCACCTAGTAGGAGGAATCATAGGATCACATATATTTTAGAGCTAGAAGGGGTGGAATGTCAATAGCTACAAAGATGTAAAGGAAGATGAAGACTCAAAAAAGGCCACCAGTGAATTTGGTGCATAGAGCCACTGGTGACTTCAAGAAAACAGATTCAACACTGCTCAAATCAGGTTGCAAAAAGTTGAGAAAAGAAGAGTAGGTAGTGAAAGAAAAAGGAATAGTTGGTTTAGAGAACTTTTAAAAAAAGGTTTAACAGGAAGGAGAGAAATGGGAGAGTAGCTAGTTGGGCAGGCTTTCCTGGAAGTGGAGAGATCTGAACATGTTTGTAGGCTAAGGAGAAGGATGGCTAGGGATAAAAGTGCATCTTTGTTGAAAGAGGAGATAACTGTTAGAGGAAGACCCCACAAGATGTGGGAGAAAATCGAGATCAAGTAAATCTTGACAAATCAAAATCATTTCAGGTAACCGTAACTTCAATACTTAAAAAAATTATTGTTACAAACCTCTTCTTGAAGTTTTGAATTGGTCTTTTCTAGAAAATCTATCTTGGCCTGGAGATCCCCAACAGTGCAGCTGGAATAAAAAGATTCAAGACTGAACCTATGGCACACTCAACGCTCACAGCTCTGTATGCTAAGTCAAGGCAAGAACTCTCCCCCTTGGTTTTAGAACAGCTCAGGATGTTTCCAATGACCTACAGCATTGGCGGGGAACTTTCAGCCTTAAGGCCACATATGGCCTCTCAAAATGATTTGTTCTGTAAAATTTGGATTCAGTCAAAGGGCCACAAGTGGCTTTAAGGCCACAGGTTCCCCACCCTTGACTTAGATTGAAGGGGAAGAGTCTTATGAACTTTCTCTGTCCTCCTCTCCTGTCACCTTATTGTTTAAAATTACAGTTATCTTTTTGAGGAGGTGAAAGCTGGAGTATGGGTTTGAAATCTAATGATAGGGAATAGCAAAAAAAAAAAAATTGGCCTTTCCAACAAATTTCGACAATAAAAGTAAATTTATCTGTAAGATACACATGAATTTCACTTACTTGCTACAAATGTCCAAGGTATGCTTGACATAATTTTATTTGCTACAAATAGTATGTTATAAAGCTCATCAAAACTGATTCAAATGACACAGACAGAACATAGGCCAGCTATTTCCACCCCATAAGAGAGTATTTTTAAGACATGAGCTGCCATTCAGATCAGTTTCTGTACTGCTGTGATCTGAATGGCAGCCTGAAAGGAAGACATCGCCATGCCTACCATATGTGGGTCTGTATTTGTTGACTGTTGTCTACAATTCAGAAGAACTGCACAACTGGGAAACAAAAGACTGAGTGCCTAACCCAGAGCTGAAGTTATCTGGCATAATACTGAAGAATCCATTATCCTGCTAGTCTATCTTTTGAAACTTCATTTTATGACTTGTAGAACACCAGCCAAAAAGACTGTTTGTAAAGGACACTAGAAACTATTTCCCAAGAGGTAATTTAATCACTCAATTCCATACAACTCAATTGCTT
The DNA here is from genome assembly GCA_028646595.1 of Phalanger gymnotis. NCBI lineage: Eukaryota > Metazoa > Chordata > Mammalia > Diprotodontia > Phalangeridae > Phalanger > Phalanger gymnotis. The sequence continues at coordinate 40,367,987 of CM053625.1, forward strand.
TTGTAGACCGAAAATACACAAAAGCTAGAAAGGCGCTTCTTTAAAAAAGTATGAAATTATGGTAACATTTTTAGTGAACTTTCTTTGGAAACAAACATCTTGTGAAAGGATAATTAACAATTAAAACTGTAAATTTAGAACATTCTTTTGTGAAAAAATTAAAGCAAACTAGAAATTTTTACAAAATACTTTCTGTAATAGTAGAAGCTCACATTTATACAATGCTTTAAGTTTCACAAAGCACTTTCTTTCTAAAAGCTCTGTAAAGTAGATCATAGTACAAGTATTGTTATCTTCATTTTGCAGATGAAGAAAAAGATTCAGAGAAAAGTGATTTGCCTAATGAGCAATGAACATAAAAAATAACTGAGTCCTACCTTAAGTGTCTGTTAAGTTCTTCCACATAATTCTTTTGATCAAGGACATCAGTAATTCTTTCATGTCTGTTTTTAAAGAAAAGAGATTCCTTAATTCATTGGTTATTCCTCATTTTCATTCTCTATTCACCCCAAAAACGACTACCTCACATAAAAGGCAGTATCTCCAGTTTTAGAAAACCACTAAGTCACAATATTTAGAAAGAATGCTGGAGAACAAGTGTCCATCTTCCAAACTAATGAATGGTACCGGCTAGTGAAGGAAAAAGAAAGCAGGGGAAGGGAAGAGGCAGGGTTAGAATGAATTATTGGTGAAGTCCTATACTAGAGCTATTAGTAACGAAACTTGCACTATTAAAGAGTCTCAGAAAATGGGATGAAAATTAGTATCATATCACAGGGTTTTGAATACTATGACTTTTATGGACAGTGTTAAAAATATTTTCCCTATCCTTTGTTAAGGGTAAATAAAGGAAAGTGAAAAGAGAAAAATCCTACAGGAATAGTAACAAACTGTGTAATAAAACATGAAAGAGTGAGAGACAATGTCTGTCCTCCCTGTACCAGTTCCAAATTTCTACTGCAAAAGTGACTGTGGTTAACCAGTCATTGAGGTATTCAAAGCCTCTATGATTTGATTCATAAGCTTGTCTCCCTCTGTTTGGGGAGATTTGGGAGTCAGCATACTGCTTTGTCATTGGCCCAGATTCAAAGGCTTTAACTTGGCCCTCCTTTTCAGCAGTGTTAGAAGATTTGTGGAGAGGGCTTGTCTTCTCATTTGGAATATATATCTGTTAAAGCCCAGAAACGGTTATAGAGCTAGCATTTGCATTTAAAATTTCAAAATGTTAGCTATATGTTTAGTGAAAACTCATTTATTTAAAAATGTGGAACTGGTTCAACAGTGAAGATGAACATTACCTCAAAAATAACACCAGACGTTTTGATGGGGCTTTCACAGACATGAAGGACTTTTCACATCCATTATTTCATTTGATCCTCACAAGAAGTCAGGGAGGTGGATAGGGCAGGAAATATAGAAGAGGTCCTCAAGAATCTAAGAGGTTAAGTGATTTGCTGAAGGCATCTGGTTATGATGTTCAAGTAAGAATTAGAAACCTGGTCATCTCGAGCCTTCTCTGCATTCTCTTGAGCCTAAATGCTTTTCTCAAACATGTCAGGTTAAGAGTTCATCAGAGCTTAGAGAATCTAGTTCCGTCACTTCATTATACAGACATGGAAACTGAGACTCAGAGTGGGGGGGAGCAGAGGGGGTAGTAACAAGTTATAAAGGCAGCAAGTGGCCAATGGAGGCCTCTAAGCCAGGTCTTCTGACTTCTTGTCGATCATGCTTTCTAATGTACCAAGATATTTTGTGCTCTACCACAGTATTTGCTAGAATTCCATTATAAAGAATATTTGACTGTGTACATACTCTCTGTCACCATCAATATCCTGAACATCCTTAAGATATAAGGAAAAATCGATCACTCCGACCTGGTCAAAAAAAACACACACAAAAGTTTAGACAACTCTTCCTCTAAAGAAAAATCTAAGATGGCATTTTGTATTTTCTATACCACTCATTATCTTCATAATTTAGGTTGAACACTTAAATTCCTGTCCCCTTAAAATAATTATTTTCCCTGGTACATGAATTTTGCTAACAATAAGGATCAAGAAATAAAAATATGTCCTGTTGTAAACGATGACTTCTTTTAAAACAAATGATTTGCATGACTCCTCCAGAAAATGATCACAAGTAATGGAGCTGGAAGGGTCCTCAGAGGTCATTTAGCCTACCCCTCAGGAAGGCAAAGTGACAACCAAATACCCACGTGGAATAAGGATCAGAGGTGCTAATTAAACTTAGGCCCTCTAATTCTAGAGATTTTGTGGCTTTTTTTTTAATGTATTATACTCAATATATCTTGACTCACAAAGTTTCTGCGAACAAAGCCCCACTTGAATGAAGTTAGCCTGGTTGTTAAAGAAGTGGGAAAAAATTCTGATTTCCTTGGTACTTGTCAGTGGCCCATGAAAAAGTATTAATGGTGCTATCTCTGGCAGAGAGCTTTTTGTGAGCCAACCAAGGCCATACTCTGGGAACTCTCATGGAAGTTCCCTGTCTTTTGGGAGTCTCTTGGGAGTGTGTAAAAGGGCTGCTGAGGCCTGGCTGCAGGCCAGGTGGCATGGGTGGTAGATTGTTGTGAGAGAAGTGAGGATGCTCTATGAAGAATGACATCTGTCTGTACATCATCTGCTCAGAAGGGAGTCCATACATATATTATGAGAACCCACGTCACTAGACGGCATCTTTTTCCACCAAAAGAAAAATGACTATAGTAACGTAGATGAGTTTATATTCTGAGTCAGACATAGACCAATTTTTTTTTTGAAATTGAGTCAATTTTCATTACAGAATCATAGGATCTAAGCACTAGAAAGGGCTTCCAAGGCCATCTAGTCCAATCAGTACCAAAGAGTTCCTTCTACAACACTCTAGGCATTGGCTACCCAGCTTCTACTAAGAAGAAACTCATGACTCTCCATACCTGTCTTATTTGGGGGAGAGGGGTGAAGGGCATGGGAAGAAGAGAGAAGTTATTCTGAATTTAAACACCAAAAATAGAACCTTTCTTTATATACAAAGCAGAATACAAAAAAGAGGATTCTATATGAAACCATAAATCTCCATTGCATATTGACGGCATTCTCCAAACCTAGAGACACAGGCAACCCTTTCTTTTTCTGAATAGCTCTAGTTCTTAGGCAGTTTTTCATTTCATCAAGCAACGTCTCCCTCCCTGCAACTTGTAGCCACTCTTTCTGTTCAGCCCTCTAGTGCTGACTGTGCAATAAGAAGTCTAATCTCTAGTTCCGCTTGTACATGACAACCCTTCGAATACTTAAGAGAATACCACCTCATCCCCTCTAAATCTACACTAGGCCAAAGCATTTCCATTTTCTTTACTGATCTTCTATGGCACGTTTTCTAGTCTTTCTCACACTACTGTCTTTTGGACAGACTCCACTTGGTTAATGTCTTTTCTAAGGAACGATGTCCACAAAAGAACACAGTGCTCCTGCTCTAGCTGGGCCAGGGTAAAAAAAGAACTACTACCTCTCCACTTCCCCATGCTTTTTTTAATGTAGCTTAGGAAAGCATTATCTTGTCTTTAAATAAGAAATAAGTAATACACCAGTAAATGTTACAGAATATATGGAAACACTTAAAACAATGGGCCTATAACTTAAACTTCCAAATTGTTACTTGTTTCAAGTGTTTCCCATCCATGTGCATGTCTTCACAACTAGTAATCAACACTGGTTTAACTCAAGCACTTCATCCATAGCAAGAATTCTACTTCACCTGAGAGTCCAAATCTTCTCCTTTTAAGCAGAGGTTAGCATCAAGAACATTGAGTCCCACCAGCAGACCTACAATTACTGTTCCTTCTTCTTCCATCATCAATGCCTCAGGTTCATAGAATTCACTAAGAGAGATTGGCAACCACCAAAGTTATGCTTAGTTTAACAGCATTAACAAGGCAAATTGTATTTAACAATAATGCTGATATTTAGATATGTAAACCTGACTTGGCCTGCTGGTCTAATACAAGTTCTAAAGTTTCCTCGAATTTTATCTGTGAATACTTAAACTTGGTTTTCAAAGTTGCCTGGTTAAAGGCACAATGCTCATGAATACCTACTGGTTTATAAAAGACACTAGAAACATTAGCTTACCTAGTGATAGGAACTAAATGATTAGACACACTTATGAAAACTATTATGACCTTTTAGGGAACAATAGCTGCCAGAAAAGGGTTCTCCCCTCATCCCTTCACCTCTGTACCAACTGGCCAAGGGAATTATATTGAAGAAAATTCTTCTCAGCCACAGGCGATCAGAAGAAGCAAAACCCAAATATTCTAGTACCATTTATATAAATACAAATGTCAAAGATGCACTGGGCCCATGTAAAATTCAACATAGCAGGAATCACTGACACTATAAATATAGATTTATGTCAAATCCTCTGACATTTATATGTTGACATTTCTTCTATTGATTGGTCAAGGTAGTGATATCTTCTTATAAGAAAAGTTTTTTTCTATCTCAATTAAAAATGACCACAAAGCCTATATTTTCCTCTCTAAACTTCAGTCATGATTTCTTCAGGTTACTCATTCCAATAAGGACCAATCATTTTTAATTCTATAATTTAACAAAATATCGAACAGCCATTATTAAGACCGATAGCAAATTTTCAAAATGTTACCTGTACTCAACAAATGAAAGACTTAATACTAAACTATGGCTGTATAGTAAATGCTATTCCTTAGACAATAAAAGCTCACATTTCTATAGCATTTTAAGGGATATCAAAACCTTTTCTTCATAATAGCCCTTTAAGGTTGGTGGTGCAAAGTATTATTTCCATTTTGAAGCTCAAAGAATTTAGATGACTTCCCCACTGTGACATAGCTGGTTAGGTGCAAAAGCCAAGACTAGAACCTGAACTTTTAGATCACAATGCTATTTCCACAATACTGTTCTGACTCTAAGATTATGCTATAAATATTGCTACTGATATTATGGTCACAGAGAATTTCTAGGCTTAATAACGCTAACCTGAATAGGAACTATAAATCATAGACTCTTGCCTAAAATAAAAATCATTAATAGGGATACTTTTAATCAAACATTAAATAGCTATGAGAAATTCAAAAAATCCTAAGATACCTTAAGAGATGCTTATTATCTATCAGCACTTTCAGATAATCTGCCAACTTCTTTTGCATGAGTGCAAGGTAAAGCCAAGCCCTTCCTCTTCCTACTGCTGTCCTAAAATCAAAAGAGATGGATCAAAACACCAGTAAAAAACAAAAGACCCCAAAGCAAATTTTATTCATGTTTAAGAAATACAATTAGATAAAAATATTCTAATATATATGTACAATTTTCTCCAGGACCCTGAAAAAACTATGTTAGATTTAAATAAAAGGAAACATTCTTATAAAATAAAGATAAATAGACACCTTGAATTTAATCATGGGGCAACAGTTTTATGACTTGAAAAAGATGGGTTGTAAACAGCTACTTAAAAATGGAAATCATGAAACAACATGGGAGAAAAACATTAGAACTAAAACCCTTCCAAAGCAGATTAATTTTTTTTTTTTTACAAAACTGGGATTAATATTTGATCCAGTTTCATTACCAAATAAAGAAGGTGAATTAGATATATTGTGACCTCTCAGTTCTTGAGCTATGGTCAGAATATATCTAATCTACCCTCTTCATTTTCAGGAGTAAGCTGAAGCCCAGGGTAGTAAGAATCAGAGGAAGGAACTGAACCCAGGCTCTCTGACTCTAGAGCCAGTGCTGTCCACTGTGCCATATTTCAACCTACCCTCAGCAATCTACTAATTTACAAAATGGAACCAATACATCTAAATACATTTACATTACAATACAATAATTTATAAAATGGAATCAATACATCTCTAAGATTTCAGAGGATGGTGAAATAATGTGACAGTGAAGTGTGAATACATATACTGGTAAGAAATAGAAGGGCCATTGGAGATTATCTAGGCTAACCTACTCATTTGACACAGAAAAGAAACTGAGACCCAGAGGGTTCCCAGACAAAAAGTATTCATCTGTCTCAACTCTTTTGGGAGCAGCCTAAATATAGGAGTTATCCTATTAAATGTATTATGTTTAGTTGAATACTGTTTATATGCATTAGGAAGAACTTGTTGAAAGAGTTAAATTTCTTAGAGGGCTAAAATTTTTTTTGAACCAAGAATTTGTGTAACTACTTCCCACTCACTTTAACTCTGGCAGATTTTTAACACTAGTAGCTATATCTGATGCTTCCGGACAAAGCTTCTCCACCAGCTCCAGGGGACCAAAGAAAGACTTATTTTGGCCAATAAAACTCTTCTTAACTATAAGGGAAAACACAAAATTTTGTTAATAGGGTAAAACTTCCTTAACCCACAAAACAAAACTACACAATGGTACTTTGTCATTACTGTTTCATAAATCCTTGACTCTCCTGAGCTCTGAGAAACCTTAAGAGATCACCTAGTCACCTGGTGTGGTAGAGCACAACTCTGATTCATAGAGGTTGAGGCTGGTGGGTCAACTGAACTGGAAGTTCTGAGTTGACAGGTATCCACTAAGGCTGGTACCAGTATAGTGAGACTCCCTGGATAGGGACAGGGCATCAAGATGCCTGAGAGTGAACTAGCTCAGGTTGGAAATGGAGTAGAACAAAGTAGTGGTAGGCTCAGACCTGTGAGTGGCTATGGTACCTCCAACCTGGCTGATATAGGGAGACTCAAAGTAAAAAAAAAAAGAAAGAAAGAAATCACCCAATCCAGTCTCTTTATTTTGCAAATGAGAAAACTGAGATTCAGAGGAAGGAGACACCTGTACTCAAAGTCATACATAGTGTGAATTAATGGAAGGGCCTAGACTAGTTCTAGACAGTTCTTCCTGCTACCTACTTTAGTGTTCTCTCCATTATACCACAATGCCTTCTGTAGCCGATATAATTTTTGGTTGGTTTGTATGTGTAAGGGGGCAATATGTTGTAAATAGAAAAATAAAATCCATAAAACAACCAGACTCCTAGGCTAATTATTCATACATACAAATACCTACCGAATGTCCATTTGAAAACATAGGTACTACAGCTAAACTATTTTAGAAGAAAACACTTCCTTTTAAACCTTGCTATCCACATAATTCACCTCTTCAAATCATTCTCCTAAATACCTCAGCTCAAATTCTTACATTCTACAATATATGGTTGCTTACCTTTCAGGCCATGTTTGAGACAGTGCTCCATCACCACAAAGAACTGTTGTAAAGGGGCATAGTCTGCATCCAAGCTTCTACCCAGGCTCAGGGCTGACTGGATCAAGACTTTAATACTCAGCTTCATCATATTCATCAGGTTGGAGCGTTCTTCCATCATTTGGCATTTAGTAGCTGTTGACAAAAAGAAGCGATTGCTTAATTTAACTAGTAAAAAATGAGCTCACCTGGCAGTAAGCAAACTTTGTTCCATGGGCAGTTGGAGTTTGCGCTATGCACTTTGGGATTCTAACATATTTACTATGCACATTAAGGACAGGATGGAGCCTAAGAGACAATATTATTTGCTGGTCTGATTTTGCTTTTCCAGTCTTATCTCCTATGGAACCTTCCCATCTCCTTCTACCCCCATCCCACCCCTACCCAAAGTTTCTCAGTTTAGAAGTTTGGCCAAGAATTCATCCCCTAAAAACCAAAAATCAGAATAAAAGACTTCTTGTATTCAGCTGGGCTGACCCCAGCGCATGGTCATTATCACACCAAGCGGACTTTCAAGCTTGCTACAGGCTCCAGAGGCACAACCTCCCCCCACCCCCATATCTGCCTATAGAAAGAGACAGCGTAACAAACAATACAGGCAACAATAACAAAATCAGATCGCATCTACAAAGTGTTTTTTTTTGTTTTTTCACATTTTGACAAGCATTTTTCACGCCATGCCTCCAGGGAACTAAGCTCATACCCCATCCTAGGATTTCAAGCGCTGCAAGAGGCCTTGGAGGTCAGGAGTTCAACCCCTTCATTTTACAAAGGAGGACACTGAGGCCCGGGGACGGGGTAGGGGATGATGTGCCCAAGGCCCCGCTCGGGTGCCAGCTTCTCTCCAGGGCCCGCTGGCCTGCATACTCGCAGCCCGAAAGGGTCGGCCTCTCCCTGGGCCCGGCCGCCTCCAGCCGAGTCCTTCTAAGCTCTCCACCCTGAGAGGCCCGGCTAGCCTCCGGCCCGCGCCCACGCCCGCGCCCACCACACTCCCTGGGCTTCCCGCCAGCCAGGCGCGCCACAGAGGACCAGGGGACACCACTGGACCCCAAAGGCCGGGAAAAAAAGGAGATAGTCAGTTACCCCGGGGGCTTCTCCCTAGGTGCCAGAGAATGTTGCCTAGGAGACAGCCTCACGCTCTCCAGGGGCTTCTCAGGATTGGACGTCCGGCCCAGCAGCTTTACTCTCTTGACCAATGAAAACATAAAGATTCGCGCACGACGCGGTTCTCTCCCCAATCCAAAGGCGGGAGAGGGACATCATCCCACCTCCAATTCCTAGGGCGAGACGGGCGGGGGTAGCAAAGGGGAGAACCACGCCCTTCACTTTGCGGAAAATCCCCGTGAGTCTCGCGAGGCAAAGTCGGGGAGGCGCCATTTTACGCTCTCCTCCGGCTTTAGTCCTGACATGGTGCCTTCCCGCGCCGAATGGGCCCAGGCGCTTCAGGAAGGGGCGGGGCGGGGCGGCCATTGCGTTGTGGGATCACGGGGCTGAGGGAGATATTCCGGTCTTTTCGATTAGGCCGGATTGTCGCGGCGCTGGCTCAGCTCCATTTAAACCTGACTTCGGTTTCACCGAAACGGGCCCGGACTTGAAGGCTTAGTCAAGGCCTAGCGACCTGGGGCTGGGCTGACGGGCGCCGTCCCGGCCGGGGGTGGGGTGGGGGTGGGGTTCCTGAGCTCAGCACTGAGCCCTTCCCCAACCCCGGCGGGGAGGGGCCTCTAATGACTGCCTAGCATTAGGTAGGAACCCTCCAGACTCCACTCTTGCTGTCTTAGCCCAGGCCGGGAACACAGCAGGCGCTTAATAAATAACTGAAATAGAAATTTCCCCTACTCCTCTCCTAGAAGATGGGGGAGACACTGCAGTATAGCACTGACTTTGAAGACAGAGGACCCGGGTTCAAATAAGACTCTTTCCAGCTTGATTTTGGTCTACCCTCCCGCCAGCCTTAGTTTCCTTATTTGTTAAATGTGGGGCGGGGGTTGGGCTACATGGCCTCATAGGTCTTTTCCAGTTCTAGGTCTTAGTCCCCTCTTTTACATAGCCGGTCAGCTACAAGCTCAGCGTTGTTTTGACAGCTTTCAGCTACATCCCATCATCGGATTGTCATCTGGGGTCATAAATTTAGCACAGACCTTTTTTGGAAGGAAAGAAGCATTTGCTCAATACTCAGACATGGCCCAGACATCGTGATACCACTAACTGAACTGCTGGGTCTCAGATCCTTGTAAAATTCAAGCTCCTTTCCTCTCATTAATAGAACAGCTGTCTGGATTTGTTTCAATTAAACTACCCAATCATCTTGATCTGGCAAGAGAGTGTTTTAAGTAGGGAAAATGAAGAGGGAAAGGAAAAAAGTATATAACACCTAGTATGTGTCAGGCACTGTGCCGATCACTTTAAATTGTATATGCAAGGGCTGGATGAAGAGAGACACTTGATAGGAGCACTTGGGTTGGAATCTCAATCGAATGACTGTAAACTCCAGCAAGTCGCTTTGCCTTCAATCTGGGTTTCCTCATTCTTAAAATGAGGGGCATGATTAGATGTTCCTTAAGGTCTCTTCCACTTCTATTATTTAAGATTCTTCTAGCATGATTAAGAGACTGGGTTTTTGTGAAAGTGATTTCTGAAGCTTCTTCTACCTTAGCTGGTATTAAAGGACTGTTGGAGGGAGACAGAACCACAGATTGAATGGTGTCCTTACTGCTGAACACTCAGCCTCTTTTATGGGGGGAGGTGAAATATATTGTATGGGGTATGGTAAGTAGGACAATTTGGCAGGAATGTAGAATGCAAGAGGGCCATATAGACTAGACCTGTGATTTCAATTACAGTGAACTCCCAGGTAAGGAAACTCTATTAATGCAGGTTGGTGCCTTCTCAGCAACTTTTAGTCTTGAGAATTGCTAAGAGATTCTGTCACTTGCCCAGGGTCACAGAGTCATTATGTGTCAGAAACAGGATTTGAACCCAGGTCTTTTGGGCTTTAAGGCTGTCTCTCTATCCACTATGCAACTCATTATAAGGAGTAATGCTAAATTCCAAAAAGAAGGGTTGGAGCCAAATTGTAAAAGGCTTTAAATGTCAGACCAGAAGCATCTATATTAAACTTATTCTAGAGGCAACAGGGCACTACTGAAGCTTCCAGAGCAGGGAGTCACATGGTCAGATCATTATTTTATGAAATATTTTGTAAACTGTGCAGAAGATGGAATAGAGGCAGAAAGACCAGTTAGGAGGTTAATGATAAGAATTGATGAAGGCCCGAATTAGCATGCTGGGTATAAGAAAGAAAACAGGACAGATTTGAGAGAATTTTTCAGAAGAGATTTAGCATCTGATTGGATATGGAGTGGGAACAGGGATGTGAAAGAGTTGTGGACAACCTGATAAATGGAGGGATGGTGGTGTCAATGACAAAAAAGGAAAATTAGGAAGAAGGCTGGGTTTTGACCTTTCTGTCACTCTAATCTTCAGTTTCTTCCTATCCACTTGCTCCTCCCTGTTAACAAACATCCACAAGTCCCTACCTGTTCATTATAAATCTTCACTTGACTCTACCATCCTCTCAAGATACTGTTCTATACCTTGGTCTTTCATGGCCAAGTTCCAATAAAAAGCCTTTGAAACTCACAGCCTCTACTTCTTTCCCTCCCACACACTTTTCAACCTTTTGTAATCTAGCTTGTAACTCACCATTCAGCTTAAGCGGGCTCTCTCCAAGGTTACCAGTGGTGTCTTAGTTGCTACATCGGACAGCCTTTTCTGAGGCTTCATCATTCCTGACCTATTTGCAGTCTCTGATAGTGTTTAACAGGCCCCACTCCCACCTTTCCTTGTAACTGAGTACATGGCAGCTAAACAAATGGCTGGCCAGATCTGACAGTGTATGCCTCATTTGACACGTTTAAACCATCTCTTCTGAGAAGAAAGAAACATACTACACAGTCAGGTGTCAAAACTGGTCACTGTATCAAGAGTTTTGAAGTTTTTTTGTGTTTCTTTTACATGATTGTGGCCAATGAGCCAATCATTCTGTTCTGATTACTTAGATCTGTATCAAGTTTCTTTGAGTCCTTTGTGTTTATCGGTTTTTTGAGAGAACTTTCTGGGCTTCTGTGATACGGTTCTGTTCAGGTCTTTCTGTTCCAGTCCTGTATCTTCAGATGGCTGCTGGGCATCCACAACTAGATGTCCCAGAGACATCTAAAATTTGTTTTTATTTTAACATTGAGGGTACAACTAGCCTTCCAGTCACTCAAGTTCACAACCTTTGCATTGTTCTCAACTCTTCTTTCTCCCCCACCTGCCAAATCCAATAAGTTGCTGGATCTTGTTGATTCTACTTCTATAACACCTGTCACATGTGTCTCTTTCTTTCCATTTACATGACTTCCGTCCTAGTTCAGGTACCCATCACCTCTTGTCTCAACTATTGCAAGTTTCTTAAAAAGCTTCCAGGCTGCCCCATTCCAATCCATTTTCCATACTCCAACAAAAATAATCTTTCTAAAGCACAAGTCTAAAGCTCAAAAATTGTCAGTGGCTCTCTACTGCCTCGCAGATAAAATACAAGTGTGTCAGTCTGACATTTAAAGCTCTTCCCAATCTGACTCCAGTTTACCTTTCCAGTTTATTTATATTCTCCTTCTACATGAATTCTACATTATAGACAATCTTTCTTACTTCCCTGAACTTTGCCTTCCATCTCCTGCTTTTGCACAGGTTACCTCATGCCTAGAGTGCACTCTTACTCTGCTTTTCTCTTTAGGAATACCTAGCTTCATCCTTCAAGGCTTAGTTCATGTGCCACCTCCTATTAGAAACCTTTTCTGATCACTTTAGTTGTTAACTACCCTCTCTCCTCAAATATCATGTATATACTGTTTACTTACTGCATCCCTTCAGTAGAATGTAAGTTCTTTGAAAACAGGGATTGTTTTTTGTTTTGTCTTTGGATCTAGTGCCTAGCACAGTGTGTTGCATATAATTAGCTCTTACTAAATGCTTGTGGGACTGAATTCAAAATAATTTAGTCTTGTGAAAAGTCAGAATCTTGGTTATTGCTGTGTCATCTTTCTTACTCAAATATTCCTTATTTACCCAAATGTCAAACAGAGATGACACCACTTATCCTATCTCAATTCTCAATTCCAGGAAGAAAAAAGATGAGTTCTGAATCTTAGAAAATTTGCTTAAGATGTCTGCTAAAGGTTCCTGTATTAAAAAATATTCTAAAGGAAAAAAGAAAACTATACAGAGGAAAAATGGAATCATAATATAGATGGGAAAATGTAGACTATCTGGATTTATTTCATAGGAAATAATACTAAATGGGAACTCCAGATGATTCATTTCATGAGCATGTTTGTGTGTAAATTTAAGACAAAATGATAAAAAACATTTTATGTAGATTTGGGGCTAGAATTATCTTTTTTTGGTTTTCAGAGCACTAACAATTCTCAATGGCAATGTCTTCAAACTATACAGGTGAGTAATTTCCCTTTAGGGAAAAGTGCTTTGAGGAAGAAACTGAACCAGTGAAAATGGAAATCGTGGCCCACGTTTCAGGATGAATGGTGATGAACATTTTGCTAAGGCAACATTCACAAATCTTAGGGACTACAAATGGATTACCAAGTAGGATTGATATAAACAAATTATTACACAGATACTGTCCAGTGATTAAGTATTATATTCTTAGGGGAAATTGTCAATATGGTAGATTTCTTTTTTTGGAAGGGGGAAGACAAGGCAATTGGGGTTAAGTGACTTGCCCAAGGTCACACAGCTAGTAAGTGTTAAGTGTCTGAGGCCAGATTTGAACTCAAGTACTCCTGACTCCAGGGCTGGTGCTTTATTCACTGTACCACCTAGCTGCCCTCTGATCTTTAGAATATAAAATTGCTACATAACAAAGTTGGTAAGTAACACTATGGAATATGTGAAATGCTATGGAATAAGAGACCAAGCAAGGGAGTTAACAGCTCTCATGGATATTAAATTCTAAGAGGCTTAGGCCTTGCCTTTAAAATATATTGTTGTATACGATATAATACAGTGTACATAAGGAAAATCTACTTGACAAGACCTAAGAGAGGAATCTGGCTATTTTTATACAGTTGCTAAGAAATGACTATGTTCAAGTAGTGAGGTGGAAAACCACTACATATATGGGAGATGAAAGAATTTTGCTACTGTTTCTTAAAATTCCTCTTTTAATATTGTCCAAGTGTATCTATACAGTGATGAAATATGATGAAATTACTGTGATGAAATACTAAGTTCTTAGGAAAAAGTTTCAATCTGATAGCTTTTCTCAATCTACAGCTATTACTAGTCAAGAAGAAAGCTATTATGAAATAATAAAAGATGAAACAGTTCAGTAATAGCACTTGTTTTATACATATAAAATGTGGAAATAAAGTGGCTCCGTGGTCACTCAAATACCTGTCATTTGAACATTTTTTTTTCCCTAAAGGCAAGAGGTAGGTAGTTTACCTTTTGTATTAGATATTCCAGCAGTGTCATAAATGCCAAAATGAACTGACTGATTATATCCTGATCTGAACAATCTGGGCAAATGATATTTTAAATAAATGTCAACGATACTTTAAAAGGCAGACTGGCATTTTAGATTAGTGTTTCTGAAATTAAGGCTAAAGGGGCTGCTGGGAAATGTAGTACAGACTATTTCTATAAAATTGATGAGTTAGAGCTGGGAAGGTTATCTAGTCCAACCCGCTCATTTTATAGGTAAAGATACGAGGCCAAGAAAGGTTAAATAATCTGTACACACAGGTCACACAGGTAAGTTTCAAGTCTTCTGGCTCCAAATCTTCCACTGTACCATACGGTCTCACTGTGAGATTCATCCTCCATTTTCTCCAGGACTACTACTCTCTGCTTCTTATATACCCCACAATAGCCCTTCCAAAGAGGCTATTAAGGTTTTAGTTCCTCTGGGGCAGTCAGAATTACTAGGTGAAAAGCTTAAGCCCTGCTCTACCACTCATTTCTTCAAATGCAAAATCATCCATCTATAAAAAGTGTGCAGTTACAAATGACGCTTTCGAGAAGAAGGTAGTAAACTTAGTGGCAAGAACACTGAACTGGGACTTAGGAACTTTGGTTCAAGTCCAACTCTCCTACTAACTTGGTGTGTGACCCTGGCGGTCAAGTTACTTTCCCTAACAGAATGTAAACTCCTTGAAAGCAAGGATTGTGTTTTCATCTTATATACCCAGCACCTAGCAGTGTCTTGTACATAGCAGGCACTTAAGTTATATTTGTTGAATTTATTAAATTCCCAATATGTCCTCATTTACAATTCAGGTAAAGACCCACATTTATTAAACTCCTTGTTGTTACTGTTCAGTTGTGTCTGACTCTACATGACCCCATGGACAAAGTCTTGATCTTGATGGGGTGCTGGGGTGCCTGTGCTTGGACCCAGTTCTGAAATCACATTTCTCCCTAGCCTCAAAACACTGTCTCAGGCAGTTTCTCACCAGCCCAAGGACAGCATGCCTTAGCAAAACATTTCTCTCTCTTCCTGATACGGTAGCCAGCTGATTTTGAACCATCTGTATATTGGCTGAACTAGCTGTGTACTGGTCATAAAAATATTACTACTCACTGACCTAGACTTAGACATACGTACACTCCCTAACGTTTATCTTGTCTAACAAGATGTTGATGGAAGCAGCCTGGGTATTTCTTAGTCAGCCCTGACTGTTAGTTGACTTAGTTTTGTTTCAGGCCTAAAACTACACCTTCATGCAGGCCTCTCCCCCAATCCCCCATTACTATTTCCCAGTGAACTCTGGGTAAAATGCCTGCGCAGTAGATACTAAAAATAAATGTTCCTTTAAGAACTAACCACTCTTTAACCACTCCCTAATCCTGTCCTGAATCACCTAGTTAGCATATTTGGCACATGTTTTACTATGGTTTAACCTATATAAACATTAACTGTACCCCTGTAAGGTTGTGGATTCCCTAAGAACTCTTGCCTGGTGAAAAGCATAACAATAAATCTTTGCCTCCTTGACTTAAAGAATGCTTGGGTCCGCAAATTCATTCCAGATGGTCTTGACCCTGTCTGGGAACTCCATTCTTGGGGTTCCTGTAATCTCTCCTAAACCTCATCAATCTGAACTCAGATCTTCCTGACTCTAGGCCCTATCCTGACTCTAGACTCTATCCATGGCACCCCCTAGCTGCCCCTATGAAATTTCTACCAGGTGCCAAGTCTTATACTAGGCACTAAGGTAGATATAGAAACGTGATTCTTGACCTCAAGTAGCTTACTATCTAGAAAGGAAAATGAGGGGCTTGGATTAGATGATTTCTAAATTCTCTCTACACTTTCCTATGAGTGTATGAAATCCCAGGGTCTTCATTATCTTATTATAGAAATAGGATGGTGATAATTTGGCTGCTATCACTATTTTTTTAATATAACATTTTGAGCACAGCTGCTATCTCTCCTTTATCCCTTATATGTAGTCAACCAACAATTATTAATTTAGAGATTTACAGAACTTAGAGCTGGAAGTAACTTTAGAAACCAGTCCAATCTGCTCATTTTACAGTGGAGGAAAAAGAATTTCTTCAAGATGTCTTTCATCTATCCCTTATTTTAGCTTTCCAGTGCTACAACCTTAGCTCCACAGTGTCTGGTACTAGGGCTAACGACAATGGCCTACTCTCCCCTTCAATTCATCCTTGACACCACTGCCAGAATAATCTGAGGGTTCTTCACTTTTTGTGTCATGGACTCATTTGGCAATGTGGTAAAGCCAGGCGACCTTAACAGTTGGCCAGCTGCATTGTGAGAGTATCTGAACACAAGAAAGACTTCCATTATGTGTGATTTAGTGGTGAGTCAAATAATTACAGTACTTTTGAAGTAGTGATGAATATAAAAGATATTTCAAGATATCTGCAACAACTCTGATGTGATATGAAAATGTCTGTGATTTCTGGTGGGGACAAAACACAGGAACTGCTAATACTACTATAGTTTGCCGCTTACATTCATAATTAAAGGAAATGCTAAATTTCAGTTAGAAGTTAGTAAAAACAAAGATCAACCTTTATGTTAGAACTGTTGTTTCAACTGTTTCTTTGGTATATGTATGACTTTTTTCCCCCCTCATCCAAGTTCAATTCAATGGACCTCCTGAAATCTAACCACAGAGCCCTTAGGTCTGTGTGGACCCCTGATTAAGAACTCTTGTTCTAAAGCACAACTTTCAAAAAACCTCCATTACCTATAGAAGGAAATTGGGGTTATTTCTGGATTGAGGCCCATCATAGTATTTCCTCATCCTGTCTAGCCAACTTTATCTCCCACTTCTCCCAGCACGGTTAGGCCCTTCTCTTTACTCTCTGCCACCTCGATTTCCTCATGATGATCTTCGAACCTTTGGAAAACCCTCCTAATTTCTTTTTATTTTGTTCATCCATTTTCAAGGACAAGCTTAAATCCTTCCTCTTCCATGAAGTCTTCCACTAAGGCTCATATAGCTTTTATACTATATACTTATATACTTTTTATTACTATGACTGCCTCCTGTCATCAACCTTAATTTTAGAACTTAGTTTTATATCCTGTAGATACAATGAAGTTTAACTGTTTCATATGTATATATGTCTTATCTCAGGAGGGTTATAAACTAGGAAGAGAGAGAGAGAGAGAGAGAGAGACAGTGCTTAAGAATTTCTTTTCTATCTCCCACAGTTCCCAGCAGGTAGGGGACTTCCATAAATATCCGCTATATTGAGTTCATGACAACTTTTACCATGTTTTATCATAAAGCGCCTAAGTGTAAAGATGTTTTCACTGAATTGGTTCACTGCAACTCTTTTGCACATATATTCAGTACAATGAAAAGATTCACCTACCCAGGTAACTGAACTGAATGTGCCTATTAGTCAGAACGCAAAATACAAAGACCTGCCAAAGTGGAAAAACAATGGATATGCCCACATATTAAGCATTAAAAACAAACCAATGTATGAAAAATTTGCTTGAATAAAACTTTCATAGGAGTGATTTCTTTGCTTCTTGAGAAACACCATTAATTCTACAATATCATGAAAGCCAATCTGGTAAAGATTATAGTAGACTTCACAAACGTCATTAGTTTAGAAAAAACACTCTATTAAAATTTCAAATCTCACAATATGATGTGGTCAAAGACATCTGGGACAACTAATTGGGCTCACAAAAAAGGATAATCTTGCAGTTTCACTTTTTAATGGAAGCTACAGCTCTTCCAAGAAGTGGAATTTGTTCAAATATTTCTTGAGCATCTACTATATTTAAGGCTTTGATGAGGACTTGCAGAAGGAATATAGATGAATAGAAAATGATCATTGCCCTCAAAGATCTCACATTCTGGTAAGAGAGACCAAATAGAACTGTGAAATAACATTGCAAGAAAGAAGTAATAATTCAACACAACAAGCCAAAAGGTGTCCCACCAATCCTAGGCAGTATAAGTACTATTATGCCTCTTTTACAGATGAGGAAACTAAAGTCCAGAAACCTTATATGAGCTTGTCCAAGGTTACAGAGCTGAGTGTAGAACTCACATCTGATTCCAGAGCTATGCCATACACATTGCCCTCACAATTTTATGTTCCTAAACAGCATTTAAAAGAAACTAATCTGCCCAGGGTTGCACAAGCTCGTATGTATAGAGGTAGCTTCTGAACTAAGGTTTTCCTGGCTTTGACACTGGTTCTCTAGCTACTATAGCAAGATGACTCTGGAGAGTCAATAAATAGTAGCAATTATAATAAAAAAAGAAAACTAATCTGTTTCATATTGCACCCCTAGCCTTTTATGTGGCATGTTCTTTCTTACACAGTATACAATATTAAATGCTCCATTAACCTGTTTAAATAAAAGCTTCACCTATTAAGAGTGTTAGTATGTAAGACATACCTTGGTGTCACAAATCTTTCTACTTAATATAACAAAGTTTATCCCACTGCTTCTGGCAGCAGATTAACCATTGTGAGATCACTTCCCAGAGTAATTCATTTGTTCAACAGTTAATAAATCCTTACCATGTGGACTATACTGAAATAGATTAAAAAAATTACTTGGGAGGTTTGGAAGAGGGAGAGATTACTTCTGACTGGTAGAGGATCAGGAAAACCTTTATGAAGGGGGGCATTAGAACAGAGGGAGACAAGGGAAAGATATTTCAGGTAGCAGAATTAAATTTTAAGGTATAAGGTATAAAATGATAGTCATCGATTATAGTAATCTACTGTTTGATAAACCCAAGACTCCAGCTTCTGAGATAAGAACTTACTATTTGACAAAGCTGCTGGGAAAATTGGTATGGCAGAAACTAGGCATAGACCAATATCTTATACCATATGCCAAAATAAAGTCAAAATGGGTACAGGATTTAGATATAAAGGTTGATACTATAAGCAAACTGGGAGAGCAAGGAATAGCTTACCTGTTGGATCTATGGAGAATAGAAGAATTTATGACCAAACAAGAGATAGAGAATATTATGAAATGCAAAATGGATAATTTTGATTATATTAAATTGAAAAGTTTTTGTACAAACAAAGCCAATGCAACTAAGATTAGGAGGGAAGCAGAAAACTGGGAAAAAATTTTTTACAACTAGTGTCTCTGCTAAAGACCTCATTTCTAAACTATATAGAGAAATGAGTCAAATTTATAAGAATACGAGTATTCCCTAACTGATAAATGGTCAAAGGACATGAACAGGCAGTTTTCAGATGAAGAAATTAAAGCTATCTATAGTCATGTGGAAAAATGCTCTAAATCACTACTGATTAGAGAAATACAAATACAAACAACCCTAAGGGACCACCTTATACCTATCAGACTGGCTAACATAACAAAACAGGAACATGATGAATGCTGGAGAAGATGTGGGAAAACTGGAACACTAATGCATTGTTGATGGAGTTATGGACTAATCCAATCATTCTGGAGAGGAATTTGGACCTATGCCCAAAAAGCTATAAAAATGTGCATGCCCCTTGACCCAGGAATACCACTTCTAGGTACATATCCCAAAGGGATCATACAAAAGGGAAAAGGACCCACATGTACAAAAATATTCATACCAGCTCTTTTTGTGGTGACCAAGAATTGGAAATTGAGGGAATGCCCATCAATTAGGAAATGGCCAAACAAGTTGTGGTATATGAATGTAATGAAATACTATTTTGCCATAAGAAATGATGAGCAGGCAGACTTCAGAAAAACCTATAAAGACTTGAATGAACTGATGCTGAGTGCAGTGAGCAGAATCATGAGAACACTGTACACAGTAACAACCACAATGTGCCATGATTAATTTATATAGATTTATCTCTTCTTAGCCATGCAAAGATCTGAAACAACTCCAAAGGACCCATAATAGAAAATGCCATCCACATCCAGAAAAAGAAGCAAGGAGTCTAAATGCAGACTGAAGAATGTTATTTACTCTCTTTTCTTTTTCTTGTTTTTTCTTCTATCTTGTTCTAATTCGCTCTAATTCTTCTTTACAACATGACTAATGTGAAAATAAGTTCAATATGAATATATAGAAAGTCTATATCAAATTGTGCACTGTCTTGGAGTAGGGGGAAGGAAGAGATGGGGAGAAAATTTAGAACTCAAAATCTTATGGAAGTGAATGTTGAAAACTAAAAATAAATAAATACATTTAAAAAAAAGATAGGCATCCTGAGTTATGAAAAGAAGGCTAATCTTTGAGTCAGGAAGACCTGGGTTTAAGTCGTCTTTGCCTCATAACGAGCTGTGTAACCCAGCATAAGTTGTAACCTCTCAGTGCCCTAGGCAACTCTCTAAAGACTAAATTACACATCATTTGGAGGGAGAGTCTATACCAAGAGTTTCTCATACTGCTGAAATCAAAGATCCAGACAAAAAGCAGTGGAAAGCATATATAAACATGGTCATAGTTAATTTTTTGATGTATAGCATTCCATTTCATTTGCATAGGAGCTAAGTAGTTCCATTTCGGCAAAGCTTCAATTCAACAATTGGTGCTGGGGGAGAGAGAAAATTTAGATAACACTTGGTCCTTGGCCTCATAGACCATATAGTTTTAATAAGCTTCAAAGATCTAAATACATTGGAAAATTGTTTTTTTATAATGTTAATGTCTTCATGAAAGATTATTTAATTGACTTTTCTCCTATCTAAGGAGGGCCATGATCAAAATAGTTTTTGTAATTGTGTTCATATAGTTTCTGGGTTTGGCTTGGTAGGTAGACTCCCAAGTATTTTATATTGTCTACAGTTATTTTAAATGGCTTCTCTTTCTCTACGAAAAACTATTCAGTCATCTCAAACTAATAATTATGCTCCTTAACACTCTATAAGGTTCTCCTAGTGATACAATCCAAGGAGGTAATAGTGGTTATGTACTCCCCTGATTGATTATGTTAAGCAAGAGGTATTGAAAGGGGGTCCAAATGTGGCAATTGATACAGTCGAGAAAGGTCAGGCTAAATGACCTCTCAGGTCTTTTCTTACAGTGAGACTTTGTGATTCAATATATCCTAAAGCCTGAGTAATAGTCAAATAAGAGAAAGATCTTTGCATTGTCCATCCCCATCTAGTCCTTTATACCTAATAGTTTAAAACTGCTTGGCTCTTTTTCATAATCATAGAATAGTAGGACTTCAGAGTTGGAAGGCACCTCAGCAGTGGTCTAATATTCCAACATCTCTGAAACATGGTTGTCTAGTCTCTGCTCAACCTCTTCCAGTGATAGCTTGGTCAGTGTTTTAAAAAACAATACCGATTAATGAAAGGAGCTTTGGCCCCAGAATCAAGGAAACCTTGATTCAAATTCAGCTTTTGCACCTTACAGCCCTGGGACCACTTCAATTCCACCTGTATGATGTCCAGCACGGATAGAACTACCGAGCTTTTCTAAGCAAGTAAAGGGTTAAGCAAACGTGAAGGGCAATTAAGCAAAGCAAGGATATTAACTCCACTCCATCAATACTTAATGTTTTAGTCGCACTGATTTGTTTCTGCGGCGATAAAACCTCACCTACTGTTAGAACTTGGAAACAGATAAATTGGGATTTTTAAACTTTTGCGTACGGGGGCCATTATCGAGTACTGGAACTATTTTACGTGGAGTAGTTATTACTGTTTTTTTTTTTGTTTAAACCTTTCTCACTATCCCTTTCCCCACGGGAATTAAATGTTGGGTCCAACAGGAAGATTATCTCACCTCTCCCCTCTTTCCTCCAAGTAGTCCAGTCAGGGAAGTGAGGGTGGTGGGTGTGTATGTATGTATACATATATATAGTATGTATGTATGTATGTATGTATGTATGTATGTATGTATGTATGTATGTGTGTAAGTGGAGTGGAGGTGCATGATTTATTTTGATAAGACTTTGGCCTGGCTCTCCCGGCCAGCTGCTTGTAAGTTTACTTTTTGGAGTGGTATGTTGAACCGAGCAGGGCCACTTCAGGCTGCGGGCAGCCCAGGGCTCACGAACCCCCTCCCTGCGGGCTCGCCCCAGCTCGCTGGCTTACCTGGGCTGGCGGGGCTGTCTCCGCCGCTGCCGCCGCCAACGCTGGGGAGTTTGCTGCGGAGCCCGGCGGAGGAGGCTGCGGAGCGCAGCGCGTGTCCACAGCTCACCGAGAAGTTCTCGGACGCCTTCTTGGCCAGCGAGAGGATGGGGTGCGACCAGCCGGCGTCGTCCCCGGCCGCCGCCTTGCCCCCAACCTCACTGCGCACCTCGCTCGCTGGGGGAATCTGGGTCCGGTCTATGATCTCGAAGTCTTCCCGCGGATCCAGAGCCCGGGAGCCACCAGCCTCGCCTTCGGCCATCTTTACACAGCTATCTGACACCAGTCAGGAGGAAGCAGGTTTGCAGCCGCCCCAGCCGCCCGCCAGCTCGCCTGCTCGCCCGCCTGCCCCGGGCAGCAAGCGCTGCATCCAGCGCCCAGGAAGATGCTATCAAACATTTTTTTTTTTAATCCCAGGTGGATGGAGTGCGAAAGCCAGCCTGTGCAGAAAAGAGTTTTAGAAAGAGTCTTGAAGCTGTGGTGGGAAGGGGTACACCTTGGGGCAGCTCGCAGATGCCAGGAGGCAAGAGTGAATTTGGGGGAGGGTTCTTAGATTCGAGGCAGGGAGAAATGAATTTGAGGGGTCTCAGAACCAAAGTGAGAAGGAGTGAGCTGTAGGAACGGTCTCAGGAGATTATTTAGGCAAGAATAAAAATTGATGAGGTCAGTGTAAGCAAGAATGTGCTTTGAGTGGTACCTTGGGGGTGGCATGGGAGTTCGAGGAGCCAGCTCTTGGAATCGGTTTCCCAGGGCTTTGGTGTGATTGTGTGTTTGGGCGGTAGGGTGGGGGAGGGAGGAGTTCTTTGTTGAGAGATCACTAGGCTTTCGAGATTCTTTGTTGTGATGAGGCCTCAAGTGTCTCAGTTATTCGTTGATTTAAATCCAGCATTTGGCCATTCCTCTGAGCAGTCGCTCAGAATTGCTCTGAAGAGGGTCCGTGTAAGGGAGTGAAAGGGGAGAATTAAGACAAATAGGGAATATGATGTAGGGAAAGATATTTGGGAGCTAATGACTTCAAGAGAGAAAGTAAACATTGTGAGAGGGCATCGTTTCATTCTTTGTACTTGTGTCCTTTGTGCCAAACAGTGTGGGCACTTAAGTAGGCACTTAATATATACTTGATTAATTGCTTATAAGAGAGGAGAGAGCTCCATATTTCCCTATACTGCCTAGGGTATGCACCAGCATCTTCCTAGTCACATGAGCTCCCAAGCAAGGTGTCATCCTGGACTCTTCACTTTCCCAAGCTCCCTCCCTCCTTATTGAATCTGTTGCCAAGGCCTGTTGATTTTACTTTAGTAACGTCTCTTGCATGTGCCCTCTTCTCTCCTCTGACACTGACACCACTCTGATAAAGTCCCTTATTACCTCATGTTTAGACTACAGCAATAGGCTGCTAGTGGGTCTGCCTGCCACAAGTCTCTCTTCTCTATTCCATCCTCCACTCAAATGTCAGATTCATCTTCCTAAAGAAAGGTGCCATTTTGTTACACACCCCACTCCCCTTCCAATAAACCGAATGGTCTTTCTAGTTAGGTAAGTGGCGAGCTTCCTGTCCCAGCAGGCATTTGGAAGTTAGTCAACAAATTTACTGTTTCAGGCACTCTGCTAAGATCTGGAAATACACAGAAGGGCAAAAAGTTGGCCTTGTCCTCAAGGACCTTACATTTCAGTGGGGAAGACAGCATGTAGTAAATAACTAGGTACAAGCAGCATATATACAGAATTGATGGAAGACAGTCTAGACAGTCTGAGAGGGGAAGACTAATTGTTGAAGGAGTCAAGAAAGGTCTTCTACAGTGAGTGGAATTTGAAATGAATCTTGAAGGACATCAGGGAAACTGAGAAGTAGGAGTGGGGGTAGTGGAGAACTCCAGGCATGGAGAACAGACAATACTCCTTCCTAAACCTCCTTCCAGGTAGAGGATTCTAATGAACAGGAAGTTCCATCTAAGGGGCAAAGAATTCTATGGTCCATGAGAAGTAGCTCTACAGAAAGTCTCTCTTTATGATTAATGGTTGGAAGCAAGTACTTTGTGTTGATTACTTGGTTCCTTATACCAATCTCTAAGGAATAAAAAGAACAAAACCATTTTTTTTTAATCTGTAACTCCTAGTCTCATACTTTACTGTTCTGCAGACTTCAGCAGACCAAGTGGCCCTGACCGTGCATATTCTTCCTCCTGGCCACTATTTTCCCCATTGCTTCTTGCTACCACAAAGCTCAGTCTCCCCTTCACACCCTTTTGGCCCTCAAAATTGAAGGAATGGGCAAAAGATACTGCTTTAGCTTCAGTACCAGTAAAAGACATCATGACATTTTAAATCAGTGCCAAAAACCAGAAAACATTCCATAATATGAAGGAGTTGGGCTAATTATCTCTTTTTTTAAAAATAAATTTTATTTAATATATTTAGTTTTCAACATTGATTTTCACAGGAGTTTGAATTACAAATTTTCTCCCCATTTCTACCCTCCCCCCACTCCAAGATGGCAGATATTCTGGTTGCCCTGTTCCCCAATCTGCCCTCCCATCTGTCACCTCACTACCCTCCCATCCCCTTTTCGCTTCCTTTCTTGTAGGGCAAGATAAATTTCTATACCCCATTGCCTATGTATCTTATTTTCTTGTTGCCTGCAAAAACTTTTTTGTTTTTGTTTTTGAACATCTATTTTTTAAAACTTTGAGTTCCAAATTCTCTCCCCTCTTCCCTTCCCACCCACCCTCCCTAAGAAGTCAAGCA
>CM053625.1:40393107-40418932 GCA_028646595.1 Phalanger gymnotis
GATTTCTTTTTGGGATCTATTTGAGGAGGTGATCTGTGGATTCTTTCAATTTCTATTTTGCCCTGTGACTCTAGAATATCAGGGCAGTTCTCCTTGATAATTTCTTGAAAGATGATATCTAGGCTCTTTTTTAGATCATGGCTTTCATGTAGTCCAATAATTTTTAAATTATCTCTCCTGGATCTATTTTCCAGGTCAGTGGTTTTTCCAGTGAGATATTTCACATTGTCTTCCATTTTTTCATTCCTTTGGTTCTGTTTGATAATATCTTGATTTCTCATAAAGTCACTAGCTTCCACTTGCTCCAATCTCATTTTTAAGGTAGTATTTTCTTCAGTGGTCTTTTGGACCTCCTTTTCCATTTGGGTAATTCTGCCTTTTAAGGCATTCTTCTCCTCGTTGGCTTTTTGAGCTCTTTTGCCATGTGGATTAGTCTATTTTTTAAGGTGTTGTTTTCTTCAGTATATTTTTCAGTATTTTTTTGGGTCTCCTTTAGCAAGTCATTGACTTGTTTTTGGTCTTCTTTGTCACCAAAGAAGGATTCCAGAGTCTTGAGTTTTTCAGCAGGGTATGACTGCTTGTAGACTAAAGAGTTCTATGTTCCAATCTTGGGGGGATGCGCCAGCTCTGCCACACCAGCACTCCTCCTTCCCCAAGAACCCCCAACCTGGACTGGACTTAGATCTTCAGCAGGCTCTTCACTCCTGCTCTGATCCACCACTTAATTCCTCCCACCAGGTGGGCCTGGGGCCAGAAGCAACTGCATCTGTAGTTATGTAGCTGCCCCACCTCTGCTGCCCCCAGGGCGGTGGCCAAACTGCAAACTCCCTGTCCCCAGCAGCTTTTCCCACCAACCTACTCTGTTGTCTTTGGTGTTTGTGGGTTGAGAAATCTGGTAACTGATGCAGCTCACTGATTCAGGGCACTAGGGCACACTCTGCCCAGCTCCTGGTCTTGTTGGTCTGCGCCGCCGATGCTGGCCTCTGCTCCGCTCCCCTCTGCTCCCATTTCCACCCGGGATAGATCTTACCCAGAGACTATTCAGGCTGTCCTGGGCTAGAGCCCTGCTTCCCTCTGCTACCCTGTGGGTTCTGCAGTTCTAGAATTGGTTCAGAGCCATTTTTTATAGGTTTTTGGAGGGACTTGGTGGGGAGCTCACGCTAGTCCCTGCTTTCCAGCTGCCATCTTGGCTCCACCCCCAGGCTCATTATCTCTTAAACCCTTTCCAGCTCTGAAACTATGATTCTCTTTTTTGGGTTTGTTTTGGCAGGGCAATTGGGGTTAAGTGACTTGCCCAAGGTCACTCAGCTAAGTATGTGTCAAGTGTCTGAAGTCACATTTGAACTCAGGTCCTCCTGACCCAAGGGCTGGTGCTCTACCCACTATACTACCTAGCTGCCCCGTCTATGATTCTTTAATCATCACATAAACAAGGTCAGAAGCCAGCCTTCTCACTTACAAAGATTCTTTCCCAGTCAATGACTGTGTGACAAAAGTACTAATTTTGAGGTTTGGGCGCCATCTTGTGGATTACAAGTAGATAACTTCTGAATGGTTTCCAACAGTCTTTCCCAGGCTGATTTGGCTATGGTTTCCAAGGCACTGGAAAAAAAAAAATTGGGATCATGGCTCTAGAACTGGAAGTGACCTTAGAGGACATCTAGACCTACCCCTTCATTTTACAGTTGATGAAACTGAAATCTAGGGAGATTAAGTGAGTTGTCCAAGGTTACAAAGAGGCAAGATTGAACCAAGAGTTTGTCACTCCAGTGTGAGGGTTTTTCCCTGCTGGGAAAGACTGGGACTTGGGACAAAAAGGGGCATGAGGAAGCAAAATAGAGGATAATAAGTCTCTCTTATTCCAAAATTGCCAGTTTTTTTTAGCCACATATAGAATTTTATTTTAAATATTTTACAGGGGAAAAATGTAAATATCATTGATGTTTTTTCATGGAAAATTGTTCATGGAAATTTCATTCACATCCCATGGTAACACTCAGATTCTGTATGAATTTGAGAAACATTGTTTTACAATACTGGATTTAATTCACACAGTGCACTGTGGTTTGGAACCCCTGATAGGTCTGGTGGAAATAGCCCTGATGGGGAAAGTTACCAGTTACTTGGAGCAGGCCTCAGACTAGGCCTCAGTTCCTATGTGAGGCTCCTTCCATCACTTCTCATGGCCAATTTCCTACTCCTCTGGCCTCTGGTAATAATAATAATCATAGCCTGGTATTTCTGCACATAAAAAAAAAAATCTCTGTTGAGTTAGGTGGAGCAGTGGATAGAGTGCTGGTCCTGGAATAATGAAGACCTGAGTTTAAATCCAGCCTCAGATGCTTACTACATGTGTGATCCTGAACAAGCCACTTAACCTCTGTTTTCCTCAGTTTCCTCATCTGTAAAATGGGACTTATAATAGCACCTACCTCCCAGGGTTGAGAGGATCAAATAAATAGTAATCATAAAGTACTTAGCACGGTTCCTGGAACATAGTAAATATTATAGAAACATTAACTCTTATTATTATAGACCGAGGCAAGGCAAAGTTGTGAGGTATTGTGGGAAGTGAGATCGGCGCTGCTTTCTCTAGAACAGAGAGGACAGTGGAACCTGTCCTGCCCTAAGTGGAATCTGGGGAGCCAAGAACCCGGTGACAGTTTAAAAGAGGAACTCTGCATGCTGTTTACACAATCCACCCCCCTCCCAATCTTTTCTGCTCTTTCCCCTTTTCTTCATTGCTCCTTTCACAATGCTCTTCTCAGGCATTAGAGCTAGAACTTTCTCTGAGATGAAGGAGCCAAAGGCTGCAGCTGTGCTGGGGAGGCAAAGTGGAACATAAGAGATTAGAGCTGTGATCAGCACCATGCCTAAGCGACTGAGAATAAGCAGGCAGCGTGACTTTTGTGCCCACGAGTCACGGAGCTAGTGGAAACACATCTTCTTTAGTCCACGAGTCTGAGATGGCTAGGGCATACCTCATTCATTTCCAGCACCCGTAGGTGTTAGGAGGTTGGGCTGGGTTTCTTTTTGTTAGGTTGTAAGATCCTTGAAGGCAGGGACAATCTTTTGCCTATTTTTGTATCCCTGGTATTTAGCATAGTTCCTGGCACACAGTCGGCACTTAATAAATGTTTATTGATTGGTTTTATTTGCAATAAACCATGTGATCCTAGCATGCTAAGTTATGATTCTATGAGTGCAGTGGACAGTAACCTAAGAACCATTGCAGGGTGGGGGGCTTTGAGCTAGGTATAGAAAGTAGATTTTCTATTCTATCATATTGAGCAATATTCTCTATCATTCCCTATATTAATTTTAGACAAAGGGTTAATCTGAGCCGAGTTGCTTAACAGTGTGACAGAAGTCTCTTAGGAAAGGGCTGACTGGTGCAGGTAGGAGGAAGGGGACCCACAAGGTCTCCAGGCTAGTGACTCAGATAGAGCCACCTGGTGGCCTGTTCAGATATTGCATGCTACCTGTGGATAATCCACAATTCAAAACTGTAGGTTTCAAGGAGACAGCCCTTGAATCACACAACCAAAGAGCCTCATGTAGGAACAAACACCACATAGCTCACACTTGTTTACACTGTAAGGTTTACAACACACTTCCTCCCACAAATCCTGTGAAGTGGATGTTACAATTATTATTAACGAGGTCTTATAGATAAGGAAACTGGAAGCAAATATCAGAACTAGGATATTTGCAAGCACATATTGGTAATGTGGTGTAATGGGAAGGATGTGGGATTGCATAACAGGGACATATGAATTGGTCTCAGGCCATAGAAGAGCTCAAAAAGGATTTGGAAAGGCAAGTAAGAGAAGTAAAGGAAAAATGGGGGAGGGAAATGAGAGTGATGCAAGAAAATCATGAAAAACAAGTCAATGACTTGCTAAATAAAGGAGACCCCCCAAAAATACTGAAGAAAATAACACCTTAAAAATAGACAAATCCACATGGCAAAAGAGCTCTAAAAAGCCAATGAGGAGAAGCATGCCTGGAAAGGTAGAATTAGCCAAATGGAAAAGGAGGTCCAAAAGACCACTGAAGAGAATACTACCTTAAAAATTAGAATGGAGCAAGTGGAAGCTAGTGACTTTATGAGAAACCAAGATATTATAAAACAGAACCAAAGGAATGAAAAAAAATGGAAGACAATGTGAAATATCTCATTGGAAAAACCACTGACCTGGAGAATAGATCCAGGAGAGATAATTTAAAAATTATTGGACTACCTTAAAGCCATGATCAAAAAAAAAAAAAAGAGCCTAGACGTCATCTTTCAAGAAATATCAAGGAAAACTGCCCTGATTTTTGTTTCTTTGGGCCCTAGATTCCTCATTTTTATAATGGGATTGTGGCAAGAGTTGGACAAGGTCATCTATGAAAATGCTATACCTAGGACACCATCTTGGGCTGATGAACTCTAAGATGTTTTCTAGCTGTAAGAATCTATGAGTAAGCCCAGTGACTTTGTTTCTTTAACTTTGAAATGTTGGGCTAGCATTATAGGACAGCAGTCTGTGCTGGATCCATAGACATCAGTGTGGCATGCTTCCCAAGTACCAACTTACTTTCTAGAAATGTACTATGCAGATTTGTCATGAGGAAGGAATAATTGTGAAAAAACATGCTAATCCCTACCCTATAATTCATTGCGGTTCCACAAGCATTTATTCTGTACCTATGCACATAGCACTGGGCTATGTGTTGGGGATATGAAGACAAAAATGAAATAAGTCCTGCCTTCGAGGAGAGAAAATAAGAAGTTTTGTTGATGTGATGAATCCAAAATTGGTATTGGGACTGGAAGTGTGATTTCGATGGCAAAGAGAACTCTGAGGTGAGGGATTCCAACTACTAATAAGGGTCAGCACCTCCTCTGTAGCTTAGAGTGTTAGGGAACTGCCTCAGGCACATAGGTGACAGTCAGTAGGTGTCAGAAGTGGGACTTGAACCGAGGTATTCCTAGCTCTGAAGCCAGCACTATCTGATAGGCCAATTCTGCCTTTCAAGTTTGAGATGCCCATGGAAAATCTAGGTAGAGATTTCCAGTATGTAGTTGAACTGGATCATAGGTTTAGAATTCATCTGCTGGAGATGGTCATTGAACCCTTGAGAGTAGATGTGATCCATGAGAGAAGAGAGAGAGGAAAAGGGAGAGAGGGTCTGAGAGGAAAAAAAGGAGCCAGGATTTCAGATTTGGGTATACCAATGCATAGGAGATAGGACCTAGAAGATAATCTGGAAAAAAGAGACTTAGGAGCAGTAAGATGAGAGAACCAAAAGATTGCTTTCTCTATTCTCTCTAATTTTCGATTTCTTCCTACTTACCGGC
This sequence comes from Phalanger gymnotis, assembly GCA_028646595.1. Classification (NCBI taxonomy): domain Eukaryota; kingdom Metazoa; phylum Chordata; class Mammalia; order Diprotodontia; family Phalangeridae; genus Phalanger; species Phalanger gymnotis. The sequence goes on from CM053625.1 coordinate 40,398,455, forward strand.
TCCTTCCCTGCCACCTTCAAACATGCCTATGTCCCTCCATCCTTAAAAAACCCTGCTTGATCCTACTATCTCTTCTAGCTATCATCCTGTGTCTCTTCTCTCCTTCCAGGATAAACTCCTTGAGGAAGCCATGTAAAATCTGTGTCTCTGGTTGCTCTCTTCTCTTTTGATTCCAAACCCTTAAGAAATCTGCCTTCTGAATTCTTTATTTAAATGAAACTTTTCTTTCCAAAGCCACCCATGACCTCTTAGTCCCTAAACTAATGGCCTTTTCTTAATCTTCCTCTTTCTAGACCCTTCTGCAGTCTTTTATACTGTTGATCACCTTCTTCTCGCAGATGTTCCCTTCTCTTTAGGTTTTCATTACACTGCTAGCCTGATTTGCCTTTGAATGTCTGACCTCTCCTCAGTCACCTTTCCTGGATCTTCATTCAGCTTATACCCACTAACTGTGGCCATTTTTTAAGGCTCTATCCTAGGTGCTCTTCTCTTTTCCTTCCATTCTCTTTAACTTGGTGATTTAATCAGCTCCCATGGGTTCAGTTTTCATCTCAACGTAGATGGTTCTGCTTTCTATTTATATAGCTTTAAACTACCATATCCGATCTTGCATAAGCAATTGCTAATTGGACATCTCGAACTGCAATGTAGACATCTTAATTCAATATATTCAAAATAGAATTCACTGTCTTTCCCGCCAAACCCTCCCTTCTTCTTAACTTTCTTATTTTTGTCAAAGGCATCTTCCCAGTCACTTAGGCTCACCACCTTAGCTTCATCTTCGACTCCTCGCTTTCACTCACTCCACATATCCAATCCGTTGTCAAGTCCTGTTATTTCTATCTTCATAACATCTCTCATACATTTCCCCTTCTCTCTACTTACACAGTTGCTACCTTAGTTTAGGTCCTTATCACCTCATACCGGGACTATTTCAATAGCCTTCTGCTTGGTCTTCTTGCCCTCTTCCTCACTCTAGTCTGTCTTCCATTCAGCGTGATCTTCCCAAAGCGCTTCAGTTGTTGTTCAGTGATTTTTAGTCAGGTCCTGCTCTTTGTGACTCCATTTTAAGGTTTTCTTGGTAAAGATAGTAGAGTGGTTTGCCGTTTCCTTCTCTAGCTCTTTTTATAGATAAGGAAACTGAGGAAGATAGGGTGAAATGACTTGCCCAGGGTCGCACAGTTAAGTGTTTGGGGTCAGATTTGATTCAGGCCTGCCTGATTCCAGGCCTGGCACTCTATCCACTTCGCCACCTAACCGCTCCTCCTAAAGTGCAGGGTCTGATCAAGTTACTTCCTTACTCACTAAATTCCAATGGCTCCCTATTACCTCTAAGATAAAATATAAAATCCCCTGGCTTTCAAAGCCCTTCGCAATCTGTCCCTTTCCTGTCTTTCAAGTCACCTTACAATGTATTCCCCTCCATATACTTTATGATGAAGTGACCCTGGCTTTCTTGCTATCTTCTGCAATATAGTACCCTATTTCCTGACTCTGTACTTTTCATTGGCTCTCTCTCAGGCCTGGAATGCTTTCCCTTCTCACTTCTACTTCCTGACTTCTTTCAAGACTCAGCTCAACTCCCACCTTCCTGAAAGAGGCCTTTTTTAAAAAAAATTATTATTATTTTAGTTTTCAACATTCACTTCCATAAGATTTTCAGTTTTAAATTTTCTTCCTCTCCCTCTCCATTGCCCTCCCCAAGGCAGCGTGCAATCTGATATGAGTTCGACTTATACTTTCATATTAAACATATTTTCACATTAGTCATGATGCAAAGAAGAAGAATTAGAACTAATGGGAGGAACCACAAGAAAGAAGAAACAAAACAAAACAACAAAAGAAAAGGAGAGTAAATGGCAGGCTTCCATCTGCATTCAGACTCCATAGTTCTTTCTCTGGATGTAGACAGCATTTTCCATCATGAGTCTTTTGTAGTTGTCTTAGATTACTGAGAAGAGTGAAGTCTGTCAAAGTCGGTCATCGAACACTGTAGCTGTTACTGTGTACAATGTTCTCCTGGTTCCGCTCACTTTCACTCAGCATCAGTTCCTATAAGTCTGAAAGAGGCCTTTCTTAATGCTCCTCAATATTAATACTTTCCCTCTGAGATTACTTCAGATTTTCCCTCTATATATCTTATATGTACATAGTTCTTTGCATGTTGTATTCTCCATCAGAATGTGAGCTCCTTGAAGGCAGGGACTGTTTTGTGCCTTTACATTCAAGCAGTTGGCACCGTTCCTGACACATAGGAAGCATTGCTTTGTTGACTGACCCACTGAAAACCATAGCTCATGAGCCTCCACCAATATTTTTACTTCTACTTACCAGCCATAAGGCATATTAAATCAAAACCAATATAACAAATCAAGCAGTATGCAAAATAAAGTTACAGGAAATATCTCCTAATGCTCACATAGATTGTATTCTCCCATGGGTTTTACATTACCAGTAGGGAAGGGAACATGGGGGACCAGGGAACATGCATGGCCAGAAAATATAGGCAGAGCATCGTACACACTAGGAAACTGTGTGGCTAGAACATACCCCGAAAGGACATACATGTAGGGGATATGGGATATGGGATGCCAGGACATGAGTGGCCAGAGCAATTCATGCCTCTGACATTGTAGATCTGCTTGTGTTCTTTGGTGATATGACACGGTTCTGTGTTTTTTGCTGTTCATTATATCTCTGTTCTCCACTAGATGTGACTCTGTCCTAGACACATAGTATTTGCTGGGCATGTCATCTCTGGTGGGTATTATGTCTGCATATTTCCATTGGTTTTATATCTCTTCCCTCTCTAATTCATTTTGCACACAGCTTCCAGAGTGATATTCCTAAAGTATATATATATGACCATGTCACTCCCTTACTCAGTAAACTTCAGTGACTCCCTACTGCCACTCTTAGATCAAATATAAAGCCCTCCATTTAACTTTTAGGGACCTTTACAACCTGACCCCAGCCTATCTTTCCAGCCTTATACATTACTCCCTTTTCTCTACTCTGTGATCCAGCCAAACTGGCTTTCTTACTGTTCCCCACATATAATATTCTTCCTGTCTCTCAACCTTTCCCGAGGCTCTTTCTCACGCTTAGAATGCACCCTTTTTCCTTCAAAGCTCTGTTCAGGTGTTAACCTTTTCATACACGAAGACTTTCTCAGTCGTTCCAGCTACTAATGCCATCCCCCTCCCCATGCGTTTTGTATATATTTATATACATGTTGTCTGTCCTGATAGAATGTAAGCTCCTTGAAGGCAAGAGCTGTTTCTTTTTTGTCTTTGCATCCCCAGTACCTAGCATTGTACCTGTTGCATGGTATGCGTTTAATAAATGATTAATTAATATGTTTGATTAAATAAATCATTAATTGGATAACAAATGGTTCGTTGGTCTTTCATTTCCCTAATTTTTCTCTTCCAACATCTGGGCTTCAGCTTTTCAGGTCCAGGTGCTGGACTTTCGGCTCCCATCTGCTCAGGTGCTGTGGCTAGAAAACGTCTGTCTTAGAGGAGCGGCAAATAGTTCATAGCTGAGGTTAGGAGCCACCACATGTAGCTAAGGGAAACCAATAAAAGTCAGATTGTCCCAGACTAATGTTAAAGATATTCGTTTGACTCCTTGTGTTTGGTGCTGATTCAAAGTCTGTGGTCCCAGAGAACCACCTGAAAGGGTTAGAAAGTTCCTTGTAATTCCTATTTAAACTCTAATGGAAATCCTGTGTCCTCAAAACCCATTTGATTAAAAACCCATTTGATTGATTAAAAAAACTCCACAGGAATTGTGTGATTCTGACTGCTCCCTCTTCCCCCCTTCACCCCCACCCCCAACACTGGCAAGCAAATTAGGTTGCATAAGAATATAAATTAAGCAAAGAAGCCAACGTTGTTGTATCTATCGGCATTCTTTGGCTGCATTCTTTTTAAAATTTATGTCTATCTTTTAGGAGTCCTGGATCTTCCCCCTTCAACGCCCCCTCCCCTGCCCCTACCAAAAGCCATCCCTTGTTTTTATAGTGTATTTTGGCCAACGATTTGGCTATTTCATCACAAATGTAAAGGAACAAATAATTATAATTGTTTCTGCTACAGAGAGTCCAAACTGGTTAGTCTAGGATAAAAGTTCCTCCAATTTCCCATCCTTATGTCACAGTACTCACCTACAAGTACCTTATGTTTCAAGGAAAATAGAAAGTTCTCAGTTCTTCAAAGATGATGCCTCAGGTTTTCCTGCCTCTATGTCTTTGCTTACTCTCTGGAAAGCTCTTCCCCATCCCCGCCTCTTCAATTCTCAGCTCAAATGCCTCCTCCATAAATCTTTCACTGATCCCTCTGCCCTCTACTCCCCAATTGGAAGTGGTTTCCCTTATCTGAGATATTGTGATCACTTATGTACATATCTCCCTCAGATACTTACTACCTGTGTGACCCTGGGCAAGTCACTTAACCCTGTTTGTTCAGTTTTCTCATCTGTAAAATGAGCCAGAGAAGGGAATGGCATGCCACTGTAGTATCTTTGTCAAGAAAACCTCAAATGGGATCACGGAGACTTGGATATGACTGAAAAATGACTCAAGAACAACAAAAATGTCCATATCTGCTCCTCTCTACCTGAGGATGGAGGTTGTATCTTATCCATCTTTGGCACAGGAGGTTGTCTTAGTATAGGATCCTGAATACAGAAAGTGCCTGAGAAATGCTTGCTGAATTGAAAAAAAAAAGTATATAAGGAGCAGACAGGACCAAGGATTGGAAGGACTTCCTGTTCTTTGCTCAGTCAAGTCCTCACCTTTTTATTAGGGTTTTTAAAAAACAATTTATAGTTGCTTAGGGAACTATACAGTTTCATGCCATTCTTAGAATGGGTAAACACTAGGGCTGGGATGTGGGTGGAGCAGACAGAAAAGATTCTAGGGGCAGAATTTTCCATAATTCTTCTTTCTCCAGATGAGACGGTAACCCAGATGAGCCACCAGGAGAGGGTGGGTGAATAGGGTAGGGTTACCATCTAACACTTAATCTATGACTTCTGTATGGTGGGAGTCAAATAGATTCAATCGACAGTTTAAACCCCTGTAGCTGTGACCAGACTCCATTGCTCTCACCATGGTCACTATCCCCCTGCACCCCCTTCCTCTTCTGGACACTTCGGTAGAGTAAGTGTCTAACTGCATTAGACCTCTACTTCAGGCTTTACTACATACTACCTATATGAACATGGGTAAGTCAGTTCATCATTTTGGAGCTAATTTCCTTACCTATAAAGTGAGAGGTTTGGATTAGAGGTCTCTATGGACCTTTATAGTCTCAACTTTCTAAGAGTATGTTTTTCTAATTCTGTAGGATTGGGAAAAACAGAAAGAAATGTTATACTTGGTATAGCACTGGCTATTAGCAGAGCGAAATAGAGGACGGGAAGTCTCATTCAAAGTGCTGATAGCTTCCGGTGTGGTGCAAGAAGCAGATATCCGCCAAGTCTAAGTAAACCTCCACGCAGACCATAGCCCCAGGAAAGGGTACAGTATCGTAGATAGAATCAAGTGACCACTAGGTGGCCCTAGAATACTTATTTATTTCGAGAAGCTACTTGTACCATCCTTAGAACTCCTCTTGGGGTGGGAAGGTGGCTGTTGTCTCTGACGAATATATATATATATATGCATGATGAAGTACATTGGAAGATCGTTTTGGTGAATCATATCACATAGGACCAATCCATATTAAATCAGGAAACTCCCAATTTAACGTGCCAGATGTATATAGAATTTTCACAAGTGGTTTCTGGTTTTTAACTTGATTTGCACTTTAGGTTTGTGTTCATTTTTGGAATTCGTTCATTTATCTCTCCATCAAATGTTTATGGCCAGTGTTCCCAATGCTTCTTAGAAGTTTGATGGGGGAAGGTAAGAAATATAGGTGGACAAATTTACCTGAATCCTTACATTTCCTCTTGCTTTGTCCTTTAGGAGACTTCTAGCCCACTGCTCCATACTCTTCCTTCCTTGTGGGTTGGGACGTAGAGGTTCAGGCTTGGTAGGGTTCTTGGTAGGGAAGGTGGTCTGTAGCCATGGGTTGTGGCTCCTTCCATTGCTGCCGAACTTCTATACGGTGAAGAGCTGAAGCAGATGCTGAATAGATCAACAAGTAAGTATTTGTTAAGCACATACTAGGTACCAGGTTAGGTGCTAGAGATACAAGTACAAAGAATGAAACAATTCATACTTGTGGTGGGCTTACATTCTAATGGGGTAGATAATAAGTCCATGTATGTGAAATACCTACGGCATAAATGTAAAGTTAATCAATACAAATCATAAAAAGCAGTTAAATATAAGAGAGTTAGGGAGGGCACTAGCAGATGGGGGGTGGTGGTACCAGGAAAGGCTTCCCACAGAAGATGGTTCCTGAACTGCATCTTAAAGGAAGAGAGGGGTGCTATGAGGCCTCAGAGGTAAGGAGGGAATTTCAAACATGGGGGGATAGCCAGTACAAAGAAGCTAACATGGAATATGAAGTGGGGTGTGTGTGTGTGTGTGTGTGTGTGTGTGTGTGTGTGTGTGTATGAGAGAGAAGGCTGGGTTAGCCAGATCAAAGAATGTGGGAGGAGAAATGTCCGATGAGGCTGGAAACATAATATGGGGCCAAGTTATGAAGGGCTTTAAAAGCTAACCGGAGTCGTTTATAATTTATCCTTGAGTTGGTTGAGTAGCGGAGTCTCATGTAAGAACACTGTTTAAGGAAAATTACTTTGGTAGCAGTGTGGAGGATGGGGACGAGCAGAGAGAGAGATTTGAGAGAGGGAGCATAATTAGGAAGAACTGTGCTGTTGGTGTCAGAGACATATTGCAGAGACAACACCAAACTGTTGGTGGGGAGAGACAGACAGACCAATGGTCAGCGGCAAGACTGAATTGGACTGGTTTCTGCTATGAAACCTCAGGGCTGGTGAGATTGGGCCAGGAGACCAATTCCAATTAATAGTTCTTCCCTCTATGTAACATGCCACCCTGCAGCATCCCCTTCTGATTTAGGTGGGTTCCCAATATTTGACCTCCTTCCTTATTTCTTTCCCTCATCTACCAGCTTGGAGAAAAGTTGAGAGAAGTGATAGGGTGAAGCAATTTTTTTTTTTTTGCAGTTTCTTTGCTTTAGCTTCAGTAAATTATATGGCCACTAAAAAAGTCAACTGTCTGACCCTTATAATAAACATTTATACAGTGTTTCAAGATTTGCAATTTAATTTGATCCTCATGAGAACCCTGTGAGGTAGGTGCTTTTATTTATCCACATTCTACAGATGAGGATACCAAGGCTGAGAGAGGTTAAGTGACTTGCCTGTAGTCACACAGCTAGCAAGTGTCTGAGGTGGGATTCGAACACAGATGCTCTTAGCTACAAGTCCAGTACTTTATTCACTACACCACCTAGCTGTTTTGTGAATGAGATGAGTTAATTAAGATCAGGAGATTTTTCCAAATGCAGAGTGGTGGTGGAGCCATTAAGAGAATCACGTTAAGATGTTCATAATTCTTATATTTCAGAGCAAAATTCCATTTGTTTTTCTTTAGACTATGTTTTGAATTTGGCCAGGAAAGGCAGCCAAGCCTGCCCATTCATGCTTATGGTAAGAGGCCAGAGTATTATAAATGCATGTTGTAGGTTAGCACAGCCTAGTTGACCAGTGGAATAAGCTGTTGAGAAAGCCTATGCACGTACACTGGATACCCTTGGACAAACCAAATGGTTTAGATTAGATACCACACTCTCTTGTTGACAAATCAATCAATTGGTCATTTAATTGACAGCCTACTTTTATTCAGAAAGCAGGGTAATTAGCTAGGTGTGAGTTGCTACTGTCATTTCAGCACCCCATGTGTCACTGAGAAATCAAATGTATACAGCACTGTCACTCATTCATTAAGCACCTACTATGGAAAGCAGTATGCTCTAAGTTTAGAGGAGATACAGTCCACACCCTCATAGAATTTACAGTCTAATAAAAGGGAGATTATATACATATACATACATATACACACATATGTGTGTGTGTGTGCGCGCGCGCGCGCGTGTTTGCGTGTGTGTGTGTGTGTGTGTGTGTGTGTGTATATAAATACAACACAAAAGAACCCATAAGAACCTAGAGGTACAAAGTACTATGTGAAGTCTGATGGGGCGAATGATCATTACCACTGGGGATTCGCAAAAGGCTTCTCTTGATAGCATTATCTTCTATACAAGACTTGAAGCCTCAGAATTTTCTTTGAGAATTTTCTTCTCTCTCCATCATGTTTCACACCACAGTTGCCAAGTCCTTCCAGTTCTACCTGTAGAACATCTCTCAAATCCATCCATGCCTCTCCACTCTCACTGACACTGATCTCATTTTAGGCCAATATTGTTTCTAGCTTAAACCGTTATGATAACCTCCTAGCCAGTTTCTTCATCTCCAGTTTCCCTTCTCTTCAATCTATCCTTATACAGCTGTCAAATTAATCTTCTTATTGGACAAGCCTGGCTTCTGCCTACCTTTCCAACCTTATTTCACATTCTCCCTTGGATATAGTCTATGTTGCAATCAAACCTGTTCCCTGATAGTATCTTGCCATTTCCTGTCACCAGGCATTTGTTAAGGTCTTCTTTCATGCTTGGACCTTTCCCCAACACCTTTGCCTGTTTAAATTCTCCCTTCTTATAAGTTTTAGCCTATGGATTATGCATGTCTTTCTAGCTGAATATATTCTCTTCTTCAAGTTTTCTCTTAGCAATTTATCCGGACTTCTCTTTTGCTCTCATCACATTCTATTATGTATAACACTTGTTGGTGTGTATGCATTGTAACCCTCCCTATTAGATTGTAAGCTCCTAGAGAGTAAAGCCTGTATCATGTTTCCTTTTAGTATTCCCAGGGTCAGGCACAGAAAACTACATATAGTTGGCGCTTAATAATTGCTTGTTTCATTGAATTGAGGAGGTGGTATATGAACAATCTATTTTTTCTTGCTGTCAGATTTTCAACTGTAATGAAGATAACCATTTGGAGAGGCCGTGATAAAGAACTCTTCTGATTTGATATTACTAGAATCAAGAAGACAGGTCTGTGGAGTTGTGAGAGAAGAAAGGCAGCATTGCCAATACATCTGGAGAGGGCATCTTTCCATCCTGAGGCTTACTGTAAATATCAGACAAGAAGCAGAGAGAACTTTGGCCACTGGGCTAATGTTTCTTAAACTGACAAATATACTTACTGTGGCTATAAAGCTGATTTTGTTGACATGAGAGAAAAACAGAGCCAGGCAAAACCACAATGTGATATAGCCAAGAAGTTGTGCAGAATCTAGTTAAGTAGGAGGTTTTCTGTGAGGGTCTTTATTCCTCTGTGATGTGTATGTCTCTGAGAATTGTCTTCTTAATTGGTCTGTGCTTTAAGCAGCCTGAGATCTTAGGGGACTCTGCACCATGGGGAAGGAGGAAAAGGGGAGGTGAAGAGAGGAGAATGAAGAGAAAAAGAGGGAAGAGTAAGGGAATGGAAGAGATGTCAACAAGAGGAGAGGTAAGGGGAAGAGGAGAAGATAGGAGAGTGAATGGCAGAAGAGGAGAAAGAGAGGAAGACATGAGGGAGGGGAAAGGAAAGAACCATCTGAGGGAAAAGAAAATATAATTTAGATTTATAAAAATAGTTCTTGATCAAAACCCTTTTTATTTCTAGTAAAACAGTTAAGTCAATAGTCAATAGAGCCAGGACCTGGGCTAAGTGGGGAGGGGCCAGTGGCTGGGACATGCTGAAGTAAAAAAAAAAATCCAAAATGACTGTAGCTAGAGATATCTACCCTGTCTCCTCTCCTTAAATGGAGGCGTTTATGACTCCACCCTCTAATCAGAGGGGCAGAGGGTACTGTTTAGGTGTGAATAATTGCCTTTTTATTTGGGTAAAAATTAAGTTGTACTATCTGGTAACTCAATACAAGTGTTTTTAATATGCATAAACAAAATTCATTTAAAATATTGCAATTAATTTTAAAAAGAATTATTAATAAAATGGTATCTTTTTTTTCAATTCAATGAAAATGTTTTGTAGGTCAGATTTTATTTCTATTGGCCAAAGGCCATTATCAGGAAACAGCAGGGATAGTGTGATCTTCAGAGTAAATTACAGAGTTTGTGTGAATGTCTAAGGATGGAAATATTTAACATTCCAGGGGTAGTTTCATAAAAGGAACCAGCAGTCCAAAACAATACTATGTCAATTTAACTGTACTCTGTTTCTGAGTTTTTGAAACAGCTAGTGCAAAAAGAGAAAATAAAAATTACATTTTTTTAAATATAGCAAGTAACTTTACCTTTTGTAGAGTGAAGGCTAGTTAGAAATACTTACAAGGAACTTTCGGTGTGGCTTCAAATACTTTGCCAATCTTGTTACACATTGCTTGCCTCCTTTCCCCATACGGTATGGTCTAGCCATATGGGCCTTTACACTCTGAGTTCCATCTCCTGATTCCTTTCCATTGGGTGTCCCTCATACCTGGAATGTTCCTCTCCTCAACTCTGGAATCTCTGGTCTTTTGGAATCTCTGATTTCGTTTGAAGTTCAGCCAAAGTACCATCTTCTTCAGGAGGCCTTTCCTGGCTTTCCTAGCTGCTTGAGCCTTCCCCTCGAAGGTTACTTTGTATATGCTTTACATATATCCATATATGTATGCATCTCCTCTGTTAGAATGTAAGCTCCCTGAAGGCAGGTAGTTTTTCACTTTTGTCTTTTGTAACTCCAGTGCTTAGCATAGTACCTGGTTCATAGCAGGCATTTGATAAATGCTTGTTGATTGATTGGAAAGAATTGCCCTGACCTAAGCCTCTGGAAAAAAGTTTGCCACAGAGGGGAGTGCTACTGTGACTTGGGCATATTAGGCTTCCAAACTCCCAAAGTCTTGTAGGAATGGCCCAGAGAATCATGGAAGTATAGAATCATAGAAAAAGAAGGTGAAGGAGTGGTAGGTGAGAGAGGCATTCCCTACTTGTACTCAGACGAAGAAATCAGAGGGTAAACACTGTTAGAGTCTGATTACTGTTAGCAGAAGCCAAACAGAAGTGAGACAAAAGAACTCCAGGGGTAAATCAACAGGGGAAGGAGCTTAGGGGCAAGAACCACGTGAAAGATATCCATTAAGTGATAGTTATCAGGATGGGTGATCAACTCACTTGCTATAAGCACAGCCGGCAGTAACGACTATATGTACTGAGAGTGCACCCCTTTCTCTTTATTTTCATTTTAATGTTTCTTTCTCTTTCTCTTTCTCTTTCTCTTCCTCCTCCTTCTCCACCTCCTCCTCCTCCATCTCCTCCTTCTCCTTCTCCTCCTCCTCCTCCTTCTCCATCTCCGCTTTCTCCTTCTCCTCCTCCTCTTCCTCTCTTTTCCTCTTCTTCCATATCCATTTCCTCATCCACGGGACCATGAGGAAGGCATCAAATGTCTCTGGGTCCCAGGTTCCTCTTCTGCAACTTGGAGACAACAGTAACACCTACTTCACAAAGTTATTGTTTAAATATAACCCAACTTTTAGATATAGAATTTTGGCAAAAGATCCAGTCATATAGGTCTATATATCCTTGTGAAATGGTCTGTAACTTGATAAGGATGGAGTAGAGGTAAAGCCTTTTGTATATTTACAATAGAATGGTAGAAGAAGCATTTGGCCCAGGTATTAATACAATCAGAGAGGCAGGGGAATTAACCTGTGGGAACAGGAAAGCAGTGATTACGAATAACCCAAAAATAGGTCACCAGCTTCTCTCCTACTCTAAGGTTGCCTGCAGACAGTAGATAAAAGCTAGAGGAGAGCCTGGGCCTTTGAGCTTGTTTCTAAATACTGTGTAGTTGATTATCTTGACAGGAGGGAGAGTAAGAGAGTCAGGGGAGACAGAGTTCATGGTGGTAGAGCCATGCAGCTCCTGGAATGAGGCATGGTCTGGTTATCTGGCACCTTTCCCTGTGTGTCTGTGTTTGTGTTTCCCTAGGCACAGTAAGTGGAAGTTGGAAAGAGGCAAATTTTGGCTTAGTATGAGGAAAAACTTCCCAACGATTAGAGCTATCTAAAAATGGAATGGGCTATTTCAGGGGGTAATGGGCTCCCTCTCACTAAAGGTCTTCAAGAAAAGGCTAGATGACCAATCCAATCCAATCAATGTTTATTAAGCACCTACTGTATGTTAGACACTGTACTAAGTGCGGGGGATACAATTAATAAAAGGAAAGACAGTCCCTGTCCTCAAGGAGCTTATGATCTAACAGGAAGGGACAAACAATACACAGAAGGGGGGAGGAAAGTGTGTGTGTGTGTGTGTGTGTGTGTGTGTGTGTGTGTGTGTGTGTGTATGTGTATGTGTCCAGTGAGCATCTTGTTCCATGGAGTTGAACAGCAGACGCAAAGTAGAATGAGCAGAGTCCAATTTCTGCCCCATAAAGGCATTAGGAAGAGTTTGGTACTCTATTCTCTAGCCCACCAATCAGAGGGAAGAGGGAGGGAGGTAGTATCAATCAAGCTTTGAGTTAGCAGTATGCTGGTATTAGAGGTGATGATCTTATCCTGGGAAGCCCAATTATTGGTTATTTTTGTAATAAGGAGTCTTTTGGGGTAAGCATTGAACTAGATAGCTTCTGAGGTCCCTTCTAGCCCCCAAATTCTGTTGAGTCTTGTGCATCGGGGTGTACTACAAGGCGCTTGAAGTCTTGGCACAGTAAACCCTGAGGGTTTTGGATAATGATGTCTCTTTGTTACAAAATCAGTGAGAGCTGCATCCTTGATGATGCCACTTGAGCCTCTCTGGATTGTCTCAGGTATACCACCAGTGTAGTGGTTAGAGGTTATGGGACTCTCACACCAATTACTACATAGGCAGTAGAGTGAGTTATGTTAGGTATGGGCACTGCCTTTGGGAAGAGACACCTGGCGAGTAACTCCATGGGATAATAGTTAACTGAAAGCTGTTAAAGACACTGGTGTTATCTAGATCAATTCATGCCCTTCTGTTGTATCAGGGTAAAGTAATAAGCTTAATAACTAATATTATATAGCACTTTATAGTTTGTAGAACACTTTACATATATCATTTTATTTAATTCTTAAAATATCTCTAAGGTTAATGCTATCATTATCCTTATTTTACAGATGAGGAAAGTTAGATTAAGAGATGTTAAGTGACTTGCCCAGGGCAACACAATTTTTAAGTGTCTGAGGCAGAATTTGAACCCAGATCTTCTTGACTTCAATCCAAGGCTATATCTACTATGCTATACTACCTCTCTGGTACCAGGTAGTTGTAAAGGTATCTTCAGTGTAAGTGGGTTGTACATGATGATGGTGGTCCTTGGAGGTTCAGAGATCCTTGACTTTTGTGTAATTTCTCTGTGACTTTCAGCAGTGTCTCTCAGTTTCAGAGGACAGTTCTCTGTCTCTGTCTTTGTTTCTGTCTCTCTCTCTGTCTCTGTGCTCCCCGAGAACTGACTGCAGGAATGTCATTTATTAAGTATGTCTGGGGATGCAGAAGAAACTAGCTTGGGAATCAGGACTGAGCAGACGTCAGGAAAATTGGCCAGCGATAAGACTTAGACTTAGCTATCTGTTGTGTGTCTGAAATTTCTTGGCAAGTTCTTCTACTGTCCCCTAATCAAGAGGTCTTTGACATGATGGTATTCTAAAACTCAGTTCTTAAGGCTTTTTTTTTTTGGATAAATGGGGAACATTTAATTATGGTCACATAAACATAGACTCAGATTGTGGGGAAATCTGTCTTGTATTCAGTTCAGAGATACCACGGTACCAGAGGTCAGGAGGAAGATGTTAGATCAAGAGGGAGTGAGTTCAAAGATGTTCATTTAATTAGTTAAAAAAATCGTTTTCATCATCTTAAAAGATGAGATGTCCATGAACTTGATTGTTTTTTTTTAAATCAATACATTGCAAAATATTTATTAGTCTCTGAATCAAGCTACCCTCTGCACTCAGGCAGTCCCTGTAAATTTCAAATAAGCACATTTATACATAGTTATGGCAAGGGCTGCCCTTCTAATAGGAACTGGAGGTTTGATTTCATTGGCAAAGGGAACTATTAGGTAAGGAAACTTCCTCTATCAACACAGGTGAGCTCCTTCTCTATATTGAAGAAAAAATATTAATATTGTATTCTTTGTTTTAGGTACAAGTCTGCCAGAAACAATTCAATTTATTTTAAGATTCATCTAATATCCAACCATTTCTAGCTTGGAGAGAGAGAGACAGAGAAGAGAGAGAGAGGGGGAGAGAGAGAGAGACAGAGACAGAGACAGAGACACAGAGAGCAAGTGAGAGAGACAGAGGACAGACACAGAGAGAGAGACAGAGAGAGAGCAAGTGAGAGAGATTGAGATTTTCAGTGAGCCATATGCCCCCGCTTCAACCCCCACCCCCTGCCACTCTCATTCCCTTGGACATGTTTTTCTACCCCAAAGCAATTTGAGGTAACATTTATAAGAATTTTGGAGAAGGAAAAGATTATATGTTAAAATGCAGTTTGGGGTTAACATTCTAGAACAGTCACTATTCAAGTCACTTTCCTATTCTTTCTAGGACCACATCCATCAAGGATTTAAAATGGTCTCCATGTGATTGGTATTATCCTTTCTCAGTGGAGATGATTGAATTCTAGTGCCCTTGTTTCTAGGGTTGGAGAAAAAGGAGACTTCTTGCCTTTAGATGGGTAAATAGCCTAATGACTTGAGGGGGTGGGAAAGACATTGTTGACCTTGTTTAGACAAGAATTAAATTTGGTATTCACCCATGATCCTTTTCCTGGTACCTTTGTTCTATACACTTTCATAAAGAGTGAAGTCTGGAAAGGGTTTTAGACTCGAGAAAATATTTATTTCTGAATATTTCTAGAGAAACTGAAAAGATGCTTTCTAATATGCTTTTATACCTGCAACTTATAGTCTTAGAGCATTGAAAGGTGATTTGCCCAGGCTCCCACAGTCAGTATTTGTCAGAAGAGGGGCTTGAACCCAGGTCTTCTAGCTCTGAGGACAGCTTTCTCTCCTCTAAAACACCCAACACACTGTATTTGGTAACATGTGCCATTTTAGCATAGAAATTGGTTTGAGACTGAAAGGTTGGAATGAGCCACACGAGGGCACTCAAATGTCTCAAGACATAAATAAAACCTTGCAAAGTTAATGAAAGAATTGGAGAGCTACAAAGTTTGACATTATGTCCATGCCAAATTATCTATAAACCAGTCTTCATTTCCTATATATTTTGCTTCATCAGTAAAGGAAAGAGAACAGAGCTTTTGATATTTTAGCTACGCTTTTTTTTTTGGTGAAAGTTTGGTGTATGTTTAAAATGTTCTCCAGCATTTGTTGTTAAAATGAAGAGGCTTGTGCAAAAACACAAAGATGAGTGAAGTTAGGAGCGAACGCTCCCTGATTCTGCTGAAGTCTGGGCAGCACACCAGATTCCCCTCCAGTTCAGGCCTCTACAGACAGCAATGACTGTGCCCTTTCTATAACTTGGCACCCATCACTCCTCTGGTTCTTGTGGCATTAAAGCAATCCAAGCAGACCATCTGCACTAGACTCAGTGTGAGAACTTATTTCCTACAATCCTTGGTTGTCCTTTTATCATTTTCTCTCTAGCTCTTACAGTTTCCCAAAATATTTTGCAAATAAGTTCCACCACCAACTCTAAGAAATATGGACAGCAGCCTCCTCACCTGTCTCTCCTCCTGTGCCTAATCTGCTAACTGCCGAGTGCTGAAAAAGCTCTGAAGGGAAGATGGATTTGTGTGTGTGCCAAGCTTCCAAGTCATGAAATGACTTCAGGTGTTACAGGGAGGGTGATGGGGAGAGAATATGTCCTGGCGTGATGCCTGGACCCTCATGCTGGGATATGGAACTAGAAACTCTTCAGACCTCTGCAGTATCTCCCACATCCCCTCCCCTCCTCTTTATCTTCATTGCTCCCCCCTCTCCAGTCCAGCCTTCATCATATCCCTTACCATCCTCCTGGACTGTTTGCCTTCTAACAGTTTCTCCTTCCTCTCCTTTCTGCCAGTCTGTCTGTACTCTTATGTAAGACTGATCCTCCTTGTGCATGGATCTGATTGGGTCAGTCCTCCACTCAACAATTTTCTGCAGCTCCTTGTTTGCACAGAATCAAATTCAGACTCTTTTGTTTGGCATTCAAGGCCTTCTACAGTCTACATTTCCTGTTACTTCACATACCATTTACTTTATGTGCTGGTTGCTCCAGGCTTTCTTATGGCTGCCTATACATTGCCTGTGCTTTACTTCTGTTATGCCTTTTCCCTATCTTCAGTACTATCTTCTTTCTCCTATTGAATTCCGACTCATCTTTTAAAACCCAAATTAAATGTTACCTCTTCCATGAAGCCTTCTCTGATCTCCCCAGTCAGTAATAACCTTTCCTCAAGTGAGTCTCATGGGGCCCTGAATTTCACAGTTCTCTGAGGCAACTAATAATGTCCTATGGAATATTATGGTAATCTGTGTGTATCCTATCCTTTTACTAGCCTATTCTGATCCTCCTTAATGCTAGGAACTTCCCTCTGTTGATTATAGCCAATTTATCCTATCTATATCTTGCTTTTACATAGTTGTTTGCAGATTGTTTCTCCAATAATAGATTGTATGTACCACAAGAGCAAGTATTCTGTCTTATCTAAATTTTGCATCTCCCTCAGCAGCCAGCACAGGGCTCTGCAAGTGACAGGTACCCAATGAATTTTTGTTATATTGGAGCTGAATGGATTTAAAGAATATTGTGCCGCTTAAAACTAAAAAGAAATTCAAGGAAAATCTGAGTCATTATTGTCAGGTTTGGGACCAAACTGGGTCATTTGTTCATCCAATAACCATTCATGGAGTACCTACTGTGTGGTCAGCCCTATGCTGTGCTGTTTGGAAGGCAGAGATAGGATTCCTACATTCCAAAAGCTTACAGTCTATTTTAGGAGCTAAGACATACCTATGTGAATTAGTTAAAAGGGCAGCTGGGGCTTGAAGTTAAGATAGATGCCAGGGTTTCCGGAAACCCCAAGGTTCAATCCTAGATTGTAAGAGGTGAGGCACAGGGGTGTGCCTGCTTGAATCAGCTTGCAAGAGCTGATTGTTAAATTTTCAGTCTGAGCATTTACACCTCAGAAATTGGCAAATACTATAAATTAGGGGTTGGTTTATTGTTTTATTGAGTGTCTAGACTTAAGAAATTGATGGAGAAAATGTTAATAATGCAGAGTAAACTTAAAAGTGTATTGTGTATGCCCCCCCCAAGCTAATAGTTAAATATTTACCATTATATTCCTGCCTGAGAGGGACCTTAGGGATTATCTCCCAAAAGCTTGCTTAGTCTTTGAGAGGGTTATTTCACAAGTTGGGTTCAGATTTTAGTGTTTATGTGGAATTTTTCAAGCTCTTCACCCCTTTCCCCCTATTTTAAGCTTGTGTGATATCAGAATCCAGGTCTTTTTTCTTCTCTTGTCCCAAATAAGTGGTTTATTCATTGCCTGATGTAATCAAAGAACGTCTAGACACAAACAGGACAAATATTACTGTCATAATACCTTATTTCTCCAAGGATCTGTGACTTTATCTTACTCTCTTTTGTTCAGCAACTGCCCTTATACTTGTGGACTTCAGATGTTCTTTCAAATTCCTTAACCTCCCAATTCCTCAGAACCTCTTTAAGTTCCATGAGTTCTAGCTCACCCCACTTTCCATCTGCCACTCTGCTTGGCTTAATCTCCATGGAACAAAAAGATATCCCTGTGCAGGATATTCCCGGGCATCCCCACCTTGCTTTTCAATTTTCTTCCTGTTGTCTTCTCCCTTTAGATTTTAAGCTCTTTGAGGGCAGGGACTCTTTTTTTCTTTACAGTGTGTGGCACATATTAACCACTTAATAATGTTTATTGAATTGAATTGAGCTCCTTTGCTACACAGTACCTGCCTTAAGAAACTTTTTCTGATCCTCCTTGTTGCCAATGCCTTCCTTCTGTTGATTATGTCCAATTAATTCTCTTTATATCTTGTTTGTACATAGTCATTTTCATGTTGTTTCCTCAGTTAGATTGTGGGCTCCTTGAGAGCAGAGATTGTTTTTACCTTTCCTATTTCTCTGGTGCTTACCTCAGCATCTGGCCCATGGTGGGCACTTAATAAATGACTTGACTTTACTTGACCCCCATCACAAAAACGGATGATCATACAGCGAATCTCATCATTACCGTAAGTGTTCCACTTCTTTAATTTTAAACTATGACATTCCTTTAACCATAACCTCCAACCATTCTATCTCTTACCATGCCTCACCCCTCCTAAGCTATTCATTGTCTTCATCAGAATCTTCAGTCCCTCTCTCCTTCAATACTTTTCTCAGGCTTTAGCCCTACTTTGCCTTCACTTCCTTCCCTTTCCCATCTTGACCCTACAGTTAGGGTCATCTCTACATTGACCTTTGGCTTCGAATCTCTTGTCCCCTTCTTCTGTCCCCACATATCTCTTCTTGCTAAACCTTAGCTCTAGATTACTATCATCTGCCTCCTCTGCTCTTGCATTGAATGGAGCTAGAGGAAGTCTCATAATTGTGCTGCCTGGGTAAGTTATAAATTCATGTTACTGAATTTCACCTGGGTCCTCCCTGCTTTAAGGCAATTCTTTTATTCCTCCTTAACTGATTTCCTGTCTCATTCCCTACAGAGATCATTCCAAATCTTCTCTCTTCAAGCCTCCCACACCTCTTACACTGCCCCCTCTCCATTAAGGACTTTGCATCTTACTTTAGTGAGACAGTTGAGGCCATTTGAAGTCAGTTTCATCTTCTATTATTCTCTTCAAGTCAAACTCCTTTGCTATCACCTCTCATTCTGTCCTTTTCTCACCCAGTCTCTGACAAAGTTGTGTCTAGACTTCTTGCCAAGGTCAAACCCTTTACCCATTCAATTGATCTTGAGTCTTATGGTTTCTAGCTGTTTGCTACCTTAATCACCTTCATCTCTCTTGAATCTTCAACTTCTTTCTATCTAATGGTTCCTTCCCTACTGTCTTCAAATATGGCCAAGTCTTCTACATCTTTAAAAAATGTTGCACTATCCCCTCAAGTTATTGTCCTATATCTTTCCTTTTCTCCTCCAAATTCTTTGAAAAAAATCTCTTTGTTCTTGCAGCTTCAATTTCCTCTCCTTAACTCATTCCTCCTCCCTTTGCAGTCTGGTTTTCAACCTCATCACTCAACTGAAACTGCTCTCTCTGGAGATAATAATTGTCTTTCAATTGCTAAGTCGGAAGCTCTTTTCTCGCTGTCGATCCCTCTCTCCACCTGGATGCTCTCTCCTTTATGGGGTTTCCTGACACAACTCACTCTTCTTTCACATCCTACCTGTCTGACTGCTTCTCCTCTGTCCCCTTTGTTGGCCCATCAGCCATACAATCAACCTCATAACTGTGGTTGTTTCCCAAATGTTCTGTTCTAGTTCCTCTTCTCTATTTAACTCTGCAGATGACTCCCAGATTTATATGTCTAGCCCCAACATCTCCCCTGTGCTCCAGTCACACATCACCATTTGTCTATTGGACATTTCCAATGAGATATTCTGGAGCCACCTCAAACACAACATATCTAAAATTGGCTTCATCTTTCCCTCCAAACCTTTCCCTCTTCCAAGTTTCTACATTTCCATCAAAGGTATGACTCTCCTTCCATTCTTACAGGTTCATAACCTTATCCATAAATCCTCCCTTTGTCTCTCTCCACAAATTTAATCAGTTATCAAATCTTGCTGTTTTTTGCCTTTACAACATTTCTGGCACCCCAACCCCTTCTTTCTATTCCCATAACTACCACCTCATTTTAAACTCTCATCATCTCTTACCTAGATTACTGTGATAGTCTCCTAATAATGGTCTCCCTGTCTCAAGTCTCTTACCACTCCAGCTATTCCACAACCTGTTGTCAAATTAATTTTCTTTACACTTAGATCTGATCACATAACTCTTCTATCCACTCAATTTCAGTGACTCACTAATGCCTCTAGGTTAAAATATTAACTCTTCTGTCTAGCTTTGAAAGCCCTTCACAGCATGGTTCCAAATTCTCTTTCATTAGCCATTGCTCCCTTGCCCAAAATCTGTAATCCAGAAAAACTAGGCTTCTGTCACCTCCTCACAATCAATCACCTCTGTGCTTTTGCACTAGCCATTGCCTCGTGCCTAACATGTATTGCCTCCTCATTTCACAGACATTCTCTTCCTTCTGTTTCTTCCTTTAAGACACAGCTCAGGCACCACCTTCTTTTTTTATTATTTTTTTATTTTTTAAATTTATTTTTGACATGTTTGGTTTTCAGCATTGATTTTCACAGGCGTTTGAATTACAAATTTTCTCCCCATTTCCTTCCCCCCCCACTCCAAGATGGCGTACATTCT
>CM053625.1:40419432-40466291 GCA_028646595.1 Phalanger gymnotis
AGCCAGAAAGAAACAATTTGAGTATTGTGGAAACACAATTAGAATAACCCAAGATCTAGCAGCTTCTACATTAAGAGATGGAGGGGCTTGGAATACGATATTCTGGAGGTCAATGGAGCTAGGATTAAAATGAAGAATCACCTACCCAGCAAAACTGAGTATCATGCTCCAAGGCAAAATATGGATTTTCAATAAAATAGAGGACTTTCACGCTTTCTCAGTGAAAAGACCAGAGTTGAATAGAAAATTTGACTTTCAAACACAAGAATCAAGAGAAGCATGAAAAGGTAATCAAGAAAGGGAAATTATATGGGCCTTATTAAAGTTGAACTGTTTTGTTTACATTCCTACGTGGAAAGATGATGTATTGGATTCTTGAGACCTCAGTATTAGGGTAGCTGAAGGAAATATACATACATATATATAGACAGAGGGCGTAGGGTGAGTGGCATATGAAGGGATGATATCTAAAAAAATAAAATCAAATTAAGGGATGAGAGAGGAATATATTGAGAGAGGGAGAAAGGGAGAGATAGAATGGGGTAAATTATCTCGCATAAAAGTGACAAGAAAAAGCAGTTCCGTTGGGAGGGAAGAGGGGGCAGGTGAGGGGGAATGAATGAATCTAGCTTTCATCAGATTTGACTTGAGGGAATAACATACACACTCAATTGTGTATCTTACCCCACAGGAAAGAAGGAGGAAGGAGATTAAAAAGGCGGCATGATAGAAGTGAGGGCAGATAGGGGAGGAGGTAATCAAAAGCAAACACTTTTGAAAAAGCACAGAGTCAAGGGAGAAAAGTGAATAAAGGGGGATAGGATAGGAAGGAATAAAATATAGATAGTCTTTCACAACATGAGTATTGTGGAAGGGTTTTGCATAATGATACACATGTGGCCTATGTTGAATTGCTTGCCTTCTTAGGTAGGGTGGTTAGGGAGGGAAGAGGGGAGAGAATTTGGAACTCAAAGTTTTAAAAGCAGATGTTCAAAAAGAAAGTTTTTGCATTCAACTAGGAAGTAATATATAAGGCAATGGGGTGTAGAAATTTTTCTTTCCCTGCAAGAAAGTAAGGGAAAAGGGCAATCAGAATATATGCCATCTTGGAGTGGAGTGGGGGAGGGTAGAAATGGGGAGACAATTTGTAATTCAAACTCTTGTGAAAATTAATGCTGAAAACTAAAAATATTAAATAAATAAATAATGTTTTAAAAAAAGATTACAGACTTTGCATATGCTCTTGCCTATAGAATAAAGGATACAATGTTCTTTTCTTCATTAGCATTAGCAAGATTTCAATGTACAAATATGAGAAAGGAAGGAAAATAAAAATTATATTCAACTGCAAAAAAATGATTGGATTTAATTGACTAGTGGTATGTGAAACAATAGGAGAGTATAGGTCTGTCTAAGAGGACCTCAAGCAATATGACAAAGTTTTTGGCATAGCCAAGTTTTGGTTGACAATTTTAAAATGAATAGACCCAATATATATTTGCCAAGTTACAATAAAAAGATTTTATTTTCGAAAAAAAGAGTCAATAACCATACCACATCAATAATTTATGCCACATCAAGGCATCGAAGAAAGAATCTCAGTGGTAGGTGATTATGGATGCCCTTTGTCAGGAATACTGTAGAGGGCATTCCTGGTCAGGATAGGGTTAGACCAGATGATTTTGGAGATGCCTTCTATCTCTGAAATTCTGTGACACTGTGAAATTTAACAAAAAATTTTAAAAGCAATTACTAAGTGAAAGCCTCATTGGTAGGCCCTGAAAGGAACACAAAGATAAATGATCTGGTCCTTGCCTTCCAGAAGCTCATAGTTTATGAGGACTCCTCATGCTCCTTCTCCACTTTCCTCCACCACTTTCACTGTCCCCTTTCACCTCCCTCTCACTGTTCAAAGTACAGAGATCCTATAAATGAAAGCAGCTCTGAGCCCATCACATTGGAAAAGTTGGTAAAAAAGGAAAAATGACAAATGCCAGAGGGACCGTGGGAAAACAGGTATATTAATGCACTCTTGGTGGAGCTGTGAACTGGTCCAGCCATTCAGGAAACCAATTTGGAACTATGCTCATTAAGCTATTCAACTGTGTACACACTTTGACTCTATGATACCACTACTAAATCTGTATCCTGAAGAGATCAAAGAAAGAGGAAAATGACATATATGTACAAAAATATTTATAACAGTTCTTTTTGTGGTGGCAAAGGATTGGAAACTGAGGGGCTGTCCATCAATTGGGAAGTGGCCGAACAAGTTATGGTATATGAATGTGATGGAATACTATCGTGTTATAAGAAATGATGAAAGAGATGTTTCAGAGAAAGACTTGTGTGCACTGATGCAAAGTGGAGTGAGCAGAACTGGGAGAACAATTTATATAATAGCTATAGCATTATAAAGACACAAAACTTTGTTTTTTTGCAATTTAATTTATTTTTGTTACATTTTAAATTTTGAACTGTGTCCCTCCCTTTCCATCTCACAGTAGAGGAATAGAAAAGGTCACCATTTATCGCACACACATTTACATATAGATGTAAAACCACACTATGCATACTTATATTTATCAGTTCTTTCTCTGGAGTTGGATGACATCTTTCTTCATAGGTCCTTTATAGTTGATTTGAATATTTATACTCTGAATAGCTTAGTTGCTTGCAACAATACTGCTGTTACTGTATACGTTGTTCTCTTGGTTCTGTTTATTTTGCTTTTCATTATTGCATGCAAATCTTTCCATGTTTTTCTAAAGCTATAATTTTTTTTTACAGCACAGTACTATTCCATCACAGTCATATAACACAGCTTGTTTGGCCATCCCCCAATTGATGGGCCTTCCCTCAGTTTTCATTTCTTTGCCACTACAAAGAGAGTTGCTATAAATATTTTAGAACATATAGGTTCTTTTCCTTTTTCCTTGCTCACTTTGGGGAGCAGATCTAATAGTGGTATTACTGGGTCAAAGGGTATACACAATTTTATAACTCTTTGGGCATAATTCTAGATTGTTCTCTAAAATAATTGGAGTAGTCACAGTTCCACTAATGGTGTATTAGTGTCCCAATTTTTCCACATCCCCTACATTTGTCATTTTCCCCTTCTATCATTTAGCCAATCTGATAGATGTGAGATATATCAAAATTATTTTAATTTGCAGTTCTCTAATTAGTAATGATTTAGAGCATTATTTCATATGACTATATATAGCTTTGAATTCTTCATTGAAAAACAGCCTGTTCATAACCTTTTATCATTTATCTATTGGAGAATGACTTAAGATAGAAATCTTTGAAAGATCAAAACCGTGATGAACCATAGAGATGATAGACTCATGAGGCAACTAGGTGGCACAGTGGTTAGAGTGCTGGGCCTGGAGGCAGTAAGACCTGAGTTAAAATCTATCCTCATGTGCTAGCTGTGTGACCTTAGGCAAGTCACTTAACCTCTGCTTGCCTCATTTTCCTCAACTATAAAGTGGGGATAATAGTAGCACCTACCTCTCAGGGTTGTTGTGAGGATCAAATGAAGTAATGTTTGTAAAGTACTTAGTACAGTGCCTGGCACATAGTAGGCACTATGTAAATGCTAGATGTTAGCTATTATTATTAGAGTATACATGCCATGGCTAATTTGTTTTGCTTTCACTCTACATGTTTGTAATTGGTTTTGTTTTTCTTGATTTCTCAATGGGGAGGAGGGGGAGGTGGATGGAGAGAATTTGGAGCTGAAAATAAAATAGAATTGAATAAAAAAAATACAGTCCCTATGGGGAGGCCTTCTTGGGTACCTCTTCTTACTTAGTCACAATCTCCATTCAGCAACTCCTTCTCTAGGGCTTATTGCTACCATGCTTCCCTCTTTCTCCTCTCTCAGCTTTCTCTTGCCTCATAATTTATCCCCTCAGGGCTGGGTTCTTCAGGCCTCCCAAGGTGACAGTTAGCCTATATGATAAACTCAGTGTACTAATGTGTGAATTATAACTCCCATTTATACCGTGCTTCAAGGCTTAAGGAGTGTTTGCCCCATAACAATCCCGCGTGGTAGGTGTAGTAGGTATTTTAATCCTTATTTTGCAGATGTGGAAATTGAGACTTAAAACGTTATGTGACCTCCCCATGGACACACAGTTAATAAGAATCTTAGATGGAATTCTAGGACAGATCTCCTAACGCTGAATCTAGCATTCTTACCACTAGATCATGGGGATTTTCTATGCTGTGCATTGAGAAGGTCCTTCAGTGCACCCCCTTCACTTTCTATGGTCCTACATGGCCATTCTAGCTAGGATTGCTGGAGATAATCAATCACACTTTGTCTTTGTCTATACTATCATATAACAACAACAGTTCTTTTGTATTGTCTTGACCAAATAAGATTAGATAGTGAAAATCTTTCAGCTGTGCAGATTCAATTCTATGCCGTACAATATGCACTTATTAATTGCCTACTACATGTCAGGTGCTGGGCTGAGTTTTGAGAACATGAAGATCAAAATGAAAATATTTTCTGCTTTCAATGTTCCTGTTTCAAACCGGTTTAAATTGTACTGTTTAAGGGTGTAAAGTATCTGGTACCTATTGGGAAAAAGTAGTAGACACATATCATGGTGAAGGTCTCTGAAAAATCATATTCTGCTAATATTACCAGAGAAACCATGATTCCTGAATGTATGATACTTCAGAATATCTGTGATTTCATCAACGCAGGGGCTTTCATAACTGAGGAATCCTGCCTCACAGGATTGCGGTGAAGGAAACCTTTTGTATACCTTAGAGAACTGTAGAAATGACTTATAATTATATTAGCAGTAGAGAGCTGTAAGGATTCCAAAATGCTTTCCTCATGATGACCCTTTGGGGCAAAGCATTATTATTCCCATTTTATGAATGAGACAATCATGGATCAGAGAGGTTAAGTGACTTGCTTGTGGTCACACAGTCAAAAAGAGCTCAAATAAAGTCTTCATAAAGTGTTCCAAAAACTTGGGTTGTTTCCATTCCACTATGTTGCCGCTGATAATTTCCTTCTTCTTTGTCATTTTAAACTCAGATAAACTAATATTTGTCAAAAATTATTTTTTGTGAAAAATGCAAGACAGTAAGACTTAGGAAAAAAGGCATCTCTTTTTCTTATGGTGCTACCTATCAATGGATAAAGATAATATTTATAAAATGCTCTGTAAACATTAAAGTGCTATGTAAATGCTAGCTATTATTATCTGTTTAAAATTTTAAAAAAAGTTATTGATATTTTCTTAAAACTCCACAGCCATTTCCCAGTATTCCTCCTTTGAAGCCCCATTACATGTGGAGGTGACCCTGGCTTCTCAAAGGCTGTGCCTGCACAGCATAAGCTCTGTCTGACGGGTTCCATTATGCTAAAATGTCTCTTAGTAAGGCCCTAGCAATAGACCACATTTATATTTCCCAAAATATCCCCTGCCCCATTTAATTCTTCCTTGTAACAAAGAAAACTAATTTAGCAAAAATGACTTAACATAATGACTGCCCTGATAGTGTATGCAATATTCTACATCTGTAGTTCCCCACCTCTCTGCTGAGAAACTGGGAATGAGTTTCATCATCTATTCTCTAGTACTAAGATTATGCAATTAATCTGCATTTGGTTGCCTTTTAATGTTTTCATTTATGTCATGGTGGTCATTGCTTGTATTGTTCTCCTAGTTCTGCTTACTTTGCTTTGTATTATTTCAAACTTCCCCATCTTTCTTCGAATTCCTCAAAATTTCCTCAGTTCCTGTGTGCAACAATATTCATCACATTCATATGCCACAATTTGTCTAGCCATTACCTGGCCAATGAGCACTCACTTTGTTTTCAGATTTTTGCTACCAAAGAAGTATGAGCATGAATATATGTATATGTATATATATATACACACATGTACCAATATACACACGTTATTGAGTTGTTTCAGTCATGTCCGACTCTTTGTGACCCCACTTGGGGTTTTCTTGGCAAAGATTCTGGCAGGGTTTGCTATTTCCATTTCCAGCTCATTTTACAAATGAGGCAAACAGGGTTAAGTGATTAGCCCAGGGTCACACAGCTAGTAAGTGTTGAAGGCTGGACTTGAACTCAGGAAGATGAGTCTCTGACTCCAGGACTGGTGTTCTATCCACCTAACTGGTAGATACACACACACATAGGTATGTGTAAGTATATACACACATATGTATATGAACACATATGAAAACATATTAATTTAATATGTATATATGAATACATATATGTATGTATATGCGTATCTATCTTTATGTATCTTCTGTTCTGTCTCTGACCTCCTTGGGGGTACATGTGCTAATAGCTATTTGAAACAACTTCATTCTTGCTTCGCTTGCCTGTAGAGTTGGCAGCCACAGTGGTAACAACCTCTCCCTGTCGCCTCCACACATTTACAGATTGAGATAGACTCAAACACATTCATTTGCCACATTGCAGAACAGATACATCCAGGCTGGCTACTATCCAGCCTTTCACTTCATGATCACTTGGCTGAGTCGCATGAGAAAATAGAATCTATCACTTTGAGCGCATCATCTCACACCTTTTCCTTTTGTTAGGAGGCATGAAACCTTTTGTAAATAAAGTTTAAAATTTTCACATCTAATGCTTGGATCAAACCTTTGTGACTTATCCTATTCTATTAACGTTAAGCTTCTCATCCTGGCATTCAGGGTCTTCCATGTTCAGGCCCAAACTTACCTTCATAGTCTTATTTCTCGACACTTCCCTATACAAATCCTATCCTTCAGAAAATTAAGGCCATTCAGTGTTCCTGAATATGCTTGGTCCTGTCCTACCTCTTATTCCTTCTACCTGGCATTTGTTGTTGTCGTTTAGATGTGTCCTACTCTTCTTGACCCCTTTTGGGGATTTCTTGGCAGAGATACTGGAGTGTTTTGCTGTTCCCTTCTCCAGCTCATTTTACAGATGAGGAAACTGAGACAAACAAGGTTGAGTGGGTCACACATCTAGTAAGTGTCTGAGGCTGGATTTGAACTCAGGTCTTGCAGACTTCAGGGCCAGTGCTCTGTCCACTGTACCACCTACTTGCCAACCTGCAATGCCTTCCTTTATATCTCCTGCTGAAATTCTATTCTTTATTCAAGACCTAGCTCGATACTATATCCTCCACAAAGGATTCCCTTCTTTACTTTTGGAAGGGATCTCTCCCTTCTCCAAATTCCTGTAGCATTTTGCCCCCTCTCTTATGGAGTTTACTACATTCTGCCTTGTATTACAGTGATTTGTGTCTTTGTCTAATCTACTGAACTAGACCATGAGCTCCCTGAAGGCAGGGGCCTTTTGTCTTTCTCCTGTCATAGTTCTGCACAAAGTAAATCATCGTAAATGTTGAATTGTCGAATGCTATATTGACAGAAATAAATGTTAAAATTGAGCACGACTTCACTTTAGGACACATTTCTTGGGTCAAATGAATAATTGGACTAGATATTTTGGAATTCAGCCCATCTCAGGTTTTAAATCAAATGCTTATGGAAATTTAGTGAAACTTTAAAAACACGTGGATCCAGAAGACTAACACTGTTTTATGTGTTTTTCCCCTAAAAGAGGCTGCAGTTTCACAATATGTCCTGGGCGCGGAGGCACGATGTTGACAAATGGTCTGTCTGGTTCAAGATAAGCTAGGACACTCTGAGCTGAGAGTATTCAAAGACCTGGCTACTTACAGCTCCTGCCTTCATTTCCATCAACCCTGCCAGCTCTTTAACAACTCACTTAAATGTATCTAAGTTGCTTCAGCTCATCGGCTTCATGCTTAACCCGGCAAGTTCCCCAAGCTACCTAAATTGACACGGAGGACCTCCTGTAGACAAAGTCCTCCCTTGGTCTATAATATTGACCACAGTTTGGGTACACAGCGAGGGTACTCATAAGGCCTGTGCCTATTTTGTGGTAGGTATTGTGTATGAAGATTTTTTGGTGATTAGTAGTAATGCCTTGTGAAATTAACTTAGAATTTTATTATGTATGTGTGCTGGGGGTGGTTTGGAGAAAATGTTAGGATTTACCCCATTTGAATTCCTATAATTATGTCATAGTTATTGAATGGCTACTTTGGAGGCATATTGGAAAGTTGGATTCCAGTTAACTAGTTTCCTGGGATTCTTACGTAGAGACTTTGCTTCTATCTTGAAACACACAAAAAAACCATCAACAAAGCACGTACTGCTCCCTACAGTTTGTGGGATCTAGCCTAAGCCAGAGTTGACCTGGCATTATTCCTTCTTCAGCTAAAATGAAACCATTGAATGATGCTATGAAATTATTGAAAGTACACTATTGGTTATTGTTTAGAGATTTAAATTTCAGAATTGATGTTTATGCTGGAGAGCTGTACAATCTGTTTTAACACTGAAATTTTGGGAATATTTTTTAGTTCAAATGAAATATTTGTAAGGCATTTAGCTTAGTGCCTGATGCATAGTATGCATTTAATAAATGCTTATTCTCTTCCCCCTTACCCACCTAGATTATATCCTGTGAGACCTCACAATGAAATTCTTCAATAGACCCTTTTGTTTGAACACAGTTGGTATGAATAATGGTCCAAGACCAGGCTCTAACCAGTAAGACTGCATCACTAAATGACATAAATTTTAGGAAGTATTCTCCTAAGTTTGTGACACATAACAGAGAACTCTATGGTCAGCAGGCTACATACAGTCTCTGCGGATGAGTTCAGACTTAGTAGCTTCAGAAGCTTTCAACACTCTTCTTATAAGTTCAAGATTCTGAGTGTAGATTCTATAAGCGCAAGGGCCCTAGAGAGAAAGGAAGCCATTCAAAACTCACCAGGGATGCCCATGAATTTCTTAGCGGTTCACATCGCCTGCCATCAGATGATCTTGCTCATTCACTTGACAGGAAATCTCAAATGTTGTATTGTCCAGAGGCAAATGACAAGAAACCTTAGTATACTCTAATATTAGTGTCAGTGCCCATAAGCAGCTGGGAGTGCAAGAAAGAAGCCAATTCCAGTTGTGGTGCGTTAATAGTCAATAAAGATCATATTTTCTGACAAAGCTTGTTGCCAAGGTTGTTGAGGCCACCATACATATTTTGTTGTTGTTGTGCAGTGGTTTCAGTTGTAGCTGACTCCATTTGGGATTTTCTTTGTAAAAATGCTGAAGTGGTTTGCTATTTCTTTCTTCAGCTCATTTGACAAATGAGAAAACTGAGGCAAATAGGTAAGTGACTTGCCCAGGGTCACACAGCTAGTAAGTGTCTGAGGCCAGATTTGAACTCACAGAAATGAATCATCCTGACCTCAGACTTGGCTCTCTATCTGCTGTGCCACCTACCTGCTGATATTTCCAGGAGCTTACCATGGAATGTGGCTCTTTCCTAGAAGAGTTTCCTCTCATTATTATAAAAGGGCAGTAAGAAAGTATGGGGGCAACTAGATGTCTTAGTTGATAAAGTGGCAATCCTGGAGTCAGGAAGACTTGAGTTTAAATCTGACCCCAAACACTAACTGTGTGACCTTGTGCAAGTCACTTAACCCTGTTTGCCTCAGTTTCCTCATCTGTAAAGTGAGCCGGAGAAGGAAATGGCGAACCACTCTGGTATCTTTGCCAAGAAAACCCCCAATGGGGCCACGAAGAGTCAGGCATGATTGAAAAAATGACTGAACAACAAGAAAGCCTTGGGCCAGACCTGGTCTTTATGTGAGAAACAAGAAGCAGCACAGAAAGAGCTTTGGATATGGTATGTATTCAAATCCTAGCTCTGCTGTTTACTTCCTATGGCACCTCAAACAAGGCATTTCTCCTGTCTGTGCCTCAGTTTCCCTAATGCATTAGAGGATCTGGTATAACTTTACTATATATTTAAAAGGAGTAGCAAGTTGTACATAATAGGTTTGTGGTTTCATGTGCAATCATCTTTTTATTATATACTATGTTATGGAAATGCCTGTTTTATTCCACAAATTAAAAATAAAATAATTTTTTTTTGTTTTTAAAAAGGAGAGATTTTGACTAGATTATCTAGCCTATGGCTATGATCCTATGATCTCTAAATTCTTTTTGTTTTTTGGCTGGGCAGTTGGGGTTAAGTGACTTGCCCAAGGTCACACAGCTAGTACATGTGTCAAGTGTCTGAGGCCGGGCTCAAACTCAGGTCCTCCTGACTCCAGGGCCAGTGCTCTACTCTCTGTGCCACCTAGCTGCCCCATGTAGGTCTAAATTTTATGAATCAGCATTGAAGCCCTTCATATTTATGCTGCTCCCCCCTCCCCACAGGACTCAGGCTCTTCCATGGCAGAGGCTATGGCTTATTGAGCTGATGAGAACAAGGAAAGCTGTTGGCAGAAGGTTCTCATTCAGGGAAGGCCCAGGTTGTTGGTGGTTGGAACTACAGGATGTTGGGCTGAGGCCCCAAAGGCATGCCATGGCATCTAGATTGGAATCGTGAGCTGGCACCAGGATCAACAGAGTTTGAGGAGGTAAACAAAGACACATGGTTTCAGAGAAAGATGTCAGGTAGAAGGGCTCAGTGCTTGAGGAGAGGGCAGGGTTGAGTTTTACGCAAAACTCAGCCATAATTTCTTGTACTTAGCTTCTCAAAATGTGTGCTATGTTTTTGTGGACAGACACATGAGGCCAGGTGGCCCCACCTTCTGGCTGCAGGGGGACAACTTTGACCCAGTGGTTGGGAATGTTATTCTCATAATTAACAGTAGAAGGTGCCATCAGAGTCATCCCCCCTGCCCCCATTATAACAGGAAGGTGTTAGTAGATTTTCCAGGATGTTCTCTAAAGACCTTGGAGCTACCCGTGGAGGAGTGTGGTAGAGTGCTGGTGGTCTTGGGAAGATAAGGGTTTGAATTCTGCCTCTGACACTAGCTGTGTGAACGTGGACGAGTCCTCCAACATCTCTAGGTCTCAGTTTGTTCTTCTGTAAGATGGAGATAAAAATATTTACATTAAGTCATGGAGTTCTTGTGAGGAAAGTGCTTTTTAAACCTTGAAACCTAGAAACGTGAGTTATTGTCAAGTGTGGGCTGGAGCCAACTCAAAACAGGCTGAGGAGAGCTTATTGTTAAATTTCTGTGTGTGAGCATTTGTGCCTGAGAACTTGACAAATGCTACAAAGTAGGACTTGATTTATTGTTTTGTTGATTGTCTAGACTTAAGAAAGAAATGAAGAAAATGTGAGTAATGCGGAAAAAGCTTCTCAAGCAGTACTTTTTTTTTTCCCTTTGGAGAACTAATTGTTAAAAATTTACCACCATACCTCTGGTTATTATCACAGGGTGAGAGGGAAATATAATTTCAATTGGATCCACTCAGTTTCTTTGAAAGCTAGAAATGCCTTGAGCTCTAAGTCCTTGAATCCATCAGACACACCCAATGAATGGTCCATACTATTTGGGCAACTGAGATCACTCTTCCTAAGTTTGAAAATTGGTGACCTGAAAGTCACTAGTATCCAGAACTAGTGTCCTGGCCTCCATAGTTCTTAATTACCTGTATGAGGCCATTCTTGATTTCCTCCCTCCCTCTCCCTCCCTTTTAGGTGGTAGCTCCTCCCCCACCCCATTATCTTGTATTTATTATGCATGTGCTTTGTGTGTACATAGTTATATTGCTCATATAAACCTGGAGGTTCCATATCCCAACTCACAATTAAATTTATGTGTCAGTCATAGGTCCCCAGAACTTGCCTGTATCAGAGGAGTGTGGCTCTACAGCAATGTGGGAAACTGACACTTTCTCAAGATTATCAATTGAGAATCAATTTAGTAAGCCAGTCTTAAGCAGCATTTAGAAAGTGGTTATTTACTAGGGTCGTATAGTAAGAAATGTTGGTCCATTAATTTAAAAAAAAAAGAAATGTTGGTCCACCCAACCATTCTTCCCCCACCTCCTCTCCATTCCAATCTCAGCCAAAGAGTCCAGGGAAAAGTTGCTTCAGGCTTAGAGAACAGATGTGGCAAAAGGATAATAACTTATACGTCCTGTTTGTGGGAAGACCTTCTCCCCATTCGTGGGGTGGGGCGGCTCAGGAAGTTCCTTTTGGGCATGGTGGAGTTTCTTCTCTGGGCTCTGGGCTCCTGTCATGAGTCCTGTCATGAGTAGAGTCATGAGTCCAGACTATCCTTGGCTCCTGATGCTGTCACCTGATTCAGGGATGTGTCCGGTCCACTGATGGAAGGTCCAGTACTCTCCAGACCCTTGGCAGCTGGAAAAGTCCTCCTTTGGTCAAAGACAGAAGGGAAGAAGACTTGGCCAGGATTCTCCTTCCCCTCCCATTTTTCCTCAGGGATATGCTGGAAAACCACCTGAAAACTCCAGTTTCTGGGATTTAATCCTTTCTCAACTCACTTGTTAATTTATAGACAATCTCTGGGGGGGGGGGGGGGGGGTGGCCAAGTTTCCTGGCCTATCTGAACAGGATGCTTGTCACCATCATTCCAATTTGAAGGCCTTTTAGCACTCAGTCTAAGGTCTAGTATGATTGATTGAGATATGTTTTCACTTAGTTAAAGTATCAAGGTCACAGTGGTAAGGAGTGGTTTCTATCCCACTTTTATATTCATATTTGTCATCCCATCTTATATAGAACATATGCTTCTTGAGGGCGCAGGGACTGTTTCTTTCTGTCTCTCTCTCTGTC
Organism: Phalanger gymnotis; assembly: GCA_028646595.1. Lineage (NCBI taxonomy): Eukaryota > Metazoa > Chordata > Mammalia > Diprotodontia > Phalangeridae > Phalanger > Phalanger gymnotis. Next base: position 40,432,120 of record CM053625.1, read on the forward strand.
TCTCTCCCTCTCTTTCTTCCTCCCTCCCTCCCTTTCTTCTTTCCTTTATACCCACAGTGCCTAGAATAGTGTCTGGTATACTGTAGGCACTTAATAAATACTTATTGGTTGGTTGATTGATTACTTTGAGCAAATTATTCCTCTCTGGGGCTTAGTTTCCTTATCTGTAAAATGAACAGGTCGGATTAGAAGGTCTCTAAGGGCTCTACTGCTCAAAATCCTGATGTCCTATGGCACATATACATCACCTAAGAAGAATGTGAAAAGCTTGTCCCAACTAAAATCCTACCTTCTTTAGGAGAACTTTACTAATCTTCCTTGACTCTTGTGCTTTTCTTCTGTCCATTATTTCCAGTTAATCCTGTATATCGTTTGTTTGTATATAACTTGTTTGCATCTAATCTCCCCCATTAGACTTTGGATGTCTTAAGAGCAGGGACTATCATTTATCATTTTTTTTTTGGTATTCCCAGCACTTAGCACATTGCTTGGCACACAGCATGCATCTAATTTGTGTTCTTTAGACTGACTGCCTGGTATGTGGAAAGAAGAAATTGCTTTAGACTGAGAATCAGGAAATCTGGATTCTAGCCCTCTAGCTATGTGGTCTTGGGCAAATTTTTTTCCCCTCTTTGGGCCCCAGTTTTTTTGTTGTTTAGAAAATGAAAGGGTTGGACTATGATCTTTACAGTTCCTTCCAGTTCTGACATTCTTTGGTTCTAGCTACTCCTGGATTTGTTCAACAACAAATTTTAGATATTTATTGAGTGTTAACTGCATACAGGGCTGTGTTCTGGGCACTGTACGGGGATGAAGAAGACACTGTCCCTCTGAGCCTCCACAGTCTAAGAAGAGAGATGAGAAACACACATTTATAGCAGGATGTATTCAGGAATGCTGCAGGAGAGTACAGACCAAAGGGATCTGTTCACTTCAACAGTCATTTGTTAAAACATCACCACCTGCCACAAAGAAAGACTTGAAGGGAGGACCTTGAATGGCCTAATCATGTGCCTCCCCAAATGGACGTCTCTCTAACCTCTGATACCCTGCCAGGACTCATTCTTCAATGGTTAGCATCTTTTCCATTCCCTTATACCTCCTCCATCCCAACGATTTTGATCCCCCCACAGCTGCTGATACATAAACCTTGTCCCTACCCCATCCCCAACTGCTTTCCGTCTTACTGCCATCTACCCTCAATCCTATCCCACCAATGTCCCACCCTGATCTATTTATGCCTTTCACTGTGCCCTTTTGCATATCTGTTCATAATTGACACACTTCCTTTACCTTAAAATCTTTCCCGATTCCTATCTTTTGGCAGTCACTGAGATTTGGTTCCCTCCCAATGGCATTTGCTTTCTTTGCCACCCCTTTCTGGTACGGACTACACATTCACTCATACCTCTTTACTCATTGGTCCCAGTGAAGGAGTTGAAATATTCATTGCTGCCCATTGCTGATTCCAGATTCTCCTTCTAACATCATCATTCAGGAACATGTCATATGAAATTCACCCTATTCAAATTTATCATTCAATTCAAATCCTGGTTGTTGTCATCTATTCACCTCCAATACATACTTTTTCCTTTCTCAAAGAGTTCAATGCCTGGCTTATAATCTGCTCTTGTTCTCATACTAGGGGACTCCAATATACATAGTATATGTATACATTGCTCCCTTAGAAAACTTTTCTTCCTAGTTCTTCAATTTACTCTATTCCAAAGACTTGGTCTAACCATAACTCTATCCCCTACTTAATAGACTTCAATGGTACTCTGTGACCTGACCTCTTTCTACCCTTCCAGTCTTCGTATACTTTCCTTCATGTGCCCCTGTCATCCACCCATGTCCATCTTCTTGCTCTTCTTACAGGTGACACTCCATTTCCCACCTCCATAACTTGCATTGACTCTCCCATATGCCTGGAATGCTCTGACTCCCTGTTTCCACCTCTCAGCTTCTCTTGATTCCTTCAGGACTCAGTTCCAATCTCCCTTTCTGCAGGTGGACTTCCCTAGTGCCCCCAGCTGCTAGTACTTTCTCTACTGAAATGACTTTCCACCTACTCAGTATATATCCTGTATGGTTATGGTTGCTCACATGTTGTCTCCCCATTAAAATGTGAGCTCCTGAGGACCAGGATCATATCCTCAACATTCAGCACAGTGCCAGGTACATAGTAAGCATTTAAAATGCTTGTTGGAAGGAAGCTAGGTGGCACAGTGAATAGAGCACCAGCCCTGGAGGACCTGAGTTCAAATCTGGCCTCCAGCACTTGACACTTGCTGTGTGACGTTGGGCAAGTCACTTAACCCCAATTGCCTTACCTTCCCCCCTCCAAAAAAAAACCCAAAAAAATGCTTGTTGACTGGGTACTGGGTAGGCAAAGATAAGAAATGAGACAGTGTCTACCTTTGCAGAGTTTATTTGCATTCAAAAAAGGAACTGTTTTTCCTCAAGATCTTGGTTTCTGACCTCTGCGCTATTTCAGTTAACAGTTCTGATGTAAACACCATAGTTTTCTAGGAGGTAGATTTGGGGGCCAAAGTCCAAGCAGAGATGAGGAGGATGTTATTCTTTAAGTTGTAGGTGTCCTGGTTGCTGCAGTGTGTGTGTGTGTGTGTGTGTGTGTGTGTGTGTGTGTGTGTGTGTGTGTGTGTGTTTAACATGGTATTTATTAGACTTGGCTTTGAGATGCTGTATATGTGACAATGCTTTTGTTAGGAAAAAATGAACAAAACTATTTAGGAAAATTCCTTTTGTGAGTACTTCACTACCCAGTCAGATATTTTATCATTTAACAATGCCAGAAGGAAAAAGCTGACAATGGATGAACTTACAGCTCATAAAGAATGCGAAGAGGCACAGGTTTTGATTAAACTTTTCTCCAAATTATTTAGAGACGACTTTTTAATCAATCAAATTTTTTTAAAAGTAAGTTGGAAAAAGAAGGATCATCTTCTAGCACTTTACAGAAAATAGCTTATCAGTTTAATTCCCTGGTTGGCCATTGCAATAACATTAATCCTGCTGAACTCATTAGATTTTAATGAGAATGTTACATGGTATGTGCTAGAATTCAACTGCATTCACCCCATCACTTCTGAATGGCAGGAATCCAGTTAGCATTCAACACTCAACAAACATTTATTGAAGGATCTCGAGGGCAGGGTCCTAGGCTAGGCTACGTATCAGAGGACATCAAGATGAAAAGGACCTGGTTCTTGCCCTCAAGAAGGTCACAGTCATGAATGCATTTGGGGAACAGACAGAATGAGAAAATTTGTTGCATGACCTTGCGTTAAGACATTTTCCCTCGTCTCTACCTCAATTCTTTCATCGATAAAAATAAAGGGGGTTGGATTAGATGTTCCCTAAGGTTCCTTTGACCTCTGGCATTCTGTTATTCTTTGTTATGAAATGTGAACCTAGCAAATAACTGCTTGCCAGACAGCTCTTTGAAGACGGCAATTGGTACCTATCCCTCCCCATCTTGCTCAATGTCTTTTTTACCCAAAGTGAATAGACTTCATGGCATGGCTTCTAGCACCTTCACTATTCTAGCCACATTCCTCCATATGTTTCCCAGTTTTTAAAAATTTGATCTAAAAGACATTTATTTAACACTTAGTAGGTACATACTATGTACAAGGCATTGTCCTGCAACCTTATACATAGTCGGTAATATTATGAAATGCAAATAAAATAGAATATGCAAAAGAAATATAAAACAGTTCTTGCCCTCACTGAGTTTACATTCTACCAGGGGGTTGTAGCATGTCCAAAGATAAATAAATACAAAATACATACCAAGTGATTTCAAGAAGAAGAGAGCATTAACATGAGCTCCCCTCAATTCCCATTGCCCTTGGGGCACTCAGCCAGAATTCCAGAAAGCTTGGGATGGGTTTATTTCCATCCACACATATCTGGAGGGGCCTTTCCCCCACTTCAGAACACGTACGATCTTCTCTGCCTGGCTTAAAATCCAACACATGAAGGATTGATGAATCTACTTCCAGCCATGAGTGGCTGAGGGGCTGCTATTGTGGAGTGACAAGCAGTCTTCTGGTTGACTGAGGAGCTGGAAGGATTGATCGCTGCAGGAGAGGCTGACCTGGAATTGGGTGTGCCTACAAAAGGTTCCAGTGGATACCCTCCTAGTTTCTTCCCTGGTGGTTTTAAGCTAGGAAGACTAGGAAGGCTAGATGGAGCAGAGGCAGCAGCAAGCTAGATTCTTGTGGTCTTCAGCACATGTTTCTCTGCTTCTTTGTGTTTCTCTTCTCTTGATCTTGGTGAATGGGTATTCTGAGATGGCGGTGTCCAGGCAATTGGCGAGACCAAGAGGTCCATCAAAGCCACCTGAAGTCTCCCTGACAACCAGGTCCCAGAGCCAGTAACAGCAGCAGCCAAGTTTGGTGAAGGGTCAAAGTAGCCACTGAGTGATTTGTTTGACCCAGCCCAGAAGTGAATTGACCTATCGGCTAAGAGACACCATATGCTGGAAAGACCCAGCCCAGCTGAGGGAGTAATTTTTTCTGTCAATGGTGCCACTCCCCAAAGTGCACTGGGTATGATCTCCTTCAAGGGAGAAAAGGAATTCTGGGGCCAAGAATTGTGAAGTATTTCTTGGCCTAATGGATTTTCACTGGCATGGTTCTTCAATTTGAGCCTACTTTCCCCAGAGATCATCTGTGTGTATGTGAATGTGTGTGTGTGTGTGTGTGTGTGTGTGTGTGTGTGTGTGTGTGTGTGTGTGCAAAGAAAGAGGGACACTCCCTGGCTTGGGAGGATTGTTTTTGTAACCTCTGCCCTTGCTCTTCATAAAAACTAATTGGTGTCAACTGTTTAATCGATACTGGAGGGAATACACTAGATGGGGGTTTGTGAGGAACAGCAGCAGAAGCCACAACCCCTCAGGGTTACCCCTAGAAGCCTGAAGAGAGGGATAGTCAGTCAGTCTCTGGGGATCCAACCTGCCAATGAAAGCGGAGATGAGGAGACTGAGCTCAGAAGGAATGCTACGATCAACTGGAGAGATCAGACGCACTCCATCTTGTTATTGTCATTTCTAAACTATGAGACCCAGAATTAGACACAATCCTCTGCATACATCTGATGGGGCTAGACATCAGGGTGACTAATGCCTCTCCAGCTCTGCACGCTATCCACTTATGCACACAGGCCAAGTTCATGTTGGTGATTTGGGTTGCCACACCTCTGTAATAACTCACATTGCCTTTGAGGTGAATTGAAATCCCAGTCCTCTCCTGGACCTGGTGAAAGACAAGAAGAAGAAGTAGATGGCTCACAGGAGATTGTGATTTAGACATTAAGCAAGCTCTTAAGGAGATTGTGACCTTTCCCTTCTTCCATGTTGTAAATTTGGCTTAGCTTGGCGATCTCATCTTTAAATGTAACCCAGATTGTCTGTGTTCCATGTCTTAGGCCTGAGGGCAGGGCACTGGAAGATTTCAGTCAATCAACCAATCCATCAATATGCTATATTCCTGCATGATATCACTGATACATGTGGCAGAGCTGATAGATGTGACGGTGGTATATGTTTGGGGGTTCTTCATTTCCTATGCAGATGCTTAATTTGAATAATTTGCCCCATAGCCTTTTGGGAGAAAGCTGAGTATACACTGAAAAGTAACTGGAGAGTGAGTAGAATCTTTTATGGGGAAGGGCACACCTCTGCCAACAACAGCCAAATTGGAGGAAGGCACAGATAGTTAAATTTAGGTCATCCTAGTTAAATTTAGGTCATCCAATCCAACATCCAATTTTGCAGATGAAGATAAGCCTATCCCTTTCCCTCCCTTAGTCTGGAAGAATCTTTGGTGGGGAAACCTTTTAAGAGGGAAGGAAGGTATATTGTTTTGTAATGGTGAACCAGAGCTATGCAGGGTGTCCCTAAAGTCTGGACACATAGACACAAATGTGTATTTTGAAGTATTTGCAATATTAACAGACCTTAGCCCCCTTGACTCCTTTTTCTGGGGTATGCTAAAGGAGAAGGTATACTCAATGAAAATCACAAATGTAACACACTTGATTGAACGCATGAAGAGTGAATGTGCTAAAATGGACGGCGATGTGGAGTAATTGCATTGAGTTCACGTGAATCTTGCAAAGCGCATCAACCTTTGCATCACAAATGATGGAAATCATATTGAAGATGTTATTTGTTAATATTCCAATTAAATAAAATGTTGCTGAAAATTCCATTAATTTCATTTCTTGAAAATATGCATTTTTGCCTATGCACTGAGAGAGGGAAGGAGAGAAGGAAGGAAAGAGAGAGAGAGAGGGAAAGAAGGAAGGAGGGAAGGAAAAAGGAAAAGGAGAGGACAGGAGGAGGGAAGGAGGGAAAGAGATAGTATTAGGTGGGAGAACATACCTGAAGAAGATAATGTGGAAACAACATCAGTGAAATGCAATTTGTAGAAGGAGAAACTCAACAGAAATAATATGAGAGGTTTCCTTTTCTCAGAGCTATGACTTTGGGTCACTTGGTGTGGAGCTTTGGGCTTTGGAATTATAATAAGTTACTTGCTCTAGGACACATACTCTGATTTCCTTTTCTTTTAACTAAATCTCCCTCTGGCCTGTGAAAAGTAGATTCTGTTCTTCCAAGTCTCTTCAGGGGTAGGACTTCAAATCTGAATGAGATCATGCATGAATAAGACACGATCACTGATGGTTTTTGCTTACCCTCCTAAGTATTTCCTTCTCCATTAGACTTTCTTGTGAGTACCTAGTTTGGAGCTCTCCCTTGTCCTCACCATGTCTTACCTTGAAATATATTTATTTGTGTATTTTCATTCCTCTCCAGGCTGCCCTCTGGAATTTCTCTACAATGTTCCAGAAATCCCTTCATCCTGGAAGCTTACTCCAGCCCCAGAATTCACACATTCTAAGTACTGTCAATCTCTGTGACCTCTCCCTCAGAATAGATGGCTCCTTCCAGAATCTCCATCTAAGGAGGAACCAATTAATCATTTTTTTTGGATTCTTATTGGGATCATAGAATCATGGGATTTAGAGCTGGAAAGATCACAGGATCATAGATTTAGAGATGGATAAGAACTTCCAGATCATCTAATCCAATCCCCTGATTTTACAGATGAGGAAACTGAGGCCCAGAAAGATTAAGTGACTTGCACTTAACTGCATTAAGTTCATACAACTAATAATTGGCGGAGCTGGGATTTGTATTCAAGTTTGCTCACTCCAAGTTCAACATTTTTGCTAAATAAACTACATTGAACTATACTGTTCAAAAGGTATATGTATCTAACAGCAATTTTACCTGGCTGTGTTATTTCTATTTTTTTGTGTTATGTGAAGTGGCAAATTCACATTAGCTAGTGGTTCCAGTCTTAAAAGAACTCTTTTCCTATTATTTTATTTATTTATACTGGGTAAATCTTAAAAACTTATTGATAGTAGCAGTAGATAAACATTTATTAAGCACTTACTATGTTTTTTTTATTAAGCACCTACTATGTGCCTATGATGTTAGCTAATAATAGCTAGCAATTAGGTTGTACTTTAAAATTGCAGAGCCTTTAATTTATGTTGTTTCATTGGATCTTACAACAGCTCTGGGAGCGATTTTTTAATTTTATAATTAAAACAATGTTTAGATTTATTTCTTATAATATATGTGTAATATAATAAATTTTTATATTTATATATATAATTTATATTTATAATTAAAGAAAATGAAGGGGCAACTGGGTGGTGCAGTGAGTAGAGCACCGGCCTTGGAGTCAGGAGGCCCTGAGTTCAAATGTGGGCTCAGACATTTGACACACTTTACTAGCTATGTGACCTTGGGCAACTCACTTAACCCCAATTGCCCTGCCTTCCCCCCTCCAAAAAAAGGGAAAAAGAGAAAATATTAAAAAAAAAAAAAGAAAATGAGGCTGAGAAATGTTAAATGATTCACCAAGGGTCACGCAGCTAATAAAGATCTGAAGCAAGATTTGAACTGAGGTCCTCCTAACTCCAGGGCTAGTGCTTGACCCGCTATACCATGTAGCTACTGCTGAAAAACTGTTAGAAAACCTTTTGGTCAAATACTCTCTTCTCTGTGTTAGTTGCTGCCTGAGATGGCTGTAGCCCTGTAGGATCTTAAGATTTAGGGAAAGGAGAATAAGCATTTATACAGCACTGAGGGAACTGAGGGGACTGGAACAGCAAGCGGTGTTAGGAATTGGGTGAACTACACTGACTCCTTTTCTTATTTTCCTTTTTTTCTATTTTGGAAGGAGGAAGGCAATTGGGGTAAGTGACTTGCCCAAGGTCACACAGCTAGTAAGTGTGCCAAGTGTCTGAGGCTGCATTTGAACTCAGGTCCTCCTGACTTTAGGGCCGGTGCTGTCCTCACTGTGCCATTTAGCTGCCCTTCTGACTCCTTCTTTTTACTCAATTCTGGAATCTAGCTCAGTTTCCTTCCTATCCAATTGTGGGTCTAGTCAAATTTCTGTCTTGTGAGAACACTTTATTCAATTGTGGGAATTGAAAGGACTTTATTCCGTTGTTTGAACCAGCTGGAAAGCTGGACTGCCTCTACCTGCTGCTTCGAGCTCCTTAACTCAGGACCTAGATTATGCTGACCAGAAACCGGGTCAGACCCAAAGACCGATGCAAGGAGTTTTCTCACAATGGTGCATCTTGAGCAACTCAAATGTCTTATCTGAAAACCAGCCCCACATTGACCAATCAGTGATTGTTTCCACGTACCTTTGATTGTTTACAGACACTTGTGGGGAGAGGGACACCTCTTTTTTTCTGATTTCAGGGAGCTGCACCATTTTACTCTCCTCCTCCCGAGTTGGAAAGTCCCTAACCTTTTTTCAAATTAGAAATCAGATTACCTAATGTTATATCCTGGTTAATGGTTTCCTTTTAATTAATTGGCCTTATTTGACTAATTGTTCTTTATTTTTATTTTATTTTGGAGGGGGGAAAGGCAGGGCAATTGAGGTTAAGTGACTTGCCCAAGGTCACACAGCTAGTAAATGTGTCTGAGGCCAATTTGAACTCAGGTCCTCCTAACTCCAGGGCCGGCGCTCTACTCACTGCACCACCTAGCTTCCCCTGACCAACTGTCTTTAGTGTATAGAATCCTGCCTTCCCCGTATTTGGGGTTTAGTGCCAAAGCTGAGAAAGGCTACTGGTCCCTGTTCGTTGGGTAATTGGCATGCATTGCTTAATAAGCAATATTCTGGGAAGCGCAAAACTTTGTTTCCTCAGTAATTTCATCTTTTATCTGCCACAGCCCCTATTACGTGTGAGACACACTGCTAAGTGCTTTAATAGATATCTCATTAGAGCCCTTTGATTGAGATCTTGAAGAGGCCTTTAGTACAACCCTCTTATTTTTGAGTTGAGGAAACTGAGGCCAAAGGAGGGAAAATGACTTGCCGAAACTCATCCAATTAGTCCAAGTGAAAACTGGAATCTGAACCCAATCCGGTTTCAGGTCTAAGGCGTGTGGGTGTTCCTGGCACCCTCTGGTTTCAGGAATCCTCTCATAGTCAGTCCCTGGGTTTGTGGAAATGGGATTTTCCGCTTTAGGCCTCCGTTAGTTGGATCGCCCGATTCTTCCCCCAAACAGCCCTGGGTGTATTTGCCCTTTGGTTGTACAGAGCCCAGGACATGAAAGCAACATCATAAAGTGAAACGTCAAGGGAGGGAGGGAGGGAGGATCAATATATTGCTAGATTCTTATTGAAATTCTAACTGCTCCTTGCTGTTTATTGCTGCTTAACATTTGCCGAGTAAAAGTCATTGCCCTGGAGACGCAGGATTTATTGGCACCGGGAGATGGAAACGGTTGAGCTCAAAGGTTCCTGCACAGAGTGAGTGCAAGTCCCCAGAATGGAGCGCAACAGAGATACCGGACTGCTCGAAAAAGTCTTGAATTTAAAGGTGCTGCAGGCATTTCCCTTAGGGTGGGGCTCCTATTCCAGGCCCGTATTGCATGTACCAGACATGGGGCTCAGGACCTGGCCTAATCTGTCCCCCTCCTCTACCTGAAGAGAGGAGGGAAAGGTACCTCCTTCATGAAGTCCTTCCTGATTAGAATGCCCTCAGCTGAAAAATGTTCTCTACATTTTCTTAGAGCACTTTGTTTAGATTTCTCTTTCACCTCGATTACATTCTACTCTATATTATTATACTTATCTACAAATCTGGCCTCAGACACTTACTAGCTGTATGACCCTGGACAAGTCACTTAACCCTGGTTGCCTCAGTTTCCTCATCTGTAATATGAACTGGCGAAGGAAAGGGCAAACCACTCTAGGATCTTTGCCAAGAAAACGCCAAATGAGGTCATGAAGAATCAGACTGAAACAACTGAACAACAACACAATGTCTATATGAATAACTCTATTATAAGGCAATATGATAAAGTGCTACAAGGGAGGTAGAGGCCATGTGGTATGTGGGAAGGTGAATTGGCTTTGGACTCAGAGGACATGGCCGAAATTCAAATCAGAAATGACCACTTTTTGATCTTAGACGAGACACTTCATCTCAAAGGAGCTCAGGTCCCTCATCTATAAAATGAGGGACTGGACAAGATGATGTCTCATGGTCCTTCCAGCTCTAAACCTATGAGCCTAAGGAACACAAGGGCTCTGAGACAGCCCCTGCCCTCAGGGAGTTTTTATTCTAGGAAAGGGCTTCAACCCATTCCCAGATAATTGATTTCAGAACACATACAGAGTCAATACAAAGTAATTTCACGTTGGGGGATGCAGATATACAGCTATTAGAATCAAGGAAAGCCTATTGAAGAAGGTGCTCCTGGAGCTGGTCTGTGAGGGGAGCTGGAGTTTCCAAGAGGAAGAGGAAAAACGTCCTGGGCAACAGGATAGAGGTGGACGATGTAAAGGGAACGGGACGTAGTAGGCAAATATGGTTGTAATTTTTGTTTTAGAGAGGAATTAATGTGTAATCAGTTTGGAAAGACAGATGCGGCCAGATTGTGAAGGGCTTCAAAGGCCAAAGGAGATTGTATTTGAACTTAATGGCAATTGGGGAGCCATTGAAGCTTCTTGAGAAGGAGTGGTCAGACAGATGAATAAATGAATGAATGAGAAAAGCATCCAATGAGTGTTTACTATGTGTCTGGCTCTGTGATAAGTGTTGGGGATACAAATACAATAGGAATACCAATTTGACAGGCATATGCAGGATAAAATAGGCATGAGTGCAGGGAGACTCAGGCAATAGCTGGAAGAGGGAAGTGAAAGGAGCCTGAACTAGGGAGGTTATGGTCTGGTTTTTTTTTTGTTGTTTTTTTTGGAGGGGGAGGTAATCAGGGTTAAGTGACTTGTCTGAGATCACTCAGCTAGTAAGTGTCTGAGGCTGGATTTGAACTCAGGTCCTCCTGATTCCAGGGCCAGGGCTCTATCCTCTGTGCCACCTAGCTGCCCCTTGTGGTCTGTTTTGTGACCTTTTATACCAGGGTGGAAACTGTGGAAGTGGCCAGGAGAGGACCGATGTGAGACATCATTAGCACAATGCCTGGCATGTAGTTGTTGCTGAGTTATTTTCAGTCATGTCCAACTCTTGGTGGCCCCTTTTGGGGTTTTCTTGGCAAAGATACTGGAGTGGTTTGCCATTTTCTTTTCCAGCTCATTTGACAGATGAGGAAACTGAGGCAAACAGAGTCAAGTGACTTTCCTACGGTCACACAGCTAGTAAGTGTCTGAGTCTGGATTTGAACTCGTGAAGAGTCTTTCTGGTTCCAAGTTCAGTATTCTATCCGCTGTCCACCTTACTGCCTGTAATAATTTTTATTGTTCAGTCATTCAGTTGTCTCAGACTTCTCATGACCCTGTGAGCCATACCATCCATGGAGTTTTATTGGCCAAGATACCAGCGTAGTTTGCCATTTCCTTCACCAGGGGATTAAGGCAAATGGAGGTTAAGTGATTTACCCAGGGTCACACAGCTAGTATTTGAGGCCAGATTTGAACTCAGGAAGACAAGTCTTCTTGACTCCACTCTATCCACTGAGCCACCTAGTTGCCCCCTGGCATGTAGTAGGCACTTAATAAATGTTTATAGCTTAATTGATTAGCACGTGAGCGAGCCAACATTGGTAGAATAATAGATCTAGAGCTGGGAGGAACCTCCTATAGTTCATCTTATCCAATCTCTTCATTTTACAGTTAGGGAAACTGAGTCCCAAAGAGGTTCAATGACTTGTCCGGTGAACTTGGGTCCTCTGGTTCCAAATCCAGCATTCTTCCTATTGTATTACTGCTCCACCAGCCAACTCTCTACCCCCTAAGTCTTTTCTATTGATTTCCCTTTAACTCAGAGTCAGTACCTGGTCCATTTTAGCAGAAGGAAGAAACATCTAATGGAGAGAAGAAAATGGGCCCTTCCCATTATTCTGCCTGAAATCTCCTCTCCCTCTTTATCCTTTTGTTCCTTAACGCTGGCCTTGCCAGGATTCTGGCACATCTGGCTGAGAGGGCTTGTGGTCCCTGGAACAAATGAGTTAGGAATCCACAGGCTATTTTTCAGTGACAGGTTCTTTCTTATCCCTAACAACAGATAAAGGTCAAATCTGAGGCCACAATAACAAGGAACCCTTATTTTGAAAATGTCAAATAAAGGAATGATTGCTCTTGGAAAAGGTGAGAGCTGAGGGATGAGCCAGAGAAATCCTTGAAAAATGTTTCTCCAGGGCTCAGCCATGAATGTTTCTTAGATGGGAAGTTAAAAATTATGGATGTTGGCAAACGTTTTGAAGAGCTGGCATTGTGCCCAGCCCTGTGCTAGTCTGCCCTTCAGGGGAAATAGCAGAGATCCGAGACACAGCCCCTGTCCTCACAGAGCTCTTGGTCTGGAGGGGGAGACACGACATGGTCAAGAATGTTTAAATGAACAAGAAATTATATATTATTATTAATTTTAATTTTAATTTATTTTATGTTTAATTTATTGAATAAAGCCAGCATTTCTATAATATTATATAATAAAAAGATATTTGCACATGAAACTGCAAATCTATTATGTATAACTTGCTATTCCTTTTAAATATATAATAAAGTTATTATGTAAATTCCTTTTTCCCTTTTTTTTTCTTCCCTTCCTCACCCCCAGAGATGGCTACCATTAGACACAAATATGTATATATGTAAAATCATTCTATACATCTATTTATCAGTTCTTTCTCTGGATGCAGATAGCAACTTTCTTCATATGTCCTTTGTAGTTAATTTGAGTGTTTATAATAGTAAAATGACTCAGTCACTCAAAGCTCTTAAAGCAATGCTGTTGTTATTATATACAACGGCCTCTTGGTTCTGCTAACTTAGCTCTTCATTATTTTGTGAAGGCCTATCCATGTTTTTCTAAGATCATTGACAAGCTCGTCATTTCTTATAGCCCAGTAGTATTCCATCATGATCACATACAACAAACTGTTCAGCCATTGCCCAATTTATGGGCATCCCCGAAATTTCCAGTTCTATATTATTATATACATTATTAAGTACCGAGATAAGAGGATGTGGACAGTTAAATGCTCTCCAAGGCCAAGGGAAAGGAGAGCTCCGTCAAGGCTAGTGTGATGGGGAAGGCCAGGGAATTTTAGAAATGCACAGGATTGGGACAGGCAGAGGACGTATCAGAAAGTGGTAGGCATGTATTGGGAAGTGAGGAGAAAGATTGAGGAGGCCATGATAAGATGGGCACACATTGGGGAAGATGAATTAAACCTCCTGACTTGAAAACTCATGTAGTGGGGCATAATAAGTCTGAGCAAATATAGTGAAGGGCCTCAAATATTAAACTGAGGAGTTTGCCCTTTGACCGTAGGCGCTGGGGAGTCATGGAAGGTTTCAGAGCAGATGAGGGTTACTTAGGCACCTTGTGCAGGGTGGATGGGAGGGAGAGAGGTTGGAGACAGGGAAACTGGTTAGGAAGCTATTGCATAGCCCAGGTGCAAGATGCTTAGGACTTGAACTGGGGTTATGTTGTGAAGGTGGAGGGGAGGGAGCAGGCATGAGGGCGGTTTTAGAGGTAGGTCTGACAGGGCTTGGAAGCTGGCAGTCAGGTTTTGAGCTCTTGACGCCCGGGAAACAATCCCAACACTTCCCTTTTCTGAAATTGTAAAATCCTGGGTCAGCAAAGGTCCAAAAGGAGGTATTTGGTAAGTGGTATGCTGCTAAATTTGATATATGGATCTTCAGAAAAAAAATTAGGAAAAGGGGGGAGGATAAAAAATATATGCAGGGCATATATTTAAAGTTTAATCAGCATTGTTAAGAATATTTCCCTATAATTTTAAAATATTTGTAATAATAACTTTAATTTTTTAAAAGATAGGCAATCAACACAATAATAGATCAATTCTTGAGTTATACCTTTTACCTGTTTCCAAGGTATAAATATTTTTACTGAAAATTTAACATTGGTTCTCACCAACTAGCTAAACACTTTTGCAAATATTATCTTGTTCGACTCTCACAATAACACTGCACAGTAGGTTCTGTTATTATGCTTATTTTACAATTGAAGAAACTGAGGCAGGCAGAGTTTGAGTGGCTTGCTCATAGCTAGTAAATGTTTGAGGCTGGATTTGAACTCAGGTCTTCCTGGCCCCGAATCCAGCGTCTTGTAGGTGTTTAATAAATACTCAATTATTTGATTTATTGGGACTACTGAGGATATAAAATACACAGGTAAGAAAATTTGAGATGATTTCAGTAAGGGGAGAGCATTAGTAACCAGGTATCAGAAAAGGCTTCCTATGGGATCGAGTACCTGAATTGAATACTGAAGGATGTTAAGGACTTTAAGGGGTGGACTCTAAGGTGATGAAGGGAGTCAGGGAAGAGGGGAGAGAAAAGATAAGTTTAGAGGATAGCAAGCAGGCTGGTTTGCCTGGAAGACCATGTACGTGTGTGAGAAGGGGAGCAATGTGAAGTAACTGAAAAGGAAGGGGGAGGGGGGAAAGATCAAACATTTATTAAATGCCTCCCATGCGCTAGGCACTTTACGAACATATTTGATCCTTGCAGCAACCTTGGGAGGTAGGCGCCATTATTATCCTGGGACTTGACCAGGGTCACACAGCTAGTAGGTCGGATTTGAATTCAGGTCTTTTTTTTTAAAATTAAATTTATTTTGAATTCAGGTCTTTCTTAGTCTGGTCTCAGCTGTCCACTGTACCACCGGCTGCCTCCTCTGAAGGGTTTCAAATGTCAAGATAAAGACTGTATTTTAGATCAGAAGCAGTAAGAAGTCACTGAAGATTCCGTGTTCAGACCTGTGCCTCAGGGAGAGATTTCACTAGCTATGTGGATAGAGGGTGGATGGAAGAAGGAAAAGACTGGAAGTAGGAAGCAGGAAGCCATGTCAGGACTCCCAGTAAGAGGCCGTGGAGGTCTGGTCTAGAGTGATTGCCATTTGAATGAAGAAGAGATGAATGAGAGATTCCCTGGAGTTGGAGCTGATGAGACAGCAACCCAATGGATATATTGGTTGGTTGTTGTCTGTTCTCGAAGGGGACCAAAATGACATTGCTATGTTGGCATCAAGGTACAATGTGTCCGACTGTGGCTGATCAGACTAATACAAGCTCGGAAGCCTCAGGTCAGGCAATATAGTCCACACGAACGTTTGGAGTGGAGATGTCTCTAAATCTGCGTGTCTCATGTTTATTTTGAGCTGTTGCAATTCTGCTTTGCTCATAGAGCACAGAGACTTCTTTGATGCAGGCACGCCATGCTGGGTGGTCCTTTGCCAGCATCTCCCATCTCATGCAATTGATTCCAGAGTTGTTCGGAGCGACCTTGAGAGTGTTCTTGTGTCGTTTTTTTCTGACCTCCGTGTGATCGCTTGCCTTGTGTCTTTGTAAAATAGTATTTTAGGCAAACATACATTTGTGATGTAAGGGTCAAAGATGACTCTGAGCTTGTGGATCTGGGCAACTGGAAGTTTCATATTGCCCTCAACAGAATAAGAATGTCTCAAGGAGGGGAAGAAGATGATGAGTTCTCTTTTGGGCATTTTGAGTTTGAGATGCTTAGGGGGCATCTAGGTGGCGATGTCCAACAGGGAGTTGTTGAAAGTAGCCTCAGACATTTATTAGCTGTGTGAACCTGGGCAAGTAACTTAACCCTGTTTACCTCAGTGTCTTCATCTGCAGATGAAGAGTTGGACACAACTGAAATGACTGAACATCTAGACTATGGTCAAAAACAATTTTGCTGAGCTTTAGTTTTCCCATCTGTAAAATGGGGATGGTAAGAATCACCATAATTTCACTATCTACCTCATGTGGTGGAGGTGTGAAGAAAGCGCTTTGCCAACTTAAATTACCATAGAAATGAGTGCTGATTATTCTAGAGAGCTAGAGCTAGGAGATCCCTCTTGTCTCACTCCCTTGTTTTGAGGGTGAAGAAACTGAGTCTCAAAGAAGTGAGGCAATTTGACCAATTTGCTCTGCCTCTGAGCAGTGTCCTAAGACTTGGTTATTTACATTCAAATGCTGAGAGATTTTATATGAAACTATTTCTGGCGTGCTAGATGCCCCACCCAAGATCTTTTCTTCCTGTAGACTTCAGTGTCCTCAGGCTGTAAAGTCTGCTCTCTCTCGGAGATATTTAATTACAGAGGCTGGGCCAGCTTTTCCTTTGTGACTCCAGATGTTAGTTTGTTTTTCTATATATATTTTTTATCAATGCTTCTTGTTTTTGCAATGAATTACTTTCCTAATCTATTCTTACCCTCACCAGCTGAGCTTTCTCTTTGTGGCCTACTGGTTGTACTCCATACTTAACATTTCCCTTCCCAGACTTTGCACAGATTTATCCCAATCCCCTTGACGAGGAGACACTCCCCTCATCACCTCCACCCCTTAGAATGCTTAGCTTGCTTCAGTATTCGATTCAGGTGCTGGTTCTCTTGGGAAGCCTTTCCTGATGACATGGTTGTTCATGCTTTCCCTTTCCTGAAATAACTTCTCTTGTCATAATAATGGCTAACATTTTTAAATGCTGTATTTATCACAAAGAAATGCTAGCATTTGTAAACCTCTTCAAGGTTTACAGAATACTTTACAAATATTATCTTGTTTGAGCTTCACAACCATCCTCAACCAGAGATAGGTGCTGTTATTATCCCCATTTTCCATATGAGGAAACTGAGGCAGACAGTGGTTAGGTGACTTATCTAGCATCACCCAGCTACTAAGTTCCTGAGGCTGGATTTGAACTCAGGTCTTCTTGATTTCCACTCCAATAGAGTATCTACTGTACTGGGCCGACTAGCTGCCTCTTGTAATAGATTAAAAAAAGGGAAAAAAATTAATTCACCAATACCAACAAATTCATGGACTGTGTCTAGTAATATGTTTGAAATTCCTCGTTTGTAGGGCCTCAATTCAGCAAGGAAGGAAGTATATTTTCTCAACTCTTCTCTGGCTCCTTTAATGGCCATTTATATTTGCACAGTCTTAGCTTTGTTTTATTGTTTACTATTTAAATTTAAATTAAATTTAAATGTTTATTATTCAAATTCTGCTGGTCATTGTGTAGATTGTTCTCTTGGTTGTACATAACCTCATTTTTTTTTTGGGAGGGGAGAAGGCAGGGCAATTGGGGTTAAGTGACTTGCCCAAGGTCACACAGCGAGTAAGCGTGTCAAGTGTCTGAGGTCACATTTGAACTCAGGTCCTCCTGTCTCCAGGGCCAGTGCTCCACACATTGTGCCACCTACCTGCCCCATAACCTCACTCTTGGTTCCAGAATCCCAGGATTTATACGTTGGGAGGGACATTAGACCTCAGTGACACAAGATCTAATTCAATTTTTACACAAGATGCTTGAAACCAGGACCTGGGTTTGAATCCTCCTACAGCTACTTTAGAATTATATGATCGTGGGTAACCTGCCCTATCCCTCCTCATCTCTTAAGTAAGGGAGTGGCACAAGATAATCTCTAATTCCCCTTTCAGCTCAAGCTGTCTGTGATAGTTAGAATTTAATTCTATAATACTTTCTGTGTACACACCTGTCTTAAGGGTCTGTGAATTATTCATATTTGTTATTTGGCCCCAATGATCTGTGAACCAAGTTTTCTTCTGTTGGGAGATTTCTTCCTTGTCTAATTCTTCAAGTAGAATGTTTTATACATAAATGTTTTTCCGTATTCTAGGACTCAGTTTCACTATTTGTAAGTGACCAAGTTGGATTACATGATCTTTGAAGTTCTTTCCAGCTCTAACATTCTCTTTTTTTTTCAGTTTTTCAAGAGAAAATATGTGATGATAGAAACAGTACAATATTTGACAAATCTCTCAACGTATTTCACTAAGACACTTCTAAAGATTTCACACTTGACCTGACAGCAACCACAAAATTTTAGCCATCTATTTATTCAACTTTTTAGAGAGTTGAGGAATATGGAATGAGAAGAGAGACCTCTGTGATTGAATCACTTGTGTCTGCAACAAGGGAAAAGAAGCTTCTCTTCTACAGTTCCCAATTAGTAAATTAATGCCACTGGCCTTTTCAAATGAGTTTCTTATGAAATGTTGTTCATCCCATAATCTCGTGGCACTGAATTCTAATTTTGTGTGAACGTGCAACTTGATAATCTACATCACTGTAAGCATGTCAAAGTCCGGTACCATATACAGAGTTTATTAGATGTTATTGTATTCTTTGCTTTGAATTATTCATCGACTACCTGTAATTTCTCCAAGAATAATTTAATAGAGCACTGCGGCAATAATATCCTCCTCATACTCTGCACAGGCCTGGGGGATACTGACGATGCTCTCACAAAGAGATTAGCCTGTTACATTTATCATGTAAAAGTGGAAAAAGATTATATTTAATCATCTCTGTTTTCAAACAAGCCTGTTCGTGGCTGTGGGAGTTGAAAGACGATGGGAAACCAGTGGTTATAATTAGATGACTATCAAATCCATAGGTGCATGGGATTTTAGGGTTGAAAGGGACCTCAGAGACTATAGCAGAACTTCATTTCAGGTGAGAAAACCGAGGCCCAAAGACGTGTGACTTGCCCGAGATAAGTGAGTTAGTAGCAGGTCCAGTATTTAATTCAAGCTGAATTCCTATGCTTGTTCTTCCTCCTTCTCTCCCTCCTTCCCTCCCTTTTTTATCCTTCCTTCTTCCCTCTCTCTCTCCATTCCTCCTTTCCTCCCTCCCTCCCTCTCTCAGTTCAAATTTGTCCTCAGACACTTACTAGCTGTGTGACCCTGGGCAAGCCACTTAACTCCTTTTCCCTTCCTTCCTTCCTTCCTTCCTTCCTTCCTTCCTTCCTTCCTTCCTTCCTTCCTTCCTTCCTTCCTTCCTCCCTCCCTTCTCTTCTTTCTCCCTCCCTTCCTCCCTCTTTTCTTCCTCCCTCCCTTCCCTTCCCCTCCCCTTCTCAAGAACCCTCCGTTGTAATAAAGACACATAGGTAAGTAAGCAAAATAAATAAGCACACCAGCCGCGCCTGAACAATGTATATCTCATTCAGATCTCATCCACCACCTCTCTGCCAAGAGGCATAATTAATTGTTATCGCTCTGAACTTAGCCATTGGTCAGTGTCCTGAACTAATCAGAATTCCGAAGTCTTTCACTGCTATTTTCCTGTACGTTATGATTGTCTTCTAATTGTTCTGGTTTTGCATTTTGTCTGCAGAAGTTCATGCAGAATTTCCCCAAACTTTCTGAATTCCTCCTGTTTGTCATTTTTTATGATGCAGTACTATTCCACTTAATATATGACAGATTTTCAGTCACTTTTTAATCAATGGGTTCAAGGTTTTTTTTTTTCCTAATGTATAATTACATTGAAGTTGCTTTGACAATGAAATACTGGATCTTTCCCACAGAACTCTGAATTGCCACGACATTGGTCAATAAATCCAATTTAAAAAAATTTGTAAGTTTCTACTCTTATGTACAGAGATCGGAGCTAAGTCATGAAGGAGATTCTCAAATATCCAAATAGATTGTTCATTTCGATTTGGGATTTCGATTTTGATTCTAAATCCATGCCTGCCCATCCCATGCAGTTTTTATCCATGCCCTGCCATAAGTTTGCCACAGAGGATTTCCCAATGTGCTGAAATCCTTTCTTGATTTCTTTCCTTCTTTTTTAAAAAATCTATTTTATTTTTAATTTATATAAACAAGCATTGCCATAACATAGTATAATAAAAAAGATGATTGCACATGAAACTGCAAATCTACTATGTACAAATTGCTATTCCTTTTAAATATACAACAAAGTTATCTTGTAAATTTCTTTTTTTCTTCCTTCTCCCCCCATCCTAGATTTCTTTTTTTTTTTTTGACATCATGAGGGTGGAGCACCATGGCTATCCACCTGTCATCCTTTACCTTTTGCCCCATGACTGGCCAGTTTTCTTTTTCTGGCATACACTTCTTTGATGACATCTTGTAATCTTTTCTGTTCTTCTTTGAAATTCCTTATTGGTTATAAGCCTATTCACACCTGTTGTGTGCTTCTCCATCATCCCCTGTATGATATTGATTTTAAATTCTTTGGACCCTTTTGCTTTCCATAGCTTGATGTCAAGTAGCAATACCATTAGAAAGCTGGTATTAAAGAGATGGACTTCATTCTGGCATAGGGTATGAGAGGGAGAGAAAGGCTAGGAAAGTTAGGTCTGGTCCAGATTGTAGGAAGCCTTGAATGCCCAGATCAGGAGTTTGGACGTTTTCCTCCATGTTTATGAAAGAGAACTCCTGATGGTTCTTAAGCAGAACAATGACATAATTAGAAAAGCTATTAGGAAGATTATATGGACAATGTGAGCAGGATGGATTGGAGAGGGAGAAGGAGAGCCTGCTGGCAGAGGATGACTTATTAGGAGGACAATACAAATCTAATAAAGAGGATCGTGTACTGAGAGTGCAGCTGTTGTTTCTTCCTTGATAGCTATGTGGGTTACAAGTCCAGGTGTAGCAACATTGTACTAATATAGGGTCAGGGATAGGGATTGTAATTTCATTAGTATAGGTAATCACTAGGTGAGGAAATCCCTTCTATCAATGCAAGTTGGCATCTTCTCTTCAATTTATAGTCTCAGAGAGCCACCTACAACATTGAGAGGTTAAGCGACTTGCCTAGGGTCAAAGAGCCTATGTGTCAGAAGTGAGATTTGAACTTAGGTCTTCTTGGCTTGGAGGCTAGCTCTCTATTCCCAGCACCACAATGTTTCTCACTGTACTACTATGGCCCCAGAAATATTTATGGTGCACCCCAGTAACTGGAAGGGGGCCTCTAGTGAGAACATGGCTATTCCTAAACAGGGCAGTGCCCTTAAGCACCACAGTGAGTTACACATCCCAGAAAGACATTACTTCCTGTCTCCAGGTAGTCTCAAGAGTCTCAAGGCTGGAGGGAACCTCAAGGAGAAACATGGGCAAGATGTTTCTTCTTTAACAGGATGAGACGTTATGTTGGAGCAGCCTGCTTTTTCTATGTGAAGAGGGAAAAGAGACAAAGGGAGACACAGAAATAGAGACAGAGACAGAGACATATGTTTGGTTCTTGTTCTGGCCTAGGTGCAATGGAAAGGGCCCCAGAGTCAGAAAACCTGAGTTCAAATTCACGTTCTGTTGAACACTATCTATGTGACTTTGGGCAAGTCTCAGTTTGCCATCGCTGAAACAGGAAAAGTTGTATATATGACCTTCAAAGTCCCTTCCAGCTCTTAGTCTATGATGAACTTGGACTTGTGAGATATTTATGCCGTTATAACTTTTCCTTCATTTGTTTTTTAATAAGTTTGTTTCCTTATAGCTGGTAGTGAAAAAAACAACAACCACCCAATATTCAGAAAATGCTAAAAGGACTGTGTCTTTGGGAACAAGAGGCATGAAGCTGTGACCTGGCACCCTTGTTCAGCAATGGAGAGGAAGCCTGTATGGAAGAATTAGAAAATTAGAAAAAGGGAATGAGGAGGCCATGCTCTGAGCCTATAAAAAGAAAGGAGGGTGAGGGTGCCTTTCAGGGATTGGAATATCCAGGGAGAAATATGGCCAATCCATACCTGAGTCACCTACAGGCAACTAGATGGTGCAGTGGACAGAACTGGACCTGGAGTTAAGAAGACTTCAGCTCAAATCTGTCCTCAGACACTTACTAGCTGTGTGACCCTGGGTGAATCACTTAACTTTTTTTTTTGCCTCAGTTTTATTGTCTATAAAGTGGGGATAGTAATAACACTTATCTCCTGGGTGATCGTGAGGATCAAATGAGATTATTAATTGTAAAGTGCTTAGCAGAGTGCCTGGTGCATAGTAAACACTATTATAGATACTAGCCATATGTTATTAGCTATCTCAGGAGGGTCCAAGTCAGCAGTAGAGAAGGGACTCAGAAACACTTATTAAGGCTTTTTAAACTGGGGTTCATGGATCCCCTCTGTAGATAGATTTTAGGAATCCTACAAATTTGGCTTTTAAAAATATTTTGATATTGTATGTTTCCTTTGTAATCTTACGGATTTTATTATATGCATTGAAAAACATTGTTCTGGGAAAGGATTCACCAGACTGCTCCAGGGGTCCAGGGCATCTCTCTCTCACGTATATATATATATACACATATATACACACATATATATATACACACACACACACATATATATACATATATATATACACACATATATACACATACCTATATGCATATAAATAAATGTATACATGTATAAATGCATATACAAATGTATATGTATGTACGTGTCTTACTGAGTTCAAATCTGGCCTCATATACTTACTAGCTGTGTGACCCTGGGCAAGTCACTTCACCCTGGTGGCCTCAGTTTCCTCATCTGTAAAACGAGTTGGAGAAGGAAATGGCAAACCACTCCAGTATCTTTACTAAGAAAAGCTCAAATGGGGTCACAAAGGGTTGTACACAACCAAAATGATTGAGGAACAAAAGTGTTAGGAACCACTGCACCTTAAAACTAAGGGCAAGAGTTGAGAGCAGTAGCTGTTTGGAATTCAAAAGACATTTAACAACATATAAAAAGTTGTTTCTCCACCCAAGCACAAGGCCTTACTTTCTGTGAGTACTTCAGGTGCTGGAAAGGGTTCCATGGTCCCAGGATATGCAGTCTTGAGGGTGTTACAAGAAGAGAAAAAAAAGGAGAGATAATATAATCAGTGACAGTAACTCAGGCAGATAATCAGTGTGGGAGCTACCAGTTATGCAAAACCCATTACCCTACCTTCTGGTACCTCAGCAGGCCCTACCCTTTGCCATTTCCAACTCTTGTTTCTTTGATTTGATTGGAAAACATAATAAAGGAAAGTCTCTATTCATTTTGATTTTATTGGAAGATTTTAACCCAGCACAGAGCAGGATTGAATGGAAACATTTCCTCCAGTGGGGAGAAAGAGGGAAGAAAGAAGCTCGTGAGAAAGCAGAGAGAGAAAAATCGAAGGAAGCTGGGATTTCTATTTATATGAACTGAAGAAGAACAGATCGTGAGCTTTCTCCTGGGAACAATCTGAGATGGTACATTTGTGATTAGTTTAAAAATTCTCTCCCAGACAGACTCAAGTGAGATGTGGACACATGAAGCAATCTCTTCTCTCCCCACGTCCCTTAAAAATAAAAAAAAAAAACCAAAACTCTCCTCATTATTAGAAAAGGATAGTGAATTGGATAGAGTATGTGGAAATTTACAAGGTCCTGGGAATCAAATTCAACTCCATTTTGTTGTGTTTCTTCCTCTCATTTTGGGGATTCGCTCATTGAATTTCCTTTGCTTAGGTTGTGAATTCATGTTTATTTCACCCAGCTCAGGGAATAGTCCTGATGATAATGGAAAGATAGCATGAAATGCAAACACTGGTGCAGTAAAACACTGGTCTCGGATGGGGAAGTAAACGGTAGTTAGCTAGAATGATTTTTGCCATTTTCTTTTTTAAGGCATTAGTAGATCTCAGATAGTATTTTTTTTTAAAGGTTGAGATTTTATACATCAGTTAATCTTGCCGATTCTGCTGTCACTCGTCTCCTGCTTCTCTCTGGGTGTGCCGGCTGCAGCCCTGGTGTCTGGAAGGGGTGGGGCTGACCCGCAGACAATGCCTGAGACCCACAAGGTGCAGCTGCTTCATGGAGGGCTCTTGAGAGTCAAGGCTTCTTTCTTGGGTCTCCTTTGTCTAATGGGCTAGGGATTTCTCCTTCTTTCTTAGCAATTTGTCCTGGTTGCTTGAGTGCTCTGACCCTCTGAGAGGGCAAGGGAAGTAAAGGGAGATGAGGACAGAAAGCCGTTAAGGAATTCAGCTCGATTCACTGAATGTTTATCATTATTACTAGTAATGATAATAATTAATAATGGCTGGCATTTATATAACTCTCTAAGGTTTGCTTAGCACTTTATAAATATTGTCTCAAATATTTGCAAATATTATCCTCAAACAATCCTGGGAGGTAGGCGCTATGATTATCCTCATTTTACAGATGAGGAGACTGAGGCAGAGGAGAAGGAGATTTTAGACACTTGTTGGTTCTAAGCATTTTGGGCATAAAAGCCCTCCTAGGAAGGGCAGTTACTGCCGCTTCGACCTCATGAGATCTCCTCTTACCGTTCTTAGCCTGCTATTGTATGCAAGATGAGCCGCTGTGGGACACTGGGAGACCATTTGACCGAAATTGCCATTGAGTCTGATTTTTCATCATACATCTTTGATTCCTGTATCCTTTGATTCTCAGTAAAGGCATAACTAGCATGTTTATAGTCTGAGAGAGTGTATATTCTAAACCGAATCTAGAATGTAAGGTCCCGCAGGGCTAATTCGACAATAATTAGAGGCAGGCAATTTGGGTTTCAGTCCCATCCTACTAAATTATCACCTGTGTGACCTTGGACAAATCACTTAATCTCTGGGGCCTTGTTTTCCTGCTTTTCAAAATGCAGGAGTTGGTCTGGATAGTCTGCAAAGACCAGTGTGGCTCTAAATCCCTATTCCTGTGTCTCTGCCCCAGATGTCTCTCCCTCACTTCCTAGTCACTTTTTTCCTGCTGAAATACTCTATTCTAGGTTTTTTCTCACTTTTCTTTATCCCCCCAACTCCTGTCAGCTTCTTCTTGTCTTTCTCTGCCCAACCACTTTTTGCCTTTTCTCTAGTTCGCAATTTTCCCTGAGCTACCCAAAGACTAACCTAGACTAGCAGATACGGAGATCAGCTACTCCAACATCCTTCTGTGTTCAGGAATTTCCAATAGGTGGCTGTCCAATTCTTAATTAAACACTACTGGTGACAAGGGTGGGGGTGGGGAGGGGTTCACTGTCATACAAGTCAGATAATTTCATTGTTAGATAGTTCCAATATTTAGGCTATACTTTCTTCTATTGACCTGAAAATTGGTTTTCTCCTTTTCCTTATTCCCTCCCTCCCCCCACCCCATACTCTTACTTTTTTCTCTGGGTGGAAAAAGTATAACAATTTTTCTACATAACAACCAGATTTGATGATTGTGATTGTCATTTCAAATCTCTTCAAAGGTTAAACATCTTCAGTTCCTTCAAATGATTCCTTACATGGCCTTCTTTTTCAGTTCTTTCATCAACTACCTGTTTCTCCTCAGTTAAGTATTGGACGAACTCCTGCCCAATGTGAATTTACATTTGTAATAACAGTTGTTTTTCAGTCATGTCTAACTTTTCATGAACCCATTTGAAGGTTTTCTTGGCAAAGTTACTGGAGCAGTTTGCCTGTTTCCTTCTTGTGATTGTGATGCCAATCAATGATTAAAGATCTTTCCCACCCATTCAATAGGTCTCTGGTGGGGCCAGATGTGTTGTTAAGCAAAATGGGTTCCTTAGCACTTAGTTCAACAAGTGCCCTAGAAGAGTTTGGCTTTTGTTTGCTTTGAGTAATGCTAAGCCCCAGGCCTAAACCCCTATTAGGTGTGGAACCTATATGGGTGTGGATTGATGACTGAGGTGGGGCCCAAGGTGGGGCTATCCCCAGGGAGGGCCTAGTTTACATGTCTGGGACAGCAGAGACTCTTAGACCACAGGGGTTTAAGTTGCCTCTTTGTGATGATTTTAGGTCACGTGAGTGAGTCGCATGTGTGATGCACCCCTGACGCTGACAAAGATATAAAAGCCAGGGGTTGGCCTCTTCTTCCTGGGAGCTCTGAGATGCAGCAGGAGTGGCGAGTGACTCTGAGCCAGCCTTGTTGAGCTCCTGGCTGAACTCAGATGTTGATGGTTCCTTGGTAACTATGAATTGTATTGGGTCTGTCTGTTTGTAATTTGTTTAAGGGCTCTTGAGATGGTGTTGATGAGGAAACTTTGGGCAGCTGTAGCTAAGGAGCCCTCCAGCTTGTAAACCCAGATGCTGAGACTTTGTTGAACTCTGGTAACGATGTATTGGGATTTGAATCAGATAAGATCTGTCTGTTGATGTTTGTAATTTGTTTGTATTTTGTTCTGAAGTTCAGGGTGCTGGGTTTTTCCCCTGAACTAAAGTGAATGATATTTGTGTGCTGAATTAAAGTAAGCTTGCCAACCCCTTAACCTTGCTCTCCTTATTAAGGCAGATCGAAAGAACCTGTGCTGTCTGGCAGCTTTCTGGGTGCTGGCTGTGGGTGGATCTGGACCCCTCACAGAAGCTGCTAGGCAGATTGTGGAAACACCAGTTGAGGGAAGTTTAATTAGAGGTTCATTTGTAGGCAGGTCTATATCTTTTACTTATTAGGCGCTAAGCCCCAGGCCTATACTCTTTACTTACTACTAAGCTCCAGGCCTCCACCCTTTCATTGATTGGGTGTGAAGCTCTTGGGTTGTAAAAAGAATCTACTATCCAGAAGGTAGCCATTGTAAGGTTAGAAGTCAGAATTCATCCCAAGGAGAAGTAAGAAGTGAGTCAACAGATCTGCACAGAGAGTGCAGAGAGGAGAGTAGAAACCAGGGAGCTGTGGAGACCAAAGAACTGAGGGGAGAAAGAACTCAGGCAAACAGAGAGTTAGGATTCCTGAGTGTGTCAAATGGGGTTATTGGTTCTGGGATTTAATCCTCTGGTGTCTAAATAAATGTTACACTTCCCCTGTCTTCTACCTAGAGAATCTCTTATACTTTGTGATTCCGAACTACACAGGCAGGTTCATGGTCATTTTCAAGGACATGAATCTTGCCTTACTAATTCACCAACTCATTTTACAAATGAGGAAACTGAGGCAACTAGGTTGAGTGACTTGCCCAGGATCACACAGCTAGTACGTGTCTGAGGCTGGATTTGAACTCAGGCAGATGCCCAGTGTGCTATCCACTTCATCATCTAGCTGCCTGAATTTATATTTACTCAATTCTGAATCTATATGAAACCATACTAGGTGGGTTTGTCTCTAGGAAAAGAAAAGAGGTAGCAACCTCGGGGAGCATCAGTTTCCACAGTGAAAGCAAAAGCATTAAAGCTTTAATAGATTGTAGTTTGCTTATGGAAGTTGTTATTTGAATGTTTTAATGCTCTGAGCAGAGGACCAGTACCGGTGATTCCTGTCAGGGAACTCCTAGACCTCAGTGGATATCATAACTACAGGTGGAGGCGTTGCAACAATTTGGCTAGCAGCTGTTGTGGGCGTGAAAGACCAACACAAGCCCAACAACAAGAACGCTGCCAGCACAGGTTCTTTTGATTTGCTTTACTAAGGAAAGTAATGTCAAGGGGCTAACAACTTTACTTTAATCCAACATATACATGTAAACTCACTTAGTTCAGGAGGAAAAGCCAATAACCGGAACTTCAGAGCAAATGCAAACAAGTTACAAACATACACAATATAAATAGACCAGATCACAATTCATAGTTACCAAGAAACCAACAACATCTGAGTTCACGAGCCGGGGAGCTCAACAATGGCTGGCCCAGAGTCACCTGCCACTCCTCCAGTGGCTCGGAGCCCCAAGCAAACAGCTCTATTCTCTCTTTTTATACAGTCTTTAGACTCCATCATCTGAGTGACCAGAATTTAGGCACCTATTATTGGCTCTGGTCTTAGCAACTCCCCTTAGGGCCTTGAGGGCTTCACGCCCACATAGGCTTAGCATCTAGTAGATAGGGGATTGGGCCTGGGGCTTTGCACCTAGTAAGGCTCAATAAAAGACACTTAGTTAGTTTAGCATTCTAAAACAGCAAAAAAGTCCCACCTTAATTACCAATATAGGAGGGTAGACCTGGGTCTAAGAAGTTATGTCCTGAGGGCATTCAGTGTCTACTGGTGTGATACAGTTCTTGGCTTATGTCTACTTTCTCTCAAGCAAGGAAATAAGAAGCCAAGAGAAGAAGGAATCACTGGTTAATCCAGAAATGATTTTTTTTAAAAAATCAGAAGTATTTGCTACTTCAAACCTGTGGTTTTAAGTTAAAATATCTACATGCTCTCTGAAGATCTTTCACTCCTGCATCCAGAATAGTTTGAAGGAAAGATGGCTTGAAGCCAAAACACTGTAGGAAACCAAAATCATTCTGAATTGTTTCCAAAGCTGATGAGCCGAATTAGTTCCTCAAGGGGCTTCTGAAGTCCAATCGATGGTGTTTGAAGATGGAAGGAAATGACAGTGCTGGAAGCCAAGGTCATCTATAGCACTGGATCTGTGAACCACATCCAGCTAGGTCTGGGTGCTGCAGGTATAGTCACAACGATGAAGAGAAGTAATGACTGACCATATGGGGTTAAAAATGGAGCTCCAATGTTTGGAAGACCTGGCATAGGCCTGTTCCTAGTGCTGTCAATGTAGACATCAGATTGTTAGATTGTGAACTCCCTGAAGGCAGGGTGTATGTGCTATCCAATTAAATTAAGTAACTGTTTTGTTAAGCATTTATTATGTATGAGGCACTGTTCTTAGAGCTGAGGTTTCAAAAATGAAAACAGAGTAGTACTCTGCCCCCAAAGAAATAAAAATTTGGTGGGGAGCATGATAGTACATAGGCAGACTTGTACCCTGTGCCTAGAATGCTTTCCTTCCTGACCTGTCCCTCTTGGAATCACTAGCTTCCTTCAAGGCACAGCCCAAGCTCCATCTCCTACTTGTTGTTCTTCAGTCCTTTCAGTCATGTCTGCAGAACTCTTCACGACCCCATTTGGAGTTTTCTTGTCAGAAATAGTTTGCCATTTCCTTCTTCAGCTTATGTTACAGATGAGGAACTGAGGCAAACAGAATTAAATGACTTGCCCAGGGTTGTGAGTCCAGATTTGAACTCAGGAAGATGAGTCTTCTCAACTGTGGGTCCAGTGCTCCATCCACTGTGCCACCTAGATGCCCATCTCCTACATGAAGTCTTTCCTGTGCTTCCTTGTTTCATCACCCCTTCTTTCCCTCCCTGAATACTTTGTGTTTACTTTATTTATGCATCATGAGTGGATAGGCCCATGAGAGACAATTCTTGAAACATGCAGAGATATATTCCTTGCCTAGTTTTAATGCAGCCACATGGAAACTTTGGGGAACTGGTTTCTGGTCATGAGAGAGTCAGGGGGTACTATGAGATAAAGTTTCTACTTGGCTGCGCAGCAGTGTGTTGGTAGGCAAAATGGCCTTTGTTTTCTTTGAGTAATTCGGTGTATTTCATTGAGCCTTACTAGATGCTAAGCTCCAGGCCCAAATCCCTATTAGGTGGGGAGGCTATGTGGGTGTGGATTGGTGACTGGGGTTGGGCCCAAGGTGGGGCTGGCTAAGGGGAGGTGCTAACTCCAGAGCCATGCCTTACTAAGTGCTAAGCCCCTGGAGCTAACCCCTATTAGGTGTTAACCTAATCTATGTGGATGTGAACCTCCCAGGGTCCTAAGGGGAGGGCCAACTCAAGAACCAATCGCCAGAGCCTAAGCTCTGGTCATTCAGAGGACGCTCGATGACGTCAAAAACTCTAAGAAGAGAGAAGACAGCTTGGAGATTGAGATTTGTTGGAGCCAGAGACAGCTACAGCTGAAGCTGAAGATAAAGCCAAAGCCAAAAGGAGCTGAAGATGAAGACGCAGGAGCTGCTGGTAGCAGGGCTGAGCCGCATGTGGACCAAGAGTACTGAGCAAGGGCTTGAGGCCAGTGGGTAATCTTCTTACCAGGAGAGGGGAAGCATGAATATGATTTGGTTTAATGCCATCATGTTTTTCTGTGGCCTCCTGGTTACTCTTGTGAGGTGGACTTATTGGGCCTGGAAACGTTTGACCAAGATATCAAAATGGGGAGGCTGGTTTGTGGGTCTGCTACTTTGGAGCTTGAATAAATGTTTTAATTCTTCTGCCTTCTACTTAGGGAATTCCTTACATCCTGCAGTTCTGAACTGTTCAGACATGTATATGATTCTCTTTGAAATCATAAATTATGCCTTTATACTACACCCAGTATGCATGCAAAAGGGATGATAGGTCTCTCTGTCTCTCTCTCTCTGTGTCTCCCTGTCTCTGTCTTTCTCTGTCTCTCTTTCTGTCTTTCTGCCTGCCTGCCTGCCTGCCTGTCTGTCTGTCTCCCTTTTTGTTTTATGCAACTACAAGGAGGCAGGACTGCTTTGAGCTAGCAGTCAGGTGGGATTGGGGAGGGTGACTGCCTAATATCTCCACAGCCATTAGTAATGGCTGTGAGCACGTGACCACCTCTGTATTTTTGTCTCATTCTTTTTTTTTTCTTTGTGCTTATTCTTCATCGATATTTGTTAGATGAGCTAGCACTTTGAGGCGAGTGTGTCTGGGCACTGACTTTATGAATACTACAAGGTCTGGAGAGATTGAAGAGGGGGAGTGGACCAGCCCAGCCTAATAAGCATCCTAGCAACCTGTCTGATTCATCCCAGAAGCAGGTTGATCTTTCTAGTGACACAGTTCCTTATGAGAAGCAAGGCCTTTGAGAGGCATGTTGGGTTCCCAGAAGTAAGCTAACTTCTCCCCTGAGGGTTCTATGGGTGACCCTGAGGGGCTGGGGGTTCTAGTATCCCCACTAGTATGCTCTCCATTAATATTCAACTAGTTGACATCAATAGCTTTTACAAAAGGGATTTATTGAGAAGGCATAGTGAAAACAGTTAGTACAAAACCTCTTCAGATGATGAGGGCATTTTCTCCTCGTACACTCAAGGCCCCTTGGGAGAGTAGGCGTCACCATAAAGAGGCTCGCTAATAGATACTGAGGATCTGTAGCACAGGATTCTGCACATAATTGTGCCTTTAAAATAATCTGAGGAACAATTGGGTGGATAATCCATGGCAGCGATATGGGGGAATCAATCTACCGGTGACCTCCCCATCGCCGTGTGGTCTGCAGCTTCTGCTACATAAAAGCACCACTAGCTCTTGGTTCCTGTGTGTTCTAACCAGTGTGTGAATCACCCAGCTCTTTCTCTTTCCCTTGGCTCCATCAGAGCACTGGGTGTGGAGTTAGAGGTGCTAGGGTCAAATCCTACCTCTGTCACAAGGTCACCTTTGTTGCAAGGTCACCTTGGCCAAGTCATCTAACCTTGCAGTTAGTTTTTTCATAAACTGATTCATTCATTCATAAAGCTTAGTTATCTCATCTGTAAAATGAAGGGATTGGATTAGATGGCTTGTAAGGTCCTTCCTAGCTCTAAGTCTACATCCTAGGGTCCTCTTTCTCCCAAACTTCTTGGGAACTTCCCAGATCAGAGCATTTCTAGAGGTTGGGCAGGGACACAAAGGAAAGGGAGGAGGAGTTGTAGCTCTTAGAAAAAAGAGACTAATTTTGCTCTTAACAGCAATATTGTTTTAAGAACAACTTTGGGTGAATAAGTCATTTTGACTATTATAAATACCCAAATTAACTACAAAGGACATATGAAGGAAGATGTTATCTATATCTAGAGAAAGAACTGATAAGTAGAAGTATGTATAGAATGATTTTACATATACATACATACACACGTATGTGTACATATATAAATATACATTTTATATACATATACATATATTTATTTATTTGTGTCTAATGGTAGCCATCTTTAGATTGGGGGCAGAAAAGGTAGAAAAGAAAGGAAAAAAAGAAATTTACATGAGTTTTATTATATATTTATTATATTGTTATATGTATAGAAATTTATTATATATTTAAAAGTAACAGCAAGTTGTACATAATAGATTTGTAGTTTCATGTGCAATCATCTGTTTATTATACCATGTTATAGAAATGTTTTATTCTACAAATTAAAAATGAAATAAATAAAAATAAAAAAAATTTAAAAAGGAAGACAAGACTATGGGTTAAAATAGAATTGGGAGAATTTCTGGAGATTTTGATTGACAAAATGTCCCTGTCTAGTACTGGCGTCACATAGGACTGCTAGACCGCCTGACGGAAGGGGTACTTTGGAAGGCAACAGCCAAATTCCCCCTAGCTCAGATTATTTATTTGATGGATTTTCTTAAGCATTTGGAAGAGAATCTTTCCTTACCCAGATGTTAATTAGGTAAAGTAAGATTTATCATCAATGAGTTTACTGGGGCTCAGCGGCGTGAAGTGACATACCTATTGTCTACAACTCTTGAGGGTCACACATGATTTGAACATGGAATAGGGGCTGTCTTTGAGGAGTCTCAGGGGACCTAGAGAAGACAGAGACCCTGAAAAGAGTATAAAGGGACTGCTGGAAAAACTGTTGCCTTCACCATAATTACTATAATAATAATCATAGCAGCTGACATTTATAGAACACTCCAAGGTTTGGAAAACTTTCCTTATATTTATATTTGTGTAATATAATATACAAATGTATTTGCGTAACATAAATCTACTTATTACAATATAAATATATTCATTATATTTAATTTAAAATTTGAAATAATCTTATGAAATAGGTAAAATATTATTTTCCTTATTTCCATGGAATACCTTTCTCTAGGCTTACTTTCCTAACCACTGTTGGCCCTGGCACATTCAGTCTTGAGAAGGTGACTGCTTCTACTCTCAGGGTTCTAGGAACAACCCTGTGAGTAACTATCCTCCTAATATTATTGCTCATGAGCCCCCAATGTATTTTCTTTTAATGATCAGCTAGTAAATTCATTTTTTTTGTAAGGCATTTGCTCAAATTCTATGGCAAGAACAGTTGTTATAAAGCATTTTCTCCCAAATCTCCCACAGATAGAGTCTTCAGGAAAAAGAGTGGGCATGAGTATAAAAGATAATTGTAGAGAGGCACACTTATAGGGAATTCATACGGGCTGAGACAATTCACAACTCTGGAATCATTGGGGCCTTGATGCCTTTTCTGGATGTTCATGAAGTTTGCTGCAGGGATCCTTTGAAGACATATCCCAGCCGAGCAGAAGAGCATCTTGTCCACCACCACCTCCACAGCCCACAATAAAATTCATGACAACTCTACAAAAGAAAAAAGAAAAGACTTCTGAGACCAGGAGTCAGGAGTATTTGTCACATGTGTTTCCCATACATGTGTATCAATATTATTGTACTTTAAATTTAAGCCCAATTTCCCCAGGGACATCGTATGTGCAGGGGAGAGTGCACTTGAGTTTGGAGGGAATATTTGTTGCCAACTGTTCTACTATAGCTTCTCATTAAATCCTTTATTTTATTTTTAAATTTAATTTATTTAATATATTTAGTTTTAGGCATTGATTTTCACAAGAGTTTGAATTACAAATTTTATCCCCATTTCTACCCTCCCGCCCATTCCAAGATGGTGTACATTCTGGTTGCCCTGTTCCCCAGTCAGCCCTCCCTTCTGTCACCCCACTCCCCTCCCATCCCCCTTCCCCTTCCTCTCTTGTAGGGCAAGATAAATTTCTACGCCCCATTGCCTGTGTGTCTTATTTCCTAGTTGCATGCAAAAACTTTTTTTCTGTTTGTTTTTGTATGTTTGTTTTTAAAAATTTGAGTTCCAAATTCTCTCCCCTCTTCCCTTCCCACCCACCCTCCCTAAGAAGGCAAGCAATTCAACATAGGCCACATGTGTATCATTATGTAAAACCCTTCCACAATACTCATGTTGTGAAAGACTAACTATGTTTTGCTCCTTCCTAACCTATCCCCCTTTATTGAATTTTCTCCCTTGACCCTGTCCCTTTTCGAAAGTGTTTGTTTTTGATTACCTCCTCCCCCGGTCTGCCCTCCCTTCTTTCGCCCCCCCCCCCCCTT
>CM053625.1:40466791-40502234 GCA_028646595.1 Phalanger gymnotis
AATACTATCTTGTTTTTCTGTGGCCTCCTGGTTACTCTTGTGAGGTGGGCTTTCTGGGCCTAGAGTCTTTTTGTCAAGATGTTGGAATGGGGAGGCTGGTTCACGGATCAGCTGCGATGGGGTCTAAATAAGTTTTTTGTTGTTTTCTACTTAGAGAATCTCTCATACCTTGAGATTTCAAACCATTCAAACATATACATGATTATATTTGAGGTTATAAATTCGCCCTTCCTACTACAGACACTTGACACACTTACTAGCTGTGTGACCTTGGGAAAGTCACTTCACCTTAATTGCCCTACCTTTCCCCCTCAAAAAACCCCCCCAAACCAAAAACCAAAACAAAACTTGGATTCAGTCAAAAGGCCTCACCCAAGGACCTAGGAGGCCACGTGGCCTCGAGGCTACAGGTTCCCCACCCCTGGCTTAGATGCTGCCAGCCTATCATGGATGGCTCTTATTCTTATAGCTTCCAGTTTGGCTAGAAACTCTGTCATCCTACTTCCACCATTGAAGCAACCTTTAGATTCCACAGAATGGCTGCCTGGATGTGCAAACCTACGTTGAGGCAAATGAGTCTAGGTGTCTGTTACCTTCCTGTCCTTGACTCTCTCTGGCTTTCTTGCCTTTAGCATTCTGCCTTTCTCTCCTTATTTTTTTTAAGCCAGAGCTATCATTTTTATCTGTGTAGATTCCAAATTATTTTTAATTTTTGTAATTTCTTGGGTTTACTTTGTAGTTTCCACCACTTTTTCTTTGAGTAAAAATAATTTTATTTTTTAGTGAATTGATTGTGTTTTTTTTAATTTCCATGAATTTTTCCAAAATGTTTAGTTTTATAGTAGTCTTGTTCTGAAATTTCTTAGTCATACTCAGTTCCTCCTTTATTTAATCTCATGCTATTTTTGCCAATTTTATTCTCTCTAATTTCTACAGCATCAAGACTTGGAATACAACAGTCCCTGAAGAATTAACAATAAATACCACACAAAAGTCAATGGGAAAGGTGCATGGCCGGTGTGAGCAGGCTGCAGCATATAACGAAGGAAGATTCTGAAGAAGAATAGGAGATGTATGATCGAAAGAGGAGATGGGCTGGCCACATGGAAAGGGTGAAGGATGATGGGTGGACAGCCTTAGGAGAAAGGGATGAAGCCTCCAGGGTCTTGAGTGGACCACATGTGGGGAACTAAAGGGAAGGCATGGACAAGAATCACACAAGATGGATGAGCAAACATGGAGGGGTTGCATTCTCTATTGTTGGAAGGAATTTGCAGATTGATGTGATTATAGACCCATTTGAATATTTGAAAATTTATCAACTATTTGATCGTGACCTGAAGAAATTCTAGTTTTGTTCCTGATTCTTTTGTTGGTGTTGTGTGGATCTATTTTTCTTCTGACATTTTTGCCTTCACTTTTTTTAGCCATTACATTTTTAAAAAAATCATGTCAGAACTCATTTGTTCGTTTTATTCCCCCCTTTGCTCTCAGAGGAATTTTTTTTCTCTTTTGAGGTTTTCTGGTGGTTTTTCTCTTTTTAAAAATATTCTGTTGTTTCTGTTGGTGGAGACATTGAGGAGATGGGCCCTCCTGCAACCTCTTCCTTCTATATATTCCCAGAAATCTGGTTTGTTTTTCTCTTTCCAGTTTTATCTCCAAGTGTTCTCAAGAATATATGACTTAGCTGGGCTTTACAAAAAGGTCTTTGAAGGCTAATTTCCCTATTGATTGCTTTTTGTTATTTGTGAGGCTTTAAAAATGTTTTTTTTGTTATCTTTAACTTGACAAACACCAACAAACAAAAACAATCCTATATATGAAGAACAGCAAAAGAGGATTCCTATATGAAACTGCAAATGTCTATACAATTTTTGTTTAAAAAGTACACAATAAATTCAGTTTGCTAGTTTTAAAACTGACTTGTCAGTGTCTCCCTCTAAACTTTCTTCTGTTCTCTTCTATGCATTTAAAATATCTATTTTGGTAGAGTTTTTTGATTATGTTTTTACATCATAGGTACTTCCCACCCTCTCCCCTACCTTGAATTCTCTGTTGTTTCAAAGAAAAACAATTAAACAAAAACATTGGAAGTGAAAACTTTGGCTGAGAGTTTGGAAAATAATCTGTCTTAATAGTCGCCCTAATAGTCTATGTTGTGAAGGAGGATACCTGCTTCCCATTATCTCCTTACCAGGATCTTAGTTGCTTTTGCACATTCAACTTTCTTTATTATCTTTTCCTTGACATCATTGTAGTCATTGCCCTTACTGTTTTCTGGCTTCTGCCTGATTTGCTGTGGATTTAGTTCAAGTTTCCAAGTCTTCTCAAGGTTCCCTGAATTCCTCACATTTGTCTTCTTTGAATTGTAAAACATTCTTCATTGATACTTTTCTTTATTTCTGTTTTTTGAAGCGTATCATTATTACTATCTTCCTTCTCTCCCCCAAATCCCCAAATAACATTCTTCCTTCTGCCCTCCATTCATCCCTTGTAACAAATATACAGTCAAAAGAGCAGCTAGGTGGTGCAGTGAGTAGAGCAATGGCCCCGGAATCTGGAGGACTTGAGTTCAAATCCA
This sequence comes from Phalanger gymnotis, assembly GCA_028646595.1. Lineage (NCBI taxonomy): Eukaryota > Metazoa > Chordata > Mammalia > Diprotodontia > Phalangeridae > Phalanger > Phalanger gymnotis. The sequence goes on from CM053625.1 coordinate 40,469,373, forward strand.
GCCTTAGACACTTGACACACTTACTAGGTGTGTGACCTTGGGCAAGTCACTTAACCACAATTGCCCTGACTTTCCCCCTCGTATGCATATGTACATACATATTATACACATATACAGTCAAAAAAATTAATCCCCACATTTCATTAGGCACTTCCAGGCTGTCACCCTTCTATCAGGAGATTTAAAACAGGCTCTCTTGTTGGTCTTTCAGAGTCATGGTTGGTCATTTCATTGACCAGCTTTCTTAAGTCTGTCAAAGTTGCTTTTCTTTACAGTATTATAGTTATTTTACAAATTAACTCTCCTGGTTCCACTTATTTTAGTTTTCATCAATTCAAACGAGTCTTCCCAGGTTTCTCTCAATCTATCATCTTTGCTATTTCTTATGATACAATTACATTCCATTATATCTCTGTGCCATAATTTGTTCAGCTATTCCTCAATTGATAGACATCTCTAATTCTCCAAGTCTTTGCTATAATGATGAGTGCTGCTATGAACATTTTTGTACATATGAGTTCTTTCCCTCTTTCTTTTATATCATTGGGGTATATAATTTGTAGTTACATGGCTGGGTTAAAGAGTCTGCACAGTTAAGGACTTTTTTTGGGTGTAATTCCAAATTGTTACCAGAATGCCTGGACACAGGTTCATGTAACAGTGCGTTGGTGTACCTGCTCTCTTAATCTCTTTAACAATTATTATCTTCTAAAAAAATAATCTTTGCTAATCTTCTATGTATGAGGTGGAACTTCAGAATTAATTTTCATTTCTCTGGTTATTAGTGACTTGGAGTATTTTTTCATAAAGTTGTTCATTTTCCTTTTCTGGAGAACACTCTTTGCATATCTTCTACCTTTTTATTTTTTCATGAAGAATGGCTCTTATTTTTATATATGTGAATCACTTCCCTATGTATTTTGGATGCTAGACATTTGTCAGAGAAACTTACTGCAAAGATTTTTTCCTCAATTAACTATTTCTATTCTTATTTTAGGTGTATTAGTTTCATTTGTGTCAAAGTTTCCATTTTGTATAATCATACTTGACAATTTCTATCTCTCATGATTGTCTCCTTTGTAAATTTTTGTTTGTTTGTTTTTAAAGAACTCTTCATTCCACTTTGGGACTCTGATCAACATAATGACCATCCACAATTCCTGAGAACTCATGTTAAAACATATGACCCATTTCCAGCTAGAGAGGAGATTGACTCAGAGTACAGACTGATGTGAAAATATGCATATAGATATGTGGGGATTTTTTTGACATGACTAATTTGGGATTATTTTTTGGTTTAACTTTACATCTTTGTTATAGGTTTTGCTTTTTTTGTTTCCTCAGTGGGGTTGGGGTTGGGAAGAGGGAGATTTGAGAGAGAGAAAATGTGGCCCTGAAGATGAAATAAGGTAGAATAAAAAACCCTAAACTCTTTCTTGTCCTACAGTTATGAAAGATACCACCTTCCCTGCTCCTAATTTCTTTATGATATGACCTTTTATATTTAGGTCATGCATTGACTTGGAGTGTATTATGGTATATGAGACATTTATTTAAACCTGATTTCTGCTAGGCTGATTTCCAGTTTCCCAGAAGATTTTATCAAAGAGGGAATACTTCCCCCAGAAATTGGGGTCTTTGGGTTTATCAAATTCTATGCTATTAGCTCTTATGTACCTAATCTGTCCCACTGATGAACATTTCTAGGTTTTAGTCAGTACCAAATTGTTTTTTGTGATTACCACTTTATAGTATAGTTTGAGATCTGGTACTGCTAACCCCCCGTTCCTTCTCATTTATTTTCATTACTTCCCTTAAGATTCTTGACCTTTTCTTCTTCCAGATCAATTTTGTTATTACTTTTTTCTAGCTTTATAAGGTAACCCTTTAGTAGTTTGATAAGTATGGGTCCACCTTCTCCTACATTCTTAGACGGAGTAATCAGGCACTATTCAGTCCCAACCTCAATTTCTTGGACTCTCGTTTCTGGCCTCTGCCTATACAGGCATATCTTGTTTTATTGTCCTTTGCTTTATTGTACTTCACAGATATTGTGTTTTTTACAAATTGAAGCTTTGTGACAGCCCTGTGTTGAGCAAGTCTATTGGCACCATTTTTCCCACAGCATGTGCTCACATCACATCTCTGTGCTACATTTTGGTAATTCTGGCAATATTTCAAACATTTTCATTATTATTATATCTGCTATGGTGATCTGTGATCAGTGAGTGACCTTTTATGCTGCTGTTGTAATTATTTTGGGGTGCCATGAACTACTCTCATATAAGACAGCGAACTTAATTGATAAATGTTATGTGTATTCTGAGTCTTCCACTGGCCTGCCCTTCCCTGTCTCTCTCCCCCTCCTCAGGCCTCCCAATTCCCTGAGACATAGCAATAATGAAATTAGGCAAATTAATAACCCTATAATGGCCTCCAAGTGTTCAAGTGAAAGGAAGAGTCAATCAATGTGGCAAACTTCATTGTTGTCTTATTTTAAGAAATTGGCACAGCCACCCCAACCTTCAGCAACCACCACCCAGATCAGTTAGCAGCATTCAACACTGAGGCAGTACCCTTCACCAGAAAAAAGGTTATGTACTCACTGAAGGCTCAGATGATGGTTAGCATTTTTTTAGCAATAAAGTATTTTTTAATTAAGACATGTACTTTTTTTTAGACAATACAAGTATATGCTTAATATAAACAAATTTTTTATATGCACTGGGAAATAAAAAAAATTGTGTGATTTGCTTCATATTCATTTAATTGTGGTGGTCTGGAACTGAACTCACAATATTTCCAAGGTATGCCTACCAGGGGTGGGGAACCTGCGGCCTTGAGGCCATATGTGGCCTTCTAGGTCCTTGGATGTGGCCTTTTGACTGAGCCCAAGTTTTACAGAACAAATCCTTTTATTAAGAGGATTTGTTCTGTGAAGTTTGGATTCAGTCAAAAGGCCACACTTGAAGACCTAGAGGGCCACATGTGGCCTTGAGGCTGCAGGTTTCCCACCAGGTTTCAGGCCCTCTCGGATTATCTGGGATCAGAATGCTGTGGTTTTCAGTGCCCTCCAGAGCATCTCAGGTCAGAACGCTTCAGGGTTCTGCCTCCCCCTTAGGTATCTAGGTCAGAACACTGTTAGTTCTTTGCTCTGTGCCTTTAGTCTTTTTTCTTTTTCTTTGCTGTCTTTGGGGATATAGACTTAGTAGTGGTATCATTGCATCAAAAGGATATGTACAGTTTAATAACTTCTTGGTTATCATTAAATTATTTCCTAGAATGGCTGGACTAGTTCACAGTTCTATCAATAGTGCCTGGTTTCCCATAGATCTTCCAGTATTTGTCATTTTCCTTTTTGTGTTTACTTTTCCAAATCGATGTATGTGAAATGGAACCACAGAATTGCTTTTATTTGCATTTCTCTAATTATTAGTGATTTAGAGCAATTTTCCCCAAATGGGTATTGATAGTTTGGATTCTTCCAAACTATCATATCTTCCCCTGAAAAAAATGTCTATTTATATGTTTTGACTATTACGCAGTTGGGAAGTAGTTTTTAAATAAATGTTTAAAATAAATAAATTTTAAATTAAATAATACAAAAAATTTAAAATAAATATTTAAAAATACATAAATATAAAATAAATAAATAATTTGATTGTAGTAAGCAAATCTGACCTCATAAGTATTGCTGTGAATTGGTAGGATGAAACCCACAGCTGGAATGTGGGTCCTGTTGTACTTACTTGTATTTTTTTAAAAGAAACAAGGCAGTTTTGATAGCATTGTGTATTAAGCATTGCATATATTCCTCCTATGAGGGAATCCAGGAAGTAGAGGAGAGAAGCACAGTGATGAGCATGTAAGTGAAAAGGGAGTAATGGAAAGGATTTTGTTATTGAATAAAAACAAAGATGGTACACTCATCCAATTTCCAGGTAGCAGAGAATCAGGAGGGATAGCTAACACCCTGGACAACAGTCAGGATCCGCCAAGATCTCGACAGACCAGAGCACTGAGATGCGATGACATTCAAATAGGGATAAGTTTGAAATCTTTTACTTGGGTTAGAAAACATGACTAGACAGCAATTTGTTCAAAAAAGATCAGAAGGTTTTAGAGAATTGGAAGGTCAATACTAATCAGCAGTATAGAGCTGGACCTGGAGTGAAGAAGACCTGAGTTCAAATCTCACCACAGACTCTTACTAGCTATGTGATTCTGGACAAGTCACTTACCCTCTGTTTGCCTCAATTTCCTCATTTGTCTCCCAGGGTTGTTATGAAGCTCCAGCGATGCAATATTTGCAAAGTGTTTTGCAAACCTGAAAGTGCAATCTAAATTTTAGCCGTTAGTATTATTTGGTGGCAGCCAAAATGAAACAAATCTAGTATTTCACCTTGGTCAGACTATGTCTGGAGTCTGGTGTTCAATTCAGCCACTATGGTTTAGGAAAGATATTTATAAGCTGCTGACTGTCCATGGGAAGCCAAACATTATATAATGATTGGTTGAAGGAATTGGTAACATTTGTCTAGAAAAGAGAAGACTCTGGGCAGACTCGATAGTTGTGTTCAAGTATTTGAAGGACCTGTTACATAGATGTGGGATTAAGCTTGTTCTGTTTGGGCCCAGAGGGAGGAACTGGGAATAAGTAGAAGTTGCCAAAGGACAAATATAGACTTGATGCCAAGAGATTGTTCCTAACAATGAAAACCATTCAAAAATGGAATGAGTCTACTGTGGAGGTATTGGAGATATCCTCACTGGAGGTCTTTAGACAGAAGATGGATGGGTTTGTGATAGTGAGAATCCTTTGAGGTACGTATCTGATCAGACGTCTTTGAGATCCTCTCCAACATAAGATTCTAGAATTCTGTGATTCTAATATTTGACTATGTCTAGTTTCATCTCTTAGTCCCTAGAACTCAGCATAATGCCTCACACTTAGTAGGTAGTTATCCCCTCCACATCATGGGGGCTAGAGGTGCAGAGCCCCTGTGATCTGGAAAACCCTCATAAATTTTTTTTTGGCCCTCTATTTGCGCCAGAGAAGAAGTCTGAGTTATTATGGCATTAAAAGATAAAATAGGTCCATGTTATACAATACGTAGAAGGCAGGGGGTCCCCTTCCCTACGGATCTTCAAGCAAGGACTAGATGATCACCTGTTAGGTATTTTACAGAAGTTTCTTGTTCAAGGATGGGTTGGGCCAGATCAACCCTTTAAACTCTGAAATTCTATGAAATACAAATCCTTTTTTTATTTTTAAAGTAGGCAAACTATTTTCTCCTTTTTAATTTTTATTTTTGCAAGATTTATTTCTCCCTTACCCTCAATTATACAATAAAAAAGAAAAAGAAAACCCTCATGACTGATATGTGTTATCCAGAAAAACAAATTCACACATTTGCCATGGCCAAGAATGTAAGTCTTATTCTGTATTTTAAATATGTCACTTCTCTAGCAGGAGGTGAGGTGCGTGTTTAATTTTTGGTCCTCTGAAATTGTGGGAACACAAATATTTCCTATGAGGAAGAAAAGAAAGAACTCTTTAGGGACCAATACAGATGCATTGGCCCACTTAGCTTTAAAAAATGTGTATAGAAGTTAGAAGAAGAAAAGGCAGGTAACTGAAGATGAATACAAAAGAGCAGCAGAGTCCTATAAGAAAAAAGTGTTAGGAGCACAAAAATACAGAACAAATGGCGACTGGCAGTAAATGCAAAGGCCAACAATGGGAAGGACAACAAAAAGGCTTTTAAAAAACTATCTTGGGAGCCAGAGGAAGATAGCAGAGGGGACAGGTTCTATCGCTTGGAGCATGTGATACAGATACAGAGAAGGCAGAACTATGTGATTGTTATTTTCTATCAGTGAGAATAAGTTTGGAATGGGAAAGGATCGAACAAAGACAGAGTGGGAACCCAAGGTAAGAGAAGGGTTAGGAAAAAAGAATAACCAATATTTATAGAATGCTTTAAAGTTTGAGAAGCACTTTACAGAGGTTATCTCACCCAATCCTCTAAGAGCCCTGTGAAGTAGATCTAAATGAGATCTGCATTTAACAAGTGAAGAAACTGAGGCTCAAAGGGTTGCCCAGGATCACATAGCTGGCAAGTCTCTAAGTAAGTTCAACTTCAAGGCCTGGATGAATCACATCCCAAGGGACTAAAAGAACTGGCAGATGTGATTGTTCAGTCACTGTTAGCGATCTTTGAAAACCTGTGGAGAACAGGAGAGGAGGGTGGGAGTCTCTGCAGGATAGGGAAGATGTCAGCATCTTTGAGCTATAGAACTGTGAGCTAGACTTTGATTCCTGGAAAATTCTAGAATGTGTCACTAAAGAAATGGTCTGTGAGTGGTTTGGACGAGTGTCCACAAAGAGCCAGCCAGTGCAGATTTCAGGAAGGACACGAACCGGTGAGAGGCTCCAGATGAGCACGAGCAGGATGGTTAGGGGACTAGAGACAATGCCAAATGATGGGTTGGTGACTGAGGGCGTGTGGGGTGTTCAAGGAGACTAGCACCACTGCTGTGAGGGCTACCAAGCACCCACCTTCGGTGTCCACCTGTCACCCAGCTCTCACCTGTGGCTCCAAGAAGCTGTAGCACATGCGGTGGCCACACTTGGGTAAAACTTTCTCAGCAGATGATCAGGTTGAGGGTGACTGACAGGCCTTAAACCCATTGGTGAGTTAGGGGATGTCTACTTTAAGTAGACATCTTTCTCCAGTGTGATGGATTGATGAGAACGATTTGTTCCAGTGGCCATGAAAGCAGCTGAAAAAGGCACTGTGGAGCACTTAGAGCTTGGTTAGACATTGAAGATGCCAAGGTCATCCACTGCATCCCATGGCATTGCCTAGTTGTCTTGACTTTTGTCTTGCCAGTGAACTCAGATGACTCAGGAAGAGAGAGTGAGGCCAATGACTCTGTGCAACTCTGCCTTACAAATCCAATCTACAAACAAGTCAAGACCTCACTGTAATGTCACTGGTCCTCTTTGAAAATGAAATAACTGAGGAAAGTCAAATTAAGAAGACTTTATTAAGTGCTTACCTATGTGCCTAGCATTGTGCTAGGAGCTAGAAATGCAAAGAAAAGCAAAAACAGCCTCTGACCTTGAGGAGCTCACATTCTTTTTTTTTAATTTATTTTATTTTAATTTAATTTTCCACTTAATAGAATTTAAATTTTTCCAATTACATGTGAAGATAGTTTTCAACATTCACCTTTATAAGATTTTGGATTCCAAATTTTTTCTCCCTCCCTCCCTCCCCTCCCCAAGACAGCAAGCAATGTGATATAGGCTATACATGTTCAATCGTATTAAACTTATTTCCACATTGGTCATGTAAAAGAAGAATCAGAATAAAAGGGAAAAACCACAAGAAAAAAACAATAAAAAGTGAAAAAAGTGTGCTTTGATCTGAATTCAGACCCCATACTTCTTTCTCTGGACGTGGATGGCATTTTCCATCACGAGTCTTTTGGAATAGTCTTAGGTCATTGCACTGCTGAGAAGAGCTAAGTCTATCAAAGCTGGTCATCACACAATATTGCTGTTACTGTGTACAATGTGCAAGAAGCTCACATTCTAACCGGGAAGACAACATGCAAATGACTATGTACAAACGACAACAAATATACATATACACACATTTGTGTACGTGCATTATATGTATGTATATTATATACAACCAATCCTCAACATTCACTGGTGTTTAACTTTCTGACCTCATTTTCACTCTTGGGTTGGCAACCAGGCACATTCAAGGCTATGTGCAATAGAGAAAAGAGGCATGATAAGCAAATTTATATATGCAACAAGGAGGAAAGTAATGGTAAAAGTGTTTGTGAATCTGCTTCACGAAGTGCTAAAGGAATCTTCCAAGTACCTGATGAAGGAATTGAAAAAAATGGAAAAGTGGCTAAAATGGTGGTAATGCGCTCTCAATGTGACAGCGTATACAGGCCAGGCAGGGCCGAACTCCCCTGTGCTAGTCGTGACCTCCCACGGGCCCAGGCTCTCTCCCCAAAAAGGAGATTTTCATTTGGGAACAGCAGAACCGCACAATGGAAAGGGAGAGAAGAGATGGCAAACTGCTCCTTTCCCTTTTTTATCTTGGGGTTCTTCAGACACCATAATCCCTGTCCCTACTTGTCCCATTCAGTGTTGCCTCTCCCCTCTCCTGCATTTTGTGGGTTATTTCATAGTTCCTGTGTTAGGAAAAGTGAATATTATTAGAATTAATGTTTTGTTATAAAGAATTGTATGCAGAAAAATGAATTTTCAGCAATCTCCAGTGAAAGATTATAGTTTTTGTGGTTGTGGGAATCTAAACATCTATTTCCCATAGGTTCAATGTATCAACATTTTTTTTAACTTTCATGTTATTTTCAAGCCCATGAAATTTGAGGATTGACTGTACATTAATTTGGAGGTGATCTCAGAGGGAAGTCACTAGCATTAAGGAGGACCAGTGAAAGCCTTTTGCAGAAGATAGGATCTGAGTTGAAAATTGAAGGAAGCCAGGGAAGACAGAAGGTAGAGACAAGGAGGGGATAGCATTGCAGGCATGGGGGACAGCCAGGGAAGAGGCAGAGTTAGGAGGCGGAATGTCATATTTAAGGAATAGCAAGAAGTCCAATGTCACTGGATTTTAGAGTATGTGGAGAGGAGGAAAGTATAAGAAGGCTAGAAAGGTAGGAATATTCTAGATTTTAGAGAACTTTAAAAACCAAACAGAATTTTATATTTGATCCTGGTGGTAATAGGGAGCCATCGGAATTTATTGAGTAAGGGAGGGACGTGGTCAGATATGTATGTTTTATGCACTTGCAAATTCAATTTTATTTTATTTTCACCTCCAAATTATCTTTTTTAAAATTCAATTTTATTTTATTTCCAGTTCCAAATTCTCCCCACAGCCCTTCCCTTCCTCATTGAGAAGGCAAGAAATACAAAATCCATTGCAAATATGTATAGTCATGTAAAACCAATGTCCACATTAGCCTTTGTCCATTAAAAAAAAGAAAGGAAGGGAAGAAAATGTGCTTCAATCTGCTCTCTGAGTCCATCAGCTCTCTATCTGGAGGAGGACAGCATGTTTCATCGTGAGACCTTTGGAATTGCAATTGGTCATTGTGTTCATCAGAGTTACTAAGTCTTTCAAAACTGTTATCTTAATAATATTGCTGTTACTGTATAAATTGTTCAATCTCTGATCTCTTCACTTTGTATCAGTTCATATAAGTCTTCCCAGGTTTTTCTGAAACTATCCCCTTCATCGTTCCTTGTAACACAATTCATATTCCATCATATTCAGTTACTGCACTTGATGGGCATCCCTTAATTTCCAATTCTTTGCTACCACAGAAAGAGCTGCCAGAAGTATTTTTTTGTGCATGTGAATCTTTTCCCTCTTTCTTTGATCTCTTTGATGTTTAGGCCTAGTAGTGGCATTTCTGGGTCAAAGGGTATGCACAATTTAATAGGTTTTTGGTCTCAGTTCCAAATTGCTTTTCAGAATGGCTGGACTAGTTTATTGCTCAACCAATAGTGTATTAGTGTACCTATTTTCACATATCTCCTGCATTTATCTTTTTTTGTCATATTAGCCAATCTGATACGTTTGAGGTGATGCCTCAGAGTTGTTTTAATTTACATTTCTCTAATTATCAGTGATTTAGAGCATTTTTTCCATAAGGTTGTTATTAGCTTAGATTTCTTCCCCTGAAAACTGCCTAGTCATATCCTTTGACCATTTACCAATTGAGGAATGGCTCTTCTTGTAAATTTGACTCAGTTCCCTATGTAGTTTAGTAATGAGACCTTTATTGGAGAAACTTGCTGTAAAGGTTTTCCCCCAGTTTCCTGCTTTTCTTCTAATTTTAGCTGCATTGGTTTTGTGCAATTTTTTTTAACTTACACTAATCAAAATCATCCATTTTACCTCCTGTGAATCTCTCTATGTCTTGATTGGTCATGAACTCTTCTCATATCTATAGATCTGATTGCTAATTTCTTCCTTAATATACTAACTTACTTATGAGATTGTCCTCTATGTCTAAATCATATGTCCATTTTGAGCTTATCTTGGTATATGTTGCGACATGTTGGTCTATGCCTAGTTTTTGCTAAACTACTTTTTAGTTTTCTCAACAGTTTTTGTCAAATACTGAGTTCTTGCCCCATAGCTGAGGTTTTTGGGTTTATCAAACAGTAGGTTACTGTGCTCATTTGCTTTTGTATATTGTATAACTAATTGGTTCCACTGATCAATCTATCTATTTCTTACCCAGTACCAAATTGTTTTCATGATGACCACCTTGTAGTATAGTTTGAGGCCTGGTGTTGCTAGGCCCCCATCCCTTACATTTTTTCCATTGTTAACTTTGATATTCTTGACATTTTGTTCCTGCAGATGAATTTTGTTGTTATTTTTTCTAGCTCTAAAATATTCCTTTGGTAGTTTGATTGGTATGACACTGCATAAATAAGTCAATTTAAGTAGCATTGTCATTTTTGTTATATTTCCTTGGTTTGGGCACTCATTTTGGCAGCTGAGTGGAAGATGAACTGGAGTTGGGAGAGACTTGTGGCAGTGAGACCAACCAGAAGAATAAAGACTCACCCATTTCCCCCTAGATGAGTGAGTAAAGGAGTTGGCAGAGAGAATTTTGTCTTGAAGAGATACAACTTAAAGGGGACATCATAGCTGTTGTCAAATATTTGAAAGGCTGTCATGTAAAAGACTTGTTCTGCTTGTCTTCAGAAGGTAGAATGAAAAGTAATGAATGGGCAAAAGGTCTATGTAGAAATGGAGCTTTCAGTTCAAGATAAAGAAAAATCTCTGCAGTCACTCTCTGTGATGCAGAAATCACTCTGCATTCTCTCAAAACTTTGCCAATGGTCTCTCAGCTTTGGCAGATTCTGACATGTTGGAAAGACTTTAAGTCTGATTTGAGCAACAGACTGTTGTCCAAGGGCTGACAACAACAGCTAACTAAAGACAACATAAAGCCAGTATGTTGGCTAGTAGGTGATGAATTCTCTGACCAAAATCACCTGGGACAGAAAGACAATTCAAAACACTTCCAAATTACCTGTAGCTTCCTTCAGCTTCTGTGGTGATGGTGGCAGAATGTCAGGGGGCAGACAGTGCTAAACATTGTACAATTCTCATGGTATTTATAAACTTGTTTTTAACAGTCTGTTAACCTAAATGTGGAAGCTTTATCCAATAATGATTAAATTGATGATATTCTGCTTAAGAAACTGCACTTCATCACTGACATTATAATCAAACCCAGAAAACATAAAGACATTTCAGATAAGTCGAAAGCTCCTATGTTATCTTCAGAGAGACAAATGAAGGAGTTTGCAGAGTTGGTTTCATCATGAACCCAAAGGCAACAAAAACTATTTGGAGTGATTCTTGGTTATCTAAGTTAGCATTGCGCACACTGAAAATAAGCAAGATGACCACCATAAATTTAATGGCAACTTAACATCTGTTGCAGAGGATAAATTAGAAAAATTATCTTCTGCTTCAGGAGCTCTCAATCCAGAGGTGGTAAAGGGGCCAGACAACTGGTCAGAAAGAGATTGCAGAGATCCTTTGCTGGTACTGGGTACAGCTGGCACTGACTGGCAACTCCATTGGCCATATGCAGTTCCAGGGTGGAAGGGAGAACTGGTGATTGGTCACAAGGGACCAGGGGCCCTGGTTGCAGTTCCAAAGCAAAGAGGAGTGCTAGCACTTGCAGCTGCAGGGGGTCAGGGGCCTTTTCTGGGTAATGGCCAGAGTGCAGACCAGCAGTGCTGTGACCATACCTTTTCAGGATCACACGACCTTGCAAGCACTAAAAATTTGCAGACCCCCAGAACTAGTTTTGAGAAGAGGAGCACAAAAAAGCCTGAAGCTTGGGACAGTATGTTCTCACTTCTAGATGAGCAGAGACCATCTTTAACATAAAGTTCCAAGTCAAGAAATAGGCTGGGAAAATAAGCAAACAACAAAAAAAGATTTTGACCACAATCAGCTACTATGGTGGCAGATAAGAGCAAGACAAAAACTCAGAAGAAGACAGCAATGTGAAAACAGCTACAAGAAAAGCCTCAAAGAAAAGTGCTAATTAGACCCAAGTCCAACGAGAATTCCTGGAAAAGCTAAAGGAAGAAATAAGAGTGATAGAGGAAAAATTGGGAAAAAAATGAAAGTGATGCAACAAGAGAATTGTAAAAGAGGCACAACAATACTGAAGAAAATAACACTAAAAACTGAATTGGACAAGTGATAAAAAAGGAACAGAAATCCACTGAAGAGAACTCCTTAAAAAGCATAATTGGTCAAATGGAAATGGGTGTAAAAATTCACCAAAGAGCTCCTTAAAGCAGAATTGGACAAATGGAAAAGAGGTACAAAATCTCACTGAAGAAAATAATTTCCTAAAAAATTGGAATTTAATAAATGGAAGTTAATGACTCCATGAGACATCAAGAAACAGTAAAATAAAGTCAAAAGAATGCAAAAATAGAAGAAAATGTGAAATATCTCATTGGAAAAACTGGCCTGGTAAATAGATTGAGGAGAGATAATGTAAGAATTGTTGGACTACCTAGACATTTTATATCAAGCTAAACTGCCTCAATATCTTAGACCTAGAGGGTAAACTAGAAATTGAAAGAATCCACTGATCATCTCCTGAAAGAAATCCCCGAATGAAAACTCCCAAGAATATTATAGCCAAATTCCAGAGCTCTTAGGTCAAATAGAAAATACTTCAAGAAGCCAGAAATAAACAATTCAAATATTGTGGAGCCATAGTCAGGCTTCCAGATTTAGCAGCTTCCATGTTAAAGGAGTGGAGAACTTGGAATGTGATGTTCTGGAAGGCAAAGGAACAGGGATTACAACCAAGAATAACCTACATAGCAATATAATTCTATAGGGGAATATATATATATATATATTTCATGAAATAGAGGACTTTCAAGCATTCTTGATGAACAGACCAGAGCGGAATAGAAAATTTGACATTCAAACAGGCTAAAGAGAAGCATAAAAAGATAAACATGAAAGACTAATAAATGATTCAATAAAATTAAACTGCTTACATTCCCATATGAGAAGATGATGCATGTAACTCCTAAGAACGTTTCATTATTAGGGTGGTTAAAAGGAATTTACATAGACAAAAGGCATAGTGGGGAGGGTGTTTATGTTGGGATGATCTCAAAAAAAATGAAGGGTTAGAAAAGAGGGATGCACTGGGAGAAGAGGGGAGAAGTAGAATGGAGAAAATTTTGTCACATAAAAGAGGAGCACAAGGGAGAGCATTTTGGTTCAAGGAGAGATTATATATGCACACTCAGTTATGTGTAGAAATGTAACTTACCCAATATGGAAATGAGACCTATATGAACTGATGCAAAGTTAAGTAAGAAGAACTGGGAGATCATTGTGCACAGTAACAGCAATGTTGTAATGGTGATCAACTTGGCTACTCTGATCCAAGACAATACCAAAGGACTCATGATGAAAAATACTGTCTATCTCCAGAGAGAAAACTGGTGGACTCTGAGTGCAAATTGAAGTGTAATTTTCTCACTTTATTTTTCTTGCATTTAAAAATATGGCTAATATGGAAATATGTTTTGTGTGTTTTCACATGTATAATTGATATATTGCTTGCCTTATCAGTGGGTATGAGAGGGTCTGGGAGGGGGGTAGAGAATTTGGAACTCAGAATTGAAAGATAGAAGAATATTAAAAATAAATAACAGATTTTTTAAAAGAAGTTTAATAGATGTTAAGGTCAACACAACAAGGAAGCCCGAAGAGATCAGAAAATTGTGTCAGCAAAGTTGACATCCTTGCCAAGTGGAAAGGAAAGGTACTCAAGGGAAATACCCTTTAGAAATACTGTTTAAAGTGAAAGTTGATTTTCAAATGAAATCCATAATTTTCTCTAGAAAGTGACTATCAAAAAAAAAAAAGGTTACCAAGATGACATCAACAGCTATCTAATCTCAATTGGACCCTCACTGATGCAAGCAATACTTCTACTCCTCCCTAATTAATTCTCTATCCCACTCACAATAGTGGCTGTTCAACCTTTTCTTCTTTCTTCAAGTCTTCCATGGTCTCCACCTCCTTCTCTTGATTGATGACTTCACCTCATACTTTACCAAAAACTTGAGAGCATTATCATCGAGCTCCCTTTTCTCTCCTTCTTCTCGTCTCTTATTTTCTTGACATCGTTCCCCATTACGTCCTTCATTATTTCAGTCTCTAGAAGAGATGGACTTTCTTCTCACCAAAGCCAATCCCTTTCCCCATATGTACCTTTGATTCCCAGTCCTAAAAATTCATGCCTCTTCTCAATTCTCTTTTATTGTCACGAGGACTACCATTCCTCTAGCTACTCAGGTTCACAAGCTTGTTGCCATCCTCAAATCTTCACTCTCAATCGCCCTACATATCCAGTATTATGCCATTTTTTTTTCTGTTTCCACAACATTTTTGCCCCTATATCTTCTCTCCACTCACATAGCCACCACCTTAGTTCAGGCCTTTATTACCTTTTGACTAGACAATTTCAATAGTTCAAATTGCAATTGCGCATTGGTCTCTCTTCCTCAAGTCTCTCCCCACTGTAATCCACTTCTCAGTCACTTGCTAAAAGTTTTCCTAAGGTACACACCAGCCCATGCCACTCCCCTAGTCAATAAATTCCAGTGGCTTCCTGTTACTTGTAGGATCAAATAAAAGCTTCCTTGTTTGGCATTTAAAGCTCTTCATAGCCTGGTTTCTCTTTATCTTTCCAGCCTTCATTACAGTCTCCATACTCCTATTCATGGTTCAGCCATATTGGATTCCTTGCTGTTCCTCACATATGACCCTGTAACTCCTGTCTCCATGCTTAGCATTGTTTTTTCCTCAAGTGTAGGGTGCTCTTCTCCCTCACCTCCCTCTACTAAAATTCCTGCCCTCCTTCAAGACTCAGCTCAAACATTACCTTCAGTATGAAAACTTTCCCAGTTTTCCAGCTGCTAATGTCTCACTCTAAAGTTACCTTGTATCTACTCTCTCTCTCTGTCTATCTATCTATCCATCCATCTCTGTCTGTCTGTCAGTCTGTCTGCTGATCTGTGTGTCTGTTGGTCTGTCTGTCTGTCTATCCATCTATCTGTAAAATTATATATATACCCGTATGTGTATACGTTGTTTCTCACATTGTAATACAAACAGAAATCAAGACAAGAACTATTTTTGGTTTTTCTTTGCATCCCAAGCATTTAGCATAGGGCCTGACGCATACATCTTTATTGATTTATTGATTGATTTCTCATCTTTAGAAAATTTTTATGTTACAAATATGCATGTATCAAAGGCATCCTTGATGAAGATATGAGAAGGTGACTGGTAGGCTTTTGGGGGAAATTTAATAAGTTACTACAGTTATTTACATTTTGACTTTTAAAAGTCAGAACAAGATAAAGTTCTCATTTTCTGAAAGGTCTCCTTACAAGAAATACATGCAGTGCCCTTAAGATTAATACAAGAAAGTAATTGGAATCAAGTTGATACCTTTGCCCAGTGAGTCTAATATGTTCTAGTCAAAACCTTCAAATTCCAAAATGTAGACACAATTTTTTCTATCTAGCCTCTAGAACTTGGCGTGCTGTTAAATTGAAATTTCTCTAGAACTTAAACTACAGCAATATCCTTAACTCTGGGATCCAAACTATAGCACAGAAAGCTTAAAAAGATAACAATAAACCCCTAGTGCTTGGAGTTATACAGGCAGCTGGGAGGTTCAGTGGATAGAATGCTGGGCCTGGAATCAGGAAGCCTCATCTTCCTGAGTTCAAATCTGGTCTCAGCTGTGTGACCCTGGGCAAGTTGTATAACCCTGTTTGCCTAAGTTTCCTTATCTTTAGAATGAGAAGGAAATGGCAAACCTCTCCAGAATCTTTGTCAAGAAAACCTCAAATGGGGGCACAACTGAAATGACTGAACAACAAAAACTAAGAGCTTTCAGAGATCAACTGGCATTTCCAGATGCTACTTCAGCCTGTCAGGAAAGGTAGGATAGCAGCATACAGGCCCAAAGCCTGTCTGGTTATCAGTCACTGACTGATTAAATCCTGTAGTCAGATGTGTTGCCTAAAGAAAAAGATCAAAATCTGATCTAGTTCCATCCTCCTTTTGTTCATTAGGAGGCAAACAGAGCTCAGCTCTTACAGAAGAGGCTCAAAGCACTTTGGCCTTATGCTTATCAACATTAGCGAAGTATGCTCGACTTCAAGTTCCCTGAACTTGGAGTAAAGAAAGAAATATGAATCTTGAAATTCTGATAATAATAAAACATCATTTCTATTCTTTGCAAAGAACTATTTAGATTATTCCGTATATAAGGGGATTTTTTTTTTGTTTGTGAAGATAACACTTTGCCTATATGTCACCTTCAGATAATAGGGTCTGCCTGAGGGCATTCTGATTTATTACATTTTACACTGAATTCAAGATGACATTTTATATGTGGATTTTCTGTTGAACCTAGTTCCACAAAGAAACTATTCAAGAAACAAAACAAGAATTTCTCAGTTTATATAATTTACTTCTAGGAAAAAAAACTCTACTGTCATAAATTAGATCTTAAACATCTCTTTCCACCTCAATTTCCTTTAGAAAACTGTCATGTTCTGAAATTTTTATTTTAACACTTTGCTACGTGGGTTGTTAGGCCAAGAATGTAATATGACCCCCCAAAAGGAGGGTAAATACCAGGTGAGACACCTGAAAATACAACAGTAGTCTCAAAAAAAATTCCTGCCCATTTATAAGGATTTAGAATTTTACTCTTCAATCCTTGGAAACATTTATTTTTGCTAATAAAAGGGGATTCTAGTGGTGTACTTGGAGTTGTATGGAAATGAAATAAAAATGATCATTCACAATGTTATAAACTCAACTAAATACCCTTAAAAGGGCTTTCAAGAATCCTTACTGGAAAATTAATCCCAGTCTTAGCTAGATAGGGCCAATGACTACAGGCCATCCTGATGAAACACACAGTGCTTTTTCATAGCTCCATGGGCAAGAGAATAAAGAAGTCAGACTTCTTGCTATTTCTATTTTGCTACAATGCCCTGGAAAGTGACTCAAGCCAGTAAATACTGGAAGAGAAGAAAACAAAAGCAGGAGAGGGGAAAGAAAAAAAATGCACCAATATCACTGTAGAAAATGCACCAAAACCTTCCAAAAAGGAGGGAGCAAAGATGGTTTCAAGGGCCACAAAAAGGTAGGGTTTGACCAGGATCCTCGGTATTATCATGCCCATGAAAAAGACGTTGCTGCTTCTAGTAAAACCTTATGATAGGAAAAAGAATCCTAAAAAACTCTGATACACAAGTTTTGAGTTCATTTATCTATCAGGGAATGTGGCAAAGCTTGGTTCATCGTGCATCTTCACCCACATCACAATCTGCAAAAGTGACATAGAAAAACTGATGTGTGTGCAACCGAATGTGACCCATGAAGTTAGCACTCTGGTAATTGGGGTCTCCCCAGGGCACTGAGAGACAAATTGGACAAACCACTGATTTATTTATTTTGTGGGAATTTTGATTGGAGGAGTGGTTTTTAAAAAATTATTATTCCTATTAATTTATTTTAGTTTCCAACATTAACTTCCACAAGATTTTGAGTTCCACATTTTCTCTCTATCTCTCCTCTCCCCCCACCCCAATGTGCATTCTGATTACCCCTTTCCCCAATCTGCCCTCTCTTTTAACAATCCCCCCCCTTCTCTTATCCCCTTCTCTTCTATTTTCCTGTAGGGCAAACCATTTATTTAGTATCCATGCTATGGTATATTTTGCAGTGTTCACTCAGACCTTCCTGATAGAAGCTTGCTTGGGACAGTAAAGACAAGGAAAGGTGAATCTGTTTGAGATTTTCCTTAGTGGTAGCCTTGATGCCCTCTTTTAGGTAGCTCTGATTCTTGGAACAGGAAGCCATTTGGTTATGCATTTTTGATAGGACCAGATTTTTATTGGAGCCACTAAAGTTTGCCTTGGTTGCTTCAACTTGCTTTTCTAAGTCCATGGCTCTGATCCGCAGAAACAGACAGACTCCACAGATAGGGTTTGTTTTTTTGTTTTTTGTTTTCAGACACTTGCAGGCAAGCAGCCCAAAAACACATCCACAGGGCACGTGAAATGGCTTCTCCAGCCAGATTGTTGCTCCTCCAACTGGCTGGCTCATATATATGATATTCTAGAGCAAATCACATGTTTACAGTCACTCAGTTGATTGAGAGGCGCACCAAATTTGATTTTATTTGTTGATTACAAAGTGTCATTTGGCCCATTAGAACAAGATATAACTCAATTTTTTTGCTTCCAAAAGGTATCTCCTATAAGTATGTTAAGATTGTATGAGATTCCATAATAGAAAAAGCCCCTAAGATAACTAAGAGTCTCTGTTTTTTTTAACATCAGAAGAGGTATAAGCTCATCAGAGATGCTGATCCCTCTCCTAGAGACTGTTCCAATGGAAGAAGGATCCTTATGGACCACTTTGGAGAGCAAAGACTTTCTGATGTTCCTGTTTATTAATTACATTGTGTTGTTTGCATCAAGTGGTGATGGGGAAACAGGGAAGGAAGGGAATAAACCAATAGTGTCTACTATTTGCCAGGAACTACACAAATATGTTCACAAATATGATCTCATTTGATTTTCACAACCACCCTATCAGGTAGATGCTATTATCATCCCTATTTTATAGATGAGGAACCTGAGGCTGAGAAAAATTATGTGATTTGCCTGGGATCATGCAGATGAGTGAGAGTATTTGAATTCCAATCTTCCTGATTCTAGGCCCAGAGCTCTAACCACTGGGCCACCAGCTTCCTCCAGGTGCCAGAGTACTATGGGACCTCCTCAATGAGTCTCCTGTAAAGATCCTGAGTGCTGGATTTCCATGCACGAAATATTAAAATAATGAGAAAAGGGCCTCCAGTACATTGGGTATGGATGTCCTCCATGCATGGAGAAGAATCACACAGAGTAGGAGCAAGTGTATTAACTATTATTGGTGCCGGTATAGGAGTACTCATGTTAATAACATCACAGATGTGTCCAATGCCCTTCCAGCATTATTTGATAGCACTCCCATTTACACACTATGTTTTGACCAGTTTAGACTACTAATTGTTCATTAATCTCCTATTGCACTCCATATTTATATGGTCTATTGATTACACCTGTATTGAACTCCCTACGTCTCTATCTACTGGAAATCATTCTTTTCCTACAAAGTTCAATCTTGGTGCCACCTCCTTTTCAAAACATTCCTTGATGCCACAGATAAATATGTTCTCTCCAGGGATGTGCTGGTAAATGTTTAATAACTGGCTTTCCAAAAGCAAATGTACTTCTGGCACACTTTAAAGTTTAATTTGCATAATTAACCTTCTCTTCATTACTTTCTTAAGTCTAGGCAATCAACAAAACAATATATCAAGCCCTGATTTGTAGCTCACCAAATTCTGAGGTATAAATACTCACAGTGAAAATTTAACAATCATCTCTCAGGAGCTGGTTCCATTTGGCTCTGGCATACCCCTCTTACCCTCTTCACATTTTCCTAGAACACTCTTGAATTCTCTATATTCATTCTATTATTAAACATGTTTATGTATGTATAATTACATATTTTACATAATACTATGCATTATTATGTATTTATCTATTTTATATGGGAACTATATGAAGGGAATCTCAAGAGGTTGAGGCAAAAATCAACAAGGCACAGCTGGGTCTTGGGAGAGACAGAAGCATGAGAAGCACTCCAGTCTGAACCCTTCTCCCCCATTGAGACTGGGTTTTACACCCCTCAATATATTATGTTATACATATTCATTTACATGCCATTTATATCAGATTATAAACTGCTTGAGATTATTTTTTAAAATAAATGCTTAATAAATGTTTGTTGTTGAGTTAAATGTTCCTTGCCCTCCAGGAGCTTTCAGATTAGTGAGAGACATAAGATATAACTGTAAGTAGCCATGATATAAACTAGAACATGAAAAGGGCATAAGACTCCACTGGGTAAATGGTCAGAAGCTAAGAACAAGTTTTTTTTTAAAAAAATTATAAATTTTTAATGACCATATGAAAGATTGCTCTACCTTTAATGATAAGGAAACTACAAATCAAAGCAATTCTGAATTATTCCTTACAACCAGAAAATTGGTAAAGACGACAGAAGATAGGAATAGTTAATACTGGATGGGTTGCAGAAAGACAGACAAATTAACACATTGTTGGTGTATCCAACAATTGGTGCAACAGTTTTGGGAAGTAATTTGTAATTATGCTAAGAACATACCTAATATGTCCAAACTCATTGACCCGGAGATGTCTCTGTTAGGGATATTCCCCAAGGATATCAAAGATAAAAATAAGGTCTTACATGCTCCAAAAATATCTACAATAACAGTTTTTGTAGAACTGGAAACTGGAACAAGAACTGGTAACAAGGATGTCCATCAATTGGGGGATGGCTAAACAGATTGTGGTACATGAATATAATGCAGTATTATGTCACTAAAAGAAATGGTGAACATGAAGATTACAGAGGAGTATAGGAAGGCATGTGAACTGATGCAAAAGTAAAGGAAGTAGAACCAGAAAAATGATATGCACAATGACTTCCACAAGGTAAATGGAAAGAACAGCAGCGACAAATAGAAGCTGAATTCTCTGTAATTACGGTGGCTAAAGTTTGGCCTCAAAGAAGAGATGTAGGAATACACCTCTCTCCCTTCTTTGCAGATGCAGGGGAACATAATTAGTTTGGTTGAACTGCCTCCCCCCCCCCTTTTGTTTATATTCTTTGCTATAACGAATGACTCTCTGAGGGGAGTGTGTCAAGAAATGCAGGTGTTGAAAAAAAGTGTCAATAAAATGAAAAAAAAACGGGGCATAAGGGAGGTATAAACCAAATGGCATTGAAGGTATTGAGGAAGGAGAGAGTGCCTCTAACCCAGGGCTTGGAGAGTTTGGTGAATCAGGCAAGGCTTCATGAGAGAAGTGGCATTTAACATGGCTCTTAACGAAGGAGTGAGATTTCAACAGAAAGAAAGGGCATATGGAACAGTGTAAGCAAGAAGTGGAGAGGGCTGAGATTTAGGGCATCTACAGTAAATGATGAACGGGATAAGAGGAACACAGATTTAGGTCTGGAAGTGACCTTAGAGATAATCTAGTTATAGGAGTAACTTGGGGTCCATGAATTTATTTTAAAAATATTTTGATAACTATTTCTATGTGATTGGTTTCCTTGCTAATCCTATATATTTTATTTCACCCATTTAAAAATGTTATTCTAAGGAGTCATGCTGCCAAAGGGGTCCGTGAGGTAGAAAAGACAAGGATTCTTGGTCTAGTACAGCTACCATTGTTTTATAAGTGAGAAAAGAGAATCCAGATTGGCTATGATATTGAGCATGTGAAGGGCAGTACTTTGAGATAAGCTGAGAAGGTAAGTTGCGCAGGGTCTTGAATATTTGGTTAAAGAGTCTGGGTTCCAATCCACTGGAGATTGGCTAAATACACATTGTTATATGAATATAGTATAATGTTACTGGGCTATAGGAAATGATGAATATGAAGAATTTGGAGAAAAATGGGAAGATTTGTAAGAATTAAAGTGGAATGAAGAGAGAGGAATCAATAAAACAGCACAGTCAGTTATCCCTTCCACATTGCTGGGGTTAGGGCTGTGGCACCTTCATCATCTGGAAAATCTGCACGAAAGTTTTTGGCCTTCCCTTTGTACCAGAGAAGAAGTCTGAATTGATATGGTATTAAAAGATAAAATATGTCGATATTATATAATACTATACATATATTTTATGCATTTCTGAGTTTCTAAACTTTTTTCTGTCATCTGTTGGCTTTTGTGTGTCTGTGGCTTCCACAACCTGCGCCCCCCCCCCCATTCCCATTTAATTTCTTATGCAGACTCACAATATATCAAAACTGTGATGGGGAAAGTCACAATGCGGAAGGGATAACTGTACAGTGACTATAATAATGTAAAGGAAAACAGAACTAAATGAAATTAGAACCCAGATCAACATGTTAAACAATCTTATTTCTGGAGGATTGATGATGAGGCATATTTCTCTCCTTTCCGTAGAGATGTGAGGAAGCTCTAGTTGTGGAATGAGACATATGCCACCAGACTTGTTAAATGTAAAAGTTCCTTTTGTCAGAAATACAACTGTACTTTATTGTTTTCTATAGGGGTGGGTGATGATAGTGGGAAGTGATAGTAATGCAAAAAAAAAAAGAGCACCAACAAAACATGGAAATCAAATAAAGAGATGTAGGTGAGAAGGTCTGCAGATTCATGCTGCCTAGGATTTTCATAGTTCAAAAAGATAATAGAAAGGAGAGATGGAGAAGCGTCATGTAGCCGGCATGGGGACATGTGGGAGGCATGATGGGCGAAGGGACCAGCAGATGAGGAAAACAACCCATAGTGAAAGTGAAGGGGCATTTCTATTGCAAAAACCTCTTTTACAAGGAGTATACCACTTTACAACTCATTTTAGAAATACTAGATGAAAGCTTGGTCCACTTTACCTCATCCTGGGAGGAAAACTTTTAGCTAGATGTAAATAAAATTTGGCTCAGCTGTGTTTGAGTGAGTGGTTTTTGTAACTCACAGTTATATGATATGGCCTGCTCAAGAGGAGTTTGCTTGGCTGCAAGTTTTTTTCTGGGCCCCAGACGCTGAAGGTGAGAGCTGTGATCTGAGTACCTTGGTCTTGGGACCTTGCATCTTAGGCACTGTTTTTTTGGGAAGGGTTAGAGTGAGGGTAGAGAGCTGGTACTGAGAGGCAATTGTTGGGCAATTTGTTTCTTCCAAGACAATTAGTAATTTGAGGATACAAAATAAAACCACAAAAATCAGCCTTTCTGTATATCACTAATAAAACCCAAGAGGAAGAGATAGAAAGAGAAATTCCATTCTGAATTGATGCAAATTGCATGAAATTCCTGGGAGTTAACTTAGCTAGACACATTCAGTATCTTTGCCAAGAAAACTCCAAATGGGGTCACATAGAGTTGGACATAACTGAAAACAACTGAACGACAACAAATCAATATTCATTAGCGACAGCGGAATTTTCTTTTTCAGTTTTGTTTGTCCCTGATTCAGGTGTCAAGTCCATAAAGGAATTTGGTAAGATGCTTTCCTCCTCTATTTTTGCCAACAAATGTGTGGTGTGAGTGATGATTGTTCTTTAAATGTTTGAGAGAATTCACTTATAAATTCTTCTGGACTTTTTTTTTTTACTTTGGAAGTTAATTTATGGCTTGCTAAATTTCTTTTTATGAGATTGAGATGTTTTAATTCTGTATTTCCTTTTATGTTAATCTTAGTAGTTATTTTTTTAAATAAATACCAATCCATTTAACTTAAGATTTTTTTCTTCTTTTTTGAATGTAACTAGTCTAATAATTTTGGGTAATTTTTTTTAAGTCCTCTCTATTTCTTGTGATTTCCTCCTCATTTTTGATTTTTATTTCCTCCTCCCCCTTTAAAAAGCAAGCCAGCTTCATCTCCAAAATATACAGGGAACTGAGCCAAATTTATAGGAATACAAGTCATTCCCCAACTGATAAATGGTCAAAGGATATGCACAGGCAGTTTTCAGAGGAAGAAATTAAAGGTATATATAAGCATATGAAAAAATTGCCCCAAATCACTACTGATTAGAGAAATGCAAATCAAAACAACTCTCAGATACCACATCTCTCCTGTCAGATTGGCTAAAATGACAAAACAGGAAAATGATAAATGCTGGAGAGGGTGTGGGAAAATTGGAACATTGTTACATTGCTGCTGGAGTTGTGAACTGATCGAGCCATTCTGAGAGCAATTTGGGACTATGCCCAAAAGGCTATAAAAAATGTTCATACCCTTTGACCCAACAATATCACTTCTAGGGCTGTATCCCAAAGAGATCACACAAGTGGGAAAAGGACCCATATGTACAAAAATATTTATAGTGGCTCTTTTTGTAGTAGCAAAGAATTGGAAATCAAGGGGATGCCCATTATTGGGGAATGGCTGAACAAGTTGTGGTATATGAAGGTAATGGAATACTACTGTGCTATGAGAAATGGGGATGATATGGACTTCATAACGACCTGGAAAAACTTACATGATATAATGCTGAGTGAGCGGAGCAGAGCCAGGAGAACATTATACACAACCACATATATATAGATTCTGTGATGACTAACCTTGACAGACCTTGCTCTTCTCAGCAATACAAGGTGCAAAAACAACCCCAAAGGACTCATGATGGACAGGGCTGTCTACAACCAGAGAAATAGCTATGGAGTCTGAATGCAGATTGAGGCACACTTTATGCTCGCCTTTTTTTTTTTTGATCTTTGGGTTTTTTTTGGTTTTGTTTCTCTTTTCCCATGATTTATTCCATTGGTCATAATTCCTCTATATAACTTGACTATTGAGTAAATAAGTTCAATGTGAAGTTATATGTACAAGATATATGGGATTCCATGCTGTCTTGGGGAGGGAGGGGGAAGGGGGGGAAAAGAAAATCTAGAACTCAAAGTTATATGGAACTGAGTGTTGTAAACTAAAACTAAAAAAATCTTAATTATATATAAAAAAGTGGTTTGTCTATTTTATTGGTCTTTAAAAAAGTTAGTTTTATCTCTCATCTCAGCAGTCATTTTCTTTTATAATTGTGTTTATCCCTTCTTTAATTTTTTTAGGATTTCTATTTTTGTGCTTGTTTGGGGATTGTAAATTTGCTGATTTTCTAGTTTCCTTAGTTCAGTTCATTGGTCTTCTCTTTCTCTAAGTTGCTTATTATTAGTGTTTATTAATTCCCCTGTAAGGATGATTTTAGCTGTATTCCACATATTTTGGCATGTTACCTCATTTTCTTTAAATCATATTTATTGATTCTTTGATCTACTCATTTTTGAAGATTATGCTATTTTGTCTTCATTTAACTCAGAATTCTTTACTCTTATTTTATGTCAGTTTTGATTTGGTATGCTACACAAAGGCTGTGTTTAATGTTTTTGCCATTCTGAAACTATGAATTATTTATGTCCTTGCACATGGTTACTTTTTGTAAGGGTATTATCAATGCTGCAAAATGGGCATACTTTTTAAGATTCTCATTTGGTAATTACCAAAGTTCTACCATATCTAATTTTTCTAACATATGGTTCTTGTTCTTAACTTATTTTTTTTTCTTGGAGGGGCAGAGCCAAGATGGCGGCTGGGAAGCAGTGACTGGCGTGAGCTCCCCACCAGGTTCCTCCAAAAACCTATGAAAAATGGCTCTGAACAAATTCTAGAGCTGCAGAACCCATGGAATAGCAGAGGGAAGCAGGGCTCCAGCCCAGGACAGCCCGGATGGTCTCTGGGTAGGGTCTATCCTACAGAACTGGGAGAGGAACAGAGCAGAGCCCAGTGTGGGCTGCGCCCAGACCAACCAGACCAGGAGCCGGGTGGAACAGGCCTTAGCACCCTGAATCGGACAGCTGTGGCAGTTATCAGACCTCTTAATTTTTTTTCTTTTAGACTTATTAAAGTCTGAGAGACACATGTTGAAATCTCCTTCAATAGTTATCTTGCTACTTGGGTCTTCCTATAGTTTGGTTAGCATTTTCTTTAAATACTTAATTACTGTACAATTTGGTGCACATAGCTTTAATATTTTTGTTGTTTCGTTATCTATGGTACCTGAAATAATCAGATTGATTCTGTGTTTTAAAAATTGATTCTATTTACAATTAATTGATTTTGTCCTGTAATTGCCCAATTCATCATTCTTTGTCTCTGAATTTAATTCGGAAATTCAGCTGTCCTGTAATGCATTAAGTTTAGAAATCCAGGTGTCTTGTTAATCACTCTTCTATTCTCGGTTCAAGGATTGACACAAGAAATGGAGGAGGTGAGTGGACACCGGGGAGTCTGGTCTAGTATCTTTATACCACCAATATTCTTCAAGGATGTCTGGTTTGTTAAGTGAAGAAGTTTGGTTTGCTATCTCTGTTCTTGCAGATGCTACTGGATTCAAGCAAAGACCGTATCTTAATGTGAGTAGGGAAGGAGTGCATTGCTGGTAGCCATGTTCCCAATTTCCATCCAATCATATTTTCTTCCATCTATGACACTAGTCTTCCTATTTTCACATTCCCCAAAAGTATAAAAGAAAGCTGTCTCCTTCATTCAGGATCTTAACTTATCTGGGGAAGCTGAGAAATTCTATTTATGGGCAAATTCATGCTTTACTGATAAATTGATTGCACTTGGAACTTTGTCCTTCAGTTTACCTTATTTTGACCATTAACATGCTTTTAAGAATGGTGTAGTTTTTCTTCTGTTCTCTCTTAAATGTATCTATTTTTAATGTTGTCTTATCCACGATCAGGATTGCCACTCCATATTTTTTTGGATCAGGCGGCGGCACAATAGATACTACTCCAGTTCCTCATTTTAACACCATATGAATCTTCATGTTTTAAGCGTGTTTCTTGTAAACAACACATTGTTGGATTTTGCTTCCTAATCCATTCTGCCACCCACCTCCATTTTATGAGTGGGTTCATCCCATTTTTGTTCACAGTTATGATTATATTTTTGCCCAAGCCATTCAGTCTTGTTATATTATTTCTTCTCTTCCTCCCACTCTTGCTTTCTCTAAGGAAAAAAAAAAAAGAAAGAGAAAGAATAAAATCAACATCAGGTATCTACAGTTTATATTGCTTGGGGCAATCCAATCTCAGGCTTCTCCCCTAGCCTCCTCTTCCAGCCCAGACTTGAAATCCCTAGGTCTTGCTCTTTTTTTCTCCACCCTTTCTCCTTTTGTAATTTATCCTCCAGGATGGATGAGTTAATCCTTATTCCATCTTCAGATCTTCCTACCTGTCGCAGCTTAGTCCTCTGTTTAGTTCACACTATTTCTACTACTACAATAATTTTGTTATTATCATTACTATTTTGAATCTTCTCTTGCTCTGCCCAGATGTGATTCATAAGACTCTCACTCTCTTCATCTCACCTCTATGTATGAATAATCTCCTGTGAGACTCCAATTACAAGAAATAATAAGTTCTTTCTTTCATCTCCCTCCTTCCTTCTTCCTTATTTTTTTGTCTTTGAATCTTCAAGTCCATAATTGCCTTTTTCCTCTCATTGAACTTTAGAGACAGTAGTACTCTCCTGGGTCTTTCATCTCTCTTTTAGTATATAAACACTTGCTTATCGTTGGTTCTATCAACGGTCCAAATTTTATTGCCTTTCTAAAGTTTGTCCCTGGTATTTGCCAGAGGTCTAATTTTTTAAAAAGTTTGAAAGTAATCAATTTTAAAAGAGCCTGAAAGTAATCAGTTCTGTTAAAAGCAATTTTTTTCCTTCCCCTGTAGGGTAAACTTTACAGGAGAAATAATTCTTGATTACAAACACATTTACTTTTGGTATATCATATTCCAAACTTTTTCCCCCCTTTATTATTAATTTGAAGTCATGCACTATTGTGGTAGGAGTCCTGTGTACGTAATCTGCCACCTCTTAGCCACTTAGAATATTTTTTTTTTTTGACTGAAGAGCTCTGGAGTTTTGTGGTCACAATTCTGGGTGTTATATCTAGTGGTATTCTCTCTGGTGGTAACCTAGCTACATTTCACCCTTGCTTCTAATATTTTTGAGCAGTTTTCTTATATGATCTAAAAAATCTGGCATTCAGGTTTTCAGAAATGTAATCATCATGAGTATAAGTGGGAGACTTCAGAGCTAGAGGTGGAATGGCCCCTGATGTCTTCCGGTGACTTACCCCAACTTGTTTCTGGTTTCACACTTCCTCTGGATTTGAAGCTACTGGAACCAATAAGAGGAGCCCTTGGGTGGGAGGAGAAAATGGAGGATCTAACATAACTGGATTGGCCTGGGAGGGTCCTGCAAGATCTTCTGCCCATCTGAGGTCAGCTCCAAACTTCCCTCCCAAACCCTTTCTTCTTCCTAACTTCCCTACTATTGTGGAGGAGTATACCATCCTCCCAGTCACCCAGATGTGCAACCAGATATCATTCTCAACTCCTCACTCTTTTCCCCCTCCCCCATATCCAACCAGTACTGTCCTTTCTACCTTCATATCTCTTCTGTGTATACATATGCGTGTACACACATATATGTACATATATGTGTGCATACACACACATGTATATACACACACCTTGTCTCTTCTGACACAACCATCAACCTAGTCCGGACCCTCTTCACTTCTCTCCTGGCCCATTGCAATAACCAGCTAATTGACCTCCCTGCCTCAAATCTTTCCCTATTCCAGACCATCCTCTACTCAGGTGTCAAATCGATCTTCCTAAAGCACAGTTTAACCATCTCTGTCCTTTATTCCATAAACTCCAATGGTACCCTATAACCTCCAGGATAAAACACAAAATGCTATGCTTGGTTTTTAAAGCTCTCCGTAACCTGGATCGTTCCTCCCTTTCCAATCTTCTAACACCTTGTTGCGGTTGTTGCTGAGTCGTTTTGGTCATGGCTGACTCTTTGTGACCCCATTTGGGGTTTTCTTGGCAAAGATCCTGGAGCGGTTTGCCATTTCCTTCTCCAGCTCATTTTACAAAAGAGGAACTGGGGCAAACAGGGTTAAGTGACTTGCCCAGGGTCACACAGATAGTAAGTGTCTGAGGGCAGATTTAAACTCAGGAGGATGAGTCTCTCTGGCTTCAGGCCTGGCACTCTATGTGCTGCACCCCCAGCTGCCGCTCTTACATCTTATACGCTCCATTTCTATCTGGTGACACTGGTCTCCTCGTTTTTCTCACAAGACGCTCCATCTTCAGGCATTTTAATGTCCCCCGTGCCTAGCACTCTCTCTATCCCTTCTGACTTCTTTAAAGTCTTGGCTAAAATCTCACTGTTGACAAGAAGCCTTTCCTGACCCCCCTCAATGCGAGTGCTTTCTCTCTGTTGTCCATCTCCAGTTTATCTTGTTTGTACGTAGATATTTACACACTGTCTCCCCCAGTAGATTGGGAGCTGGGACTGTCTTTTAACTTTCTTTATATCTCCAGTACTTAGCATGATGTCTGGCACATAGTAGGCTCTTCCTTGTTGACTGACTGTCAATTGATAGGGATTTTGATTTGGGGCAGGGCCAGTGGAGCAGGAGGCCTGTAATGCAAACTTGAGCTGTTTTTTTTTTTTAACCTCTACTGTTTTCTATGGGAGCGCCTCATCGATGTCTCTTTTCTTTCCATATTTTGATTTTTTGGTCTTTCTTTACCACATCTCTTGGCCCTGGGCATTTTCTCTGGCTGTCCCTCCTGTCTAAAATGGTTTCTCTCCTCTGCTCAGACTACTGACCTCCCTGGCTTCCTTTAAATCCCCATCTTTTCCCCAAAGCCTTCCCCAACCCCTCTTAATTCCAGCGTCTTCCCTCACTTAATTATTTCCTATTTCTCTAGTAAATAGCTTTCCCCTACATATTTGTTTGCTGGTTGTCCCCCTCATTAGACTGTCAGCTCCAGGAGGGCTTGTATTCTTAGTCATAGTGCCGGGCACACAGTAGATGCCTAATAAATGTTTATTGACTTTATCTTCCTTAGGCCCTTTATCTTCCTTAGGATAATTAATCCTTTGAATTAAATTGCCAGGTTACCCAACCTGTTTACTGCCCCTGGGACTCAATTTATTTATGATATGTTTCAGTGTCTCTTGAGATAGCAGGCTATCTATTAAGGGTCTTTCCAGTAGCAATTAGCACATTGGTTCCTAACCCTAAGGCAAATAGATACCACTCCACAAATAGAAATCCAATTACCTAATTAGATCTAATTACCCACTTTATTTCTGTTTGCAGGATAATCTCTCCTCTTAATTCACAGGATTATACATTTAGAGGTCTTGAGTTTACCAGAATCCACCCAGGTCATGTTATAGATGAGGAAACTGAAGCTCAGAGAAAAGCATTGACTTCCTCCTCTTTCCCTTCTCTTAAGATGGCAGACAAAAAGCCTCCAAAGGAACCAAAGGAAAAAAGAGAACAAAAAGGAAGATGTGACTGAAAAGGTAGTGAAAAAGCCTCGAGAGCATTGCAGGAGGAACCCAGTCTCCTGGCCTGAGAAGGATTGGTAGATACTCAAGGTCTGCAATGTATTCCCAGAGAGCCAGGTACAAGTGGAAATATGCTGCACCAAAAACCCAGATTGAAAGGAAAAAGAAAGAGAAGGTGGCTGCTGCTATCTCAAAGCTAGTTGGTGGCGACAAGAACGGAGGAGCCTGTGTGGTAAAGATTCGCAAAATGCCTCGGTATTACCCCACTGAGGATGTGCCTAGAAAGCTGCTAAGTCATGGCAAAAAGCCCTTCAGCCAGCTTGTGAGGAGACTTGGAGCTAGCATCACCCCAGGCACTGTTCTAATCATGCTCACTGGTTGCCATAGGGGCAAGTTAGAGGTTTTCCTGAAGCAGCTGGCTAATGGCTTGCTACGGTTGACTGGATCTCTGAGAAGGACCCATCAGAAATCTGTCATTGCCACCTCTACCAGGGTCAACCTTTTGGGTGTAAAAATTCCGAATCATCTTAATGATGATTCAAGAAGAATTTCTGTAAACCTAGACACCGAGAAGGAGAGATTTTTGACACAGAAAAAGAGAAATATGAGATTACAGAGCAGTGCAAAGCTGATCAGAAAACAGTGGACTCTCAGATCCTGCCCAGAATCAAGAAAATTCCTCAGCTCTCTGGCTACCTGAGTTCTGGATTCTCTGTCTCTCCATTGGAGTTTATCCTCACAAACTGGTGTTTTAAATACCTTGCAGAGAACTCTTATTAAAATATTTGGAATAGCAAGAAAAAAAAAAGAATTGACTTGTTTAAGGTCACACATTAAGTAGAAGTATAATTTGAATATATGTCTTCTGACTCCAAATCCAGTCCTCTACCTAATGGCCGTTTGGTTTGGCACACAGTAGGCACTTAATCAATATTTGCCGAATTCAGTGGAATTGAAATCGGATTCAATTATTTATAACCAGGCTTGCTGCTCCTTAAGAAAAGTGAAAATATCTGACAGACAGAAAAAGAAAGATGATCAGAGGAGGAGGAGGAGTCAGTGAATGAGGAAA
The DNA here is from genome assembly GCA_028646595.1 of Phalanger gymnotis. NCBI lineage: Eukaryota > Metazoa > Chordata > Mammalia > Diprotodontia > Phalangeridae > Phalanger > Phalanger gymnotis. The sequence goes on from CM053625.1 coordinate 40,500,624, forward strand.
GATTGTAAAGATGAGGGGTCTTGAGCCTCCAGAGGCAAAAGCTGAGGGTAGGGACAACAATCTATGCAGTTGTGTGAATGGGAATGAGGGAACATGGCTTCTAAGTTCACCAGACTGTAGAACAGCCAGAAGTGGAAACCCCTTTGAAACTCGATTGAGGCAAGTATAAGGTCAACTAGAGCTATGATGATATAAGAATGCCACTCAGCGAGTAACAGACTCAGAGAGAGCTGGTCAAACCAACACTACCATTGCCTTTGAAAGGAAGGGTCAATCAAATTGCCATCCCTGTAACTTGGTCACTTCCCAGATCCAAATATCATTCCTTGGCCACCATTCACTTGTATTTGGCAGCTAGGTGCTATAGTGGATAGAGGGTTGGACTTGGAGTCAGTAAGACCTGAGTTCAAATCCTGCTTCAGACACTAGCTCTGGGACCCTGGGCAAGTTCATTTATTTATTTACCTCTTTTAACTTCTGTTTCTTCATCTATAAAATGTGGATAATAATAACAAAATGTTGTTGTGAGGATTGAATGAGAAAATAGTTGTAAAGATCTTTGCAAACCTTAAGTTTCTATTCAGAAGACAGAATATAAGCTCCTTAAAGACAGGACTTGTGTGATTTTTGGTTTTGTATAGCAAGCACTTAACACATTTTGTGTTCAGTATCTTTTTCAGTCACGTCTGACTCTTTGTGACCTCATTTGGGGTTTTCTTGGCAGAGATACTGGAATGGTTTGCCATTTCCTTCTCCAGCTCATTTTGCAGATGAGGAAACTGAGGCAAACAGGGTTAAGTGACTTGCCCAGGGTCACACCGGTAGTAAGTATCTGAGGCCAGATTTGAATTCAGGAAGAGTCTTCTTGATTCCAGACCTGGCACTCTATCTGCTGTGCCACCTAGCTGTCTTAGGCACCTACAAATGCTTTTCCACTTCATTCATTCCTTCATTCATTCAAGTATGAGTTAGACTAGCTGCCTTCTAAAGATCTTACATTGAGATTCTCCAGACTTAGTGAGGGCCCTCAAGCTGAAGGTTGCTGTGGACTTGATTAGTCCTTGGAGCTGCAGGAACACAGAATTATCCTGGAACCTCTTAATGACTTGATACTCCAAATGAGGAGTGACAAAGCAGCCACGCACAAAGGGAGCATTTCAGGAATTTGCTGCCACAAGTCCAGGAAGCAATGCCAGCCTATGATGACACCTCCCCATATGTTTGCTAAAGAAAAAGAGTACAGTGGTGTTGGGGTTTCACCAAACACTAAAGAAACTTAAGAAGATTATAAAAAATTTTTAACAAATGTAAAGAGAGATTTAAAAAAAATCTCTTCCCCCTCTCTCCGTAAGCTGGCTTTGTAATCTTATATTCTAGGATAAACTGAAGGCTTCTGAAGATGTAAAGTGTTAAGGCTGCTTTGCTACCTGAAGCTGGGCTATCAGCTTCATTTTTTGCTTGCTGTCAGTTTTGTATTTTATCTGAAGAGCTCAGGAAATCATGACATTCCTGACAACCAGCTCCTGTTCCTCTTGGTCCAATGGTCCAGACTTCCAGCCACAGGGAAGGACAACAATAGCAACAGTTTCTATTTCTATAGTACACTGAAGT
>CM053625.1:40502734-40505234 GCA_028646595.1 Phalanger gymnotis
TGAACTTGGGCAAGAATCTCTGACCACATCTTTGACAGATGATTATCCAGATTTCCTTTGAAGTCTTCTAATAAGGAGGAGGTCAGTACCTCTTAGGGTAGCCCATCTTATCCTTAGATGTGTTTTGTACTAAACACACTCTCAGCTCTTATTTGATGGCCATTAACAAAGCACAATTATATTCTTAGTGGTCCCAGAATCCTAGCATTTCAAAGTTAGAAGGACCTATGTAGATTATTTAATTCAAGCTCTCTGCTGGCAGCATAGGGTCATGTTTGAACCTTCTCAGCATCTCTTGTATCCCTCACCTTCCTCTCTATTCCCACTGCTACCATCTACCTCAGTTAAGGCCCTCCTTAATACCTGTCTGGATAGCTAGGTGGCATAGCAGATAGAGCACTGGACCTGCAGAGTCAGGAAAACATGAGTTCAAATCCAGTCTCAGACACTAGATGTGTGATCCTGGGCCAAGCCACTTAATGTCTACTTCCTCACCTGTAGAATGGGGGTCATAATAGCACCTTCCTCCAAGGGCTGTTGTGAGGATCGAATGAGATAATATTTGTAAAGTACTTTGCAACCCTTAAAGCATTGCATAAATGCTAGCTATTATCAGACAGATCTCCTTGCCTCTACTCTCTTCCCCCTTAAACCCATCCTCTAGACTGTTGCTCAGTTGTATCTGACTCTTTGTGTCCCTATAGACCATACTGTCCATAGGGTTTTCTTGGCAAAGATACTGGAGTGGTTTGCCATTTCCTTCTCCAGTGGATCAAGGCAAACAGAGGTTAAGTGACTTGCCCAGGGTCACACAGCTGGTGCCTGAGGCTAGGTTTGAATTCAGGTCTTCCTGACTCCAGGTCCAGAGCTCTATCCACTGAGGCACCCAGTTGCCCAAGCCTCCATTGATAAGGTCATGTCCCTCCTTGGATCAAAAATCCTCAATGGCTAATCATGCCCTTCAGAGAGAAGTTCAAAGTTCTTTGCCAGTCATTCAAGGCCTTTCACTGTCTGGTGTTAGCCAGTTTTTTCAGTCTTATTTCATATTACTTCCTTCCCCATGCTCCATGCTGCAGCCAAAGTGGTTGGGTTTCTTTCTTTGTTCTGAGTATGGCACAGTCCCTTCTACTTTTATGTATTTACTCATATTGTTCATATGAGCACAGATTTGTAGTTAAAAAGGATTTTGGAAGTCAATGCAATCTCTTTATTTTATGGATGAGAAGTTAAGTGATTTGCATATGTTCACCCAGGTCATAAGTAACAGAAGTAGCATTCAAATCCTAGTGCTCCGATTCCAAACCATTAATCTTCTCCCTCTATTAGGCTGCTGTGTATGCGTCCTTATACCTAGAATGCTCTCTGACCCTTTCTTTCCCTGTTAAATTCTGACCCATCTTGAAAGCCCAATTCAAACGCTCTTCCTCTATCAAACTCTCCCATTTTGGGTAACGACCTTTCTCCCTAGACTTCACATCATATTTGGTCATGCACTTCTCTAACGAGCTTTTTGAGTAATGTATAATTACAGTTATCTCTGTATCTTATTCCCCTACTAGGCTGGAAGATATGTGAGGGTAAGGACCTAGTGTTTTCTAACCCGTGGGTCCTTGTGTGATGGATGTGGCCATGGCCATGCCATAGTTGAGGAGGTGAGATCCAGACCTTGGCGTAACTTGTCCATGTCGCTTTGAAGTCAGTGGAAGGCGGGAGGAGGTCAGTTCTTGGCAGGAACCTGCCTCTTCTGTCTTTATTCATCCTCTCTCCACTCCCTCCCTCCGTCCTCTCCTCTTCTAGTTCTACTAAAGTAGGGAACAGCCTGGAGCTGGGCTGAGAACTGATTCCTTCTGGTTCCTTCCTGGCTAGACACATCTGGGCAGCTGAGGCAGGCTCCCCTTTCCTGATACCCAGCTGGCGACAGGCGTAGCTACAATTCAGGGAGTGATTCCTTTGGGAAGCTGAGGACTCGTGACTAGAGATTTCCTTTGGTAATTAAATCAGACCAGGGCAGGATCTTGCTCATTGAAAACCTGTCTGGTCCTGTGTGTCTAAGCCCCTGGCAGGAGAGTCCAGAATCCAGGCTGAGCAGAGAAGCGGACGACACTGTACATGCTGTTGCTGGGAGACTGAGGCGAGGAAGGAGGCGGCAGCAAACGGGCAGGTGGATGCAGTCGATGCAAGTGTTGTTGCCTTTATTTTTAACAAAGAGAATAAGCCTTCTGGTCTGCTAAGCTGAGTTCAGGGGCATTAGTGAAAGCTCACTCGGGTTATCACAGCAATCACAATACCGGTCACTTATCCTAGCACTTTAAAGATCGCATTGTGTTTCGTTTTGTTTTTTTTTTTTTAACAAACAAGATCTCTTCACACAATCCCTCTGAAGATGGTGACCATTTTACAGATGGAGAACTGAAGCTCCAAGATACGAAGTGACTAGCCTATGGTCGGACCGCTAGGAAGTAGCAGATGAGGGATTCGATCCCAGGTCTTCTGAATGCTA
>CM053625.1:40510234-40522195 GCA_028646595.1 Phalanger gymnotis
TGTGTATATATATAGTACATTCTACCATATCTGTCTTAAACTTATAAATATATACATATAAATAGATATAAATACAAGTATATCTTTATAAGAGATAGTCACATGAAGGAGGAATTATCTTCAAGTTATATGATCCCTGGCAGCAGAGAAGGAATGTTGATCTATGGAGAGAAGTAGACCCCGAGAACCCAGTTGAGCAATTCGCATAGCACAGACATTGCATCCAAGAGGAGTAGTATGAGGACTCTGTGAAGAGAGAAAAGACTTCCAGACCCTGCAGTATGAGGAAATGTGAATTGCCTTTGCCACATGTATATCCTCCCCATGTGTCTTATTACCATTCTAGTCTAATTTTGAGCCCATATTTCCCATGCACTCTGTGTATATTTGTGGGAAATCTTGTCCTAGGTTTGTGGGAGGAATGTTTTATAGCAACTCTTCTTACTATACTTTCTTAGTAAATTCTTTTGTTAAGACTTAATTGTGTTCACTGGCTGAATCATTAATGGGAAATACAAAATGGTAGCTATACCAGTTGTGAGCTATTGTAGTGGGGGTAGTTATCAACAGGGTGTCCTGTAACCTGAGGTAGCAGCCATCTTCTTGGGATCCAACCCTCAAGTAAGTACACAAGTTAGAGAAGTATCCCTGAGTGGATGCTATGTAATCTAGCCGGCATCTATATACCACAAATGGAAGAGGAGACTGATGGCTACGCAGCTGGATTATTTAGTAGAGGTAACTAAACCATATCCTTTAGGACAAAAATAAATATCTACTTTGGGTAATTTTTTTTTGCCCTGTGTAGATAGTCTCTGGGCCTGAATTGTTGGGAATTTAAAAGCAAAAGCATACCAGTTTCAGTTCTAAATTGGATTCCCTTGAACTCCTGACCTGCCCATCGTCCTTTTCAGAAAAAAAATCCGGTCTTGTCACTAACAGGCTCCAAAGGGTCCAATTTCCTATTTAGAAAATGAGTAGGGGCAATCGGCTTTTGCATTCAGACACAAGACAGAGAGGCTTCTATCTAACAGGTTTTGAAGCTGAAACAAGGGATCTTCAATGTAAAGTTTATAAAACCTCGGCAAGAGCATTCTGTAAGAAAAGGGAACATTTATGTGAAGGGAAGAGCTTGATCACATCACTTCTCTTCATGAAAGAAAGTCAAACAATGGCTCTTCACAGGCCTGGCTTTAATTTAGCTGACAATTTTCAAAATCAAAACCAGTATCGGTGGTTTTTCGGTGGCATTTCTGTCCTGATTTAATTTCACTGGGGATAGTGTTCTGGCTTTGGCTGGAACATTTCAATTTAAAGTACTGGCTTCATTAAGCTAGTGTTTTTCCCTTCACAGGGTCAGTCCCACAGATAAAAAGCATTTCTTTAAGGGAAAACATAGGTTAGTACTTCCTTGTAAGTAAGGAGATCCTTGTTTCTGTCATACTCCTCTTGGTATTGCTGGGGATGCTATTTGGGCCACTGATGATAATGGTGATGCTAACATCTAGGCTGATGGTGTGTGCCAAACACATACATGCCCACCATTGTATAAAGTAGATGTCTCCCTATACCTCCATTGTATAAAGTAGACACGGTCTTAATGTTGTTGAGTTGTATCTGACTCTATATGACTCCATGGACAAAGTCCATGGGGTTTTCTTGGTAAAGATACTGGAGTGATTTGCCATTTCCTTCTCGAATGCGTTCCCATTTTATAGATGAGGAACTGAAGCAAACAGAGGTGAAGTGACTTACCCAGAGTCACACAGCTAGCAAGTGTTTATGGCCAGATTTGAACTAGACCTTCCTGGCTTCAGAGCTGGTGTTCTATCCACTGTACCACCTAGTTACCCCTAATAAAAGAGTCTTAACTCCCCCTGAATCTCTATGCATGACAAAAAGTGAGGTTGTTATTCAGTCATTTTTCAGTTGTGTTGGACTCTTCATGACCTATTGGGGGTTTGCTTGGCAAAGATACCGGAGTTGTTTGCTATTTCCTTCTCCAGCTCATTTTGCATATGAGAAAACTGAAGTAAATAGGGTTAAGTGACTTGCCCAGGGTCACTTTTCCCATTCCAGTGATACTGACTGCCTCCACCCCTGCCAAAGACCACTTCATTTCCCCAGCGTCTTCTGTTTATTATCTCACTACAATCTACCTCAATCCTACCCCAGAAATGTCCCATTTTAGATCTGCCCACCCCTTCCACCATATTCAGAATTTCCAGCTCTGTAATTAATATATGTTGACTGATCAGGTCACCTCCCTAATTAATATACTTTGGTTGTTCCCTATTACCTCCAAGATCAAATATAAAATTTTCTATTTGGTTTTAAATACCCTCTTAACCTGGCCCCTTCCTACCTTTCCAATCTTCTTATTCTTTGCTTCTCTCCCTGTACTCTATAGTCCACTGGCACTGGCTTTCCGGCTGTTAATGAACACATATGGTGCTCCATCTCCCAACTTTATTTTTTGTTGCCTGTCCTTCATGCCTGAAATGCTTTTTCTCCTCACAACCTCCTGTCTTCCTTTAAGATAGTTTAAATTCCACCTTCTGCAGGGAGACCTTTCCTAGTCCCCATGTCCCACTCCCACTTAGTTTCTTCCCTTGGAAATGACCTTCCATTTATATTGTATGTCTCTCATATGTACTTCTTTTTTTCTTGTTTCTTTTTTGACATATTGTCTTCCCTATTACAATGTGAGCTCCTTGAAGACAGGAACTATGTTTTTGTCTCTTTTGGTATTCAAAGCTCTTAGCACAGTGCCTGGCGCATAGTAACCACTTAATAAATGCATGCTTATATTCTGACTGATTTTTCTTTTAGACCTTGTCCTCTCATACTCCTTTATCTTCTGACACGTACATTTAGTTTCCTATGATGACACTGAATATCCATCTGGCTAGCTTGTCGAGTACTGGCTGCCCCTTTTCTAAATCTTCTCCCACCAATTCACTGGTCTTGGTGCTAGAATACTTCTTGCTCCCCACCGCCATGAACAGAGAGACCCTCTACCACCATTACGTAGCTGTCTCTCCTCCTATGACTATCACTCTGTCCAAATTTATCATCCAGTCCAGGCCAGTCTCTTTTCTTTCTAAATGAGGTGTGTCTGGCTCACAGTCTCATTCTCTGCTCCAACACCTATACCCATGCAGGAGGCCTTCAGTGTGCATTTTGGTGTTCTCTCAAACACCACAGCTTATCAGTTCTTCGATTTACTCAGGCCCCATGGCCCATTTCTCTACTCCACTTCTACCTTAAATTCCTTGGAAGAGCTGTCTATGTTTGGTGCTTCCATTTCTTCTCCTTTAACTGGTCTTCTAAATCCTCTACAATTTGGCTATTTAAGTTCTGGTATTCTATATCCTAAGGTCTGTTATGATTCTGAACGTTTGTATTCCATGTTCCTTTTTTCAGGGGCAGCCTATGTTCTAGAGTTCTTTCCAACTAAAACGCTCTTGGATTCTATGATACTTCTCTTGTTTCGATGATGTGAAAATGATTAGTTAACAAATGGCTAATTTGAGACAGAAAGTCTTTAAATGAGTTCTAAACTCAGGTCAATACTTGTGGGGATGTAAACCTGTGTCTTTTCGTCTAAGGCTTCTTTTTAACCTTTTTTAAAAAATTTATTTATTTTCAGCTTTCGACATTCATTTCCATAGGTTTTAAACTTTTTCTCCTCCTCCCTTCCCAAGATGGCATGCAATCTGATATGTACTCTACACATACATTCCTATCAAACACATTTCCACATTGGTCATGTTACATAGAAGAATTATAATGAATAGGAGAAACAAAGCAAAACAAAACAAAACAAAAGAGAAAAGAATCTGCTTCACTCTGCACTCTGACTCCACAGCTCTTTCTCTGGATGTGGATGGCATTTTCCATCATGAGTCCCTTGAAAAAGTTTTAGGTCCTTGAATTGCTGAGAAGGGCTAAGTCTATCAAAATCAGTCCTCACACAGTGTCTCTTCCTAATTTTTTGAGAGATGACGCAGATTTGCTCCTGCCCACGCTCATCTCTGCATCTTGCTATGTTTACATATAGTAGGCACTTAATATGTGTCTGTCGAATTGAATTGAAATGTTGACCATGAAGAATCTTGTAAGCTGGCCCAGTTTCCAAAAGATGCAGTAGGAGTAAAGGGGTGAGAATTGGATTGGATAACCTTTAATAGGAAGATTCTTATGTCTCTGTTGTCAACTTTTATTTGAATAATACGTTTCCTTTGAAGAAGTGACTGGCTACAGGAAACCAGACTGGGGCCAGAGAAGGGAATAGGATGCTGAGCTTGTTAGCTGGGAGGATTTCATTTTAGGTGTCAGGCTGAGGTCTTTGAAAATATGTTTGGCTAGGCTTAGTGTTCCTAATGAAAATATGTTTGGCGGGGCTCAGTGTCCTGATGGAAATTGGAAAGGCTTCATTTTCATAACTAACATATTTCTTCTATACCTTTGGCTGAAACTTAACCTCCTTCTGAAATTTAGGTCTAAAAAGTTTGTTGGAGAATAATTACTGGAATGGGTGTATAATTACAGGATATGGGTGGTCTCCTCGTTGGCCTCAGGGGGCCTCTAGTTGTTTCTTCCCCTCCCCCCAAGGGTTAAAGAAAACAAAGCCATCTGACCAGGTAGGGTTGGTCCTGGATGGGGGAGAGTATAGTTAATAGCACCACAAGCTCATCAGAAGCATGCACACTCTAATTTGTATTCTTTGGTGTGGTGGCTTCCTCCTCTTTTTTTTTAAATTCTTTTTTAAAAAAAAATTATTTATTTATTTTTAGTTTACAACATTCAGTTCCACAAGCTTTTGAGTTCCAAATTTTCTCCCCTTCCCTTTGCTCCCCTCTCCACGCCTCCCCAAGATGGCATGCAATCTGATATAGCTCTACATATACATTCACATTAAACATATTTTCATATTAGTCATGTTGCAAAGAAAAATTGTAACCAATGGAATGAACCACAAGAAAGAAGATACAAAACAAGAAAGAGAGAGAACAAATAGTATGCTTCGATCTGCATTCAGACTCTGTAATTCTTTCTCTGGATGGCGATAGCATTTTCCATCATAAGTCTTTTCCTCCTCCTCTTTTAAAAATACTGTTGGGCAGTAGTGTCAAAATCAAATAGAAATGGGCCTCTCAATCATACATAAAGATCCTTGTGGGCTACCTACTGACTTAGAAAACAGCATATTAACATTATCTAGGATCTATTGTATTTTTATTTATTTTGTTAACTCTTTTCATAATTACATTTTAATCTGTTTTCTGCCAGACTAAGGGAGTGTTGATGTAAGCAGCAGAGGGCCATGTATTTGACGCTTCTGCTATGGGGTAGCAGGATGAACTGGACACAGAGCTAAGGCTGGAGAACATCCAGGGTAAGTGCCTTGGTTCATGAGAGGAGAAATCTTCCTGACCCTGAGCAGGGCTGGTTAGTGAGCGCAAGATACTATGGAAACTATTCTGAGGAGCAGGGCTGATGGGGGTGTGGATGGAGCAAGATGGCCATTATTCTCAAGGGCCAAATTAAGCAGAAGCAGAGCTCCCACTGTTCTACAGGAAAGGTGTACTAGTCTAAAGCCCCCTTGTGGTTGCCTGCCTGCATCACCTTCAGCAAGTCACTTTACTTCTCTAGGTCCCAGTTTCCTTATCTGTAAAAAAAAGGGTGGTTGGACTCAATGATCTCTAAAGCCTCTATTAACTCTAAATCAGCTCAGTGGTACAGTGGATAGAGCCCTAGAGTCAGGAGGACCTGAGTTCAAATGTGGCCTCAGATACTTACTAGCTGTGTGACCCTGGGTAAGTCATTTAACCCTGTTTGTCTCGCTTTCTTCACTTATAAAATGAAGGAGAAGGAAATGGCAAAGCATTCCAGTTATTTTGGCCAAGAAAACCCCCAAATGGGGTCATGAAGAGTGGGATATGACTGAACGACAACAAAGCTCTAAATCTGAAATGCCTATAAGCTGCAGAATAAGAGCTTCTAAATGGGCATACCATGTTGTTAACTGTGTGATTCTACATGGCAGCAAGCTTTTCTTTCAAAAAATTAGTGCATTATACAAAGGTTAGGAAGGCTTTTGTTAAATTTGATGGGGCATAGAAATCTATCTTGCCCTACGAGAAAGTAAGGGAAAAGGGGATGGGGGGGAAGTGGGGGTGACAGAAGGGAGGGCTGACTGGGGAATGGGGCAACCACAATATATGCCATCTTGGAGTGGAAGGGAGGGTAGAAATGGGGAGAAAATTTGTAATTCAAACTCTTTTGAAAATCAATGCTGAAAACTAAAAATGTTAAATAAAAAAGCTATTGTTACTAAAAAAATAAAAAAATTATATTAGGCCTCACTTCTTTGTGCCCCGTGGTTTTTTTCATATATCTTTATTTAAAAAAAAAAAAACAGGTCTTAAAGATCCCTCTGGACCCCTGAGAACCTCCATCAAGGATCTGAGGGAGGGGAGAGGAAAGGAGAAAACAATGACCATGGTATTGTTCCAGCGTACCCTTTCCCCTCCCCTGCTTTGGGGCATAGTATCCAGACAATTCCGTATGCCGTGGCCCTCGATGATTCCTGGGCATGGATAGGCAATAGAATCAGATGCTGTTTAAGGATGAGTTCTGCCAAATTACACTATTTTTAAGTTAAAATGAGGATGCAATGATTTTTCTCTAACAGCCCATATGCGGAAAGTTTAATTACCACCTTGTGAGCTCTGAACTGTTTGAGTTTGTTAATGATTTTGCTGCCTGGGGTTGGTGGATGAAATACAGCCAGCTTTTTTTTGTAAATGAGCTAGTCCTGGAAGATGGGTTGGGGCAAATGAGACACAAAGCATCTGTCGGAGAGAAATCCCATTGTGGGCTTTGGTTTCATCTCAACCCTTCCTGAACCTTTTTGTAGTTTCCATCTGGTTCCGAACCTGAGAGGGGGGAGTGGGCAGCAAATTAAAAGCACTACCAAGTGGCAGCGCTTTGTATATAGTAGGCACTTGATAAATATTTGCTAAATAATAACAAAGTAGTAGTTCATGTTTACATAATGCTTTAATAATTACAAAGGGTGTTCCTTGCAAAAATCCTATGAGCTAGGCAGCGCAAACACTTGTATCCAGGAGATCTGTTTTGCAAAGACCTGCTCTGACTCTGCGTCACAGCATGGGATACTCCAAGTCTATGCTGGCAGGGAGAAAGTTCTAATAGCTTCCACCCTGGTGGAAATACATTGAATATGTCCCTAGCAACAGACTATGTCTGCTATCTAACCACTAGAACGAGCAAGCTTAGTGAGGGAAGGGACTATACCATTTAAAAAAAAAATCTTTGCATCCCAACCTTCTAGCACAGTGCCTGGGACACACAGTAAGTGCTTAATATGCGCTTACTGGATTGAATTGATCAAGCCAGCAAAGAGATTCATCACCAGTAGGTTGGGCTCAAGATGATGTTATTTGGTTGTAGCAACCTAGAAAATGAAAAAAAGAAAAACCCAAACCAAAATGGCCTCCAGTCCTATGTTGTGCCCCTCTACTTCTTCAGTGATGGTGGCTGAGTGGTGGAAAAGGAAGCAGAAGGTGCTAAAAATCACAGTTGTTTGATCATTCCAGGGGTGGGGAAACCTGCAGCCTTGAGGCCACATGTGGTCCTCTAGGTCCTCAAGTGTGGCCCTTTGATGAAATCCAAACTTCACAGAACAGATCCCTTTGTTGTTCTGTGAAGTTTGGATTCTGTCAAAGGGCTGCCCTTGAGGACCTAGAAGGCCAAATGTGGCCTTGAGGCCACAGGTTCTCCACCCTTGATCTATACATTTTTGCCTTAACTTTTGACTATAAACGTGAGATCTTTGATGACAACAACAAATTGAGATACTATTGGAAGAACATGATTCTTATCATAAGTGGAACGAGAAAACAAGGAAGTGGCAGCTAAGCAGAACAATGACTCCAAGGCTCTCTTGGGAAGAACAAATAAGAGTGGGCAGCAGCATTAGTTTCATCATGTGTCAAAAGAAAGCTCATTTTGTTTGTTCCTTGGTTATCTTGTCTTGCAGTGCTCATAATGAGTATAAGCAGAAAGACCAGCATGAAAATAATTGTAGCTATGCACTAGGATCCGTTGCAGAGGAAAAAGAGGTAGGGAAATCTATGAAGAGCTTGACAGAATTCTTCAAATCAAGTTAATGTCTTTTGGTGACTTCAAAGAGAAATAAGGAGGCTGGAGAAATGACTCTAAGAAATACTTAAATTTAAGAAATTAGAAGGTTTTGAAGATTGTTAGACCATCTGAAAGGCCAGATCCAAAACAGTATCATGAATGCTGTCTTTGAGAAGAAAGGCAGAAGTCATTGGATATGAAGAGAACCAGAAAGGATCACCAAAAGTGAAGCTGACTAGACCTTAACAAAAAGGATATAGCTTTCGGGGCTATGTGACTGCTTCGTGTCAATGTATTGATTTTGGAGTCATATCAGAATTAGCTGTTAGTGAGTTACCAGACCATCAACTAGTTAGAGCAATGCTTAAAATTAATATCAAATGAGAAGAAAGTGCAATTATGAGAAGACATTGCATAAAAGTACAACTTCAGCCTGACCTTTTCAAGCAAACTGTCAATGCCAAAAAATGGGAAATGGAAAAAAGGCAAAGATATTGACATTGGTGATCACAATTTCCTGCAGAAGTTTAACTGATATAAAGCAGTTGCCACAATGAGGAAGCCAAACAAGCACAGAAATCATCTCCAGCAGCAAACACTCACCTCCTTGCCAAAGAGGAAGACATAGCAGCCAAGGGCAACACTGGTTTATGGTATGAGCTTATTTGCAAAGTGTTATGGAGGAGAATGCTGGAAGATTATGAAGAGTATCACCTCATAAAACACCCAAAAGCAGGAGGAGGGAAAGTGAGTCAGTTGCAAATTTGGTATAAAACCAATGAACCCAGACCACGCCAACATCTAACCCAGATCTTCCCAATAGTATTTATACATGAAACTGGAAGGAGGATAAGAAATGAACAGAAAATGAAAGAACATATTTATCAATATTTCTCTAATGATCTATATTCATCATCAGTGACAGTAGAACCACTCCACACTCTCGCTTCATAGCCCTACATGTGGTCGTTGAAGAAGATGAAGTCAGAATCAGACCAAAGACACACTAAAGAAATCCATGTTAATGGTGATAATATGGAAAGCATTAGAAGGGATCATATTACCAGGTATCCCATAAGGAAAGATCCCAAAAGAATGGGGAAAAAATCAGACAATATTACTATGTTGAAAAGGTGATGAAGAGGACATAAAAAACTACTCATGTAAATGCACGCTTTGTTTCTCATCTTTGTAAATCATTATGAAAATATCAATGTACATATATTGGACTATGTCCTATTTAGAGATCAATAGAAGAACTCTTTCTTACCATTCCTAGAGATGGTAAAGTCCACCTAATGTCCCCGTTTGTAGAGGATATTATACTGATTGTTTTAAACCCTGCAATCATACCTCCTCCATAATGAAATCCACGATTACTCAAAGTATCATGTTCTTGATGAAAATATGAGAAAAGAATACCCAAATTTTCATGAATTGTTTTTCATAGCAGATCATCCTTTTGCAGTCATCCTTTTGCAATATAAAATCCTTTGCACTTATTATATGTTGATAAAGCATTTGACTCAGTGAGTAGACAATAACACAGCCTTTGAAGGATCTCCTTCATCAAGATTCCTACAACATCCTTTGATAAAGGAAACCATAGAGACAGCCCTGTTCAGTCATCCTCTCTGATCATTGCCTACCATCAAGAAATGCAAGAAACAGGGAGAAGGATACTTCACCGAAGGTATTCATCACCATCATGAACTGTGTCCTCTGTAGAGTCCAATGGAAGAGATCTTTATACCATTTCTAAAGATGGTGAAGTCTAGTGCATGTTCCCAGTTGTAAAGGATATTAAGCTGATTGTTTTAAACCTCACAGCATCATAACTCTTTCACAATGAAATCCATGATCACTTGAAGCATTGACCTAATACTCCATAAAGCAAAACAAAATGGATGAAAAAATGCCTGCTATCTAGACTATGTTATGTAGTTGGAAAGAACACTGTCTAACTTTCTAGGATAAACATGGCAGATAGACAATGATTTACAGAATTTAATAGTGGATTGTGTTTGGGAAAGTGAGAAATACTTTAACAATGTCAAACTGCTCCCTATCACAAAAATGCATCCTTTTAGCACAAATATTCTTTTAAAAAATTTAATGGTTTTAAATTTTTTTTCCAATTACACATAAAGACAATTTTCAACATTCATTTTTGAAAGATTTTAAATTTCAAATTTTTCTCACTCCCTTCTCCCCTCCCCAAGTTGCTGAGCAATCTGATTATAGGTTATACATGTTAGTATAAACATTCTTCTAGTGATGCTCTGTGATTAACCCTGAGGCATCTAGGTGATGTGATAAATAGAGCTCTAGGCTTGGAGTCAGTAAGATTTTAGTAAAAATCCAGTCATAGATACTTGCTAGCTGTGTGACCCTGGCCAAGTCACTTGACTGCTGTCTGCCTCAGTTTCCTCATATGTAAGATAAGGATAATAATAACACCTACATCACAGGGTTGTTGTTAAGGATCAAATGAGATAATATTAATAAAGTGCTTAGCACAGTGCCTGGCTTATAGTGGGTGCTTAGTGAATGCTTGTTCCCTTCCCCTTCCCCCATTTATGAATCTTAAAATGTCATGCTGTCTGAAGAATCAAAGTTGAAGATAACCTAGAGGTCAATGGAGAATTATTAGCTGGACACTAATAAGCTACAGCACACTTCCGGTGACAACATATATGCAAGAATTAACATAAGGGAAATATATGGTTGAAAATGAGGGGGGTGAGTGGAGAACTAGTCATGCAGCAGGAGTGAGGGATTTTAGACAGATAGCCTGAGTAATATACTGGTATCCACAGAATGTGAAAAAGGAGGAAAGCTTCTACCATGTTGGTTATTTCCTTTCAGGAGTTATCAATAGAACAACATGGAAAGGAATCTTACATGATGGAAAGGCATGTGTGAGTTCTAATCTACATTGTTGGAGGGAGTGGCCACAGTAGTGCTATCACAGATCCAGCCAAGTATTGAAATTATACAAAAGTATAAGAAAGAGACCATTGGATTTGCAGCAGTTAGGAGGACTTGAGTTCAAATCTAATCTCAGACACTCCCTAGTTGTGAGACCTCAGGCAAGTCACTTAATCACTTTTAATCTCAGTTTCTTCATCTGCAGAATGGGCATAACAATACTATCTACCCCACAGGGTTGTTCTGAGGAGCAAATGAGATTACATACATTCCAAAGTTTGCACTTTGCAAACCTTGAGGTACTCTCTGAGTGCTAGCTATTATTATGTGAAAACAGTCCATCAAAGATTAAATTATTCTTTTCAGGGTCATATGGTTAATGTCTGATAAGGGACTGATAAGGGAGATATGATTTGAACCCAGGTTGTCCCAGACTTCAAGCCCAAAACTGTCTCCACAATGCAACTCTTTTGTTGTTGTTTCCTGACCCTGTGGACCATACTGTCTGTGGAGTTTTCCTGGCAAAGCTACTGGAGTGATTTGCCATTTCCTTTTCCAGTGGATCAGGGAGATCCTTTTGTCAGGCAACCAGAGGTTAAGTGACTTGTCCTACAGCAAGGAAGTATTTGAGGCCATCTTCACATATTTGATTTTGATTTCTGAATGGTGAAAGGGTAAAAAGTGATATGTTTTTCCTATGGAAACATTGCGAAATATGGCAACAAAGTTCTATACTTTCTTTTTTTTAATTATTTAATATATTTAGTTTTCAGCATTGATTTTCACAGGAGTTTGAATTACAAATTTTCTCCCCATTTCTACCCGCCCCCTGTAGTAGGAAGGCCGAATTTATGA
>CM053625.1:40522695-40541121 GCA_028646595.1 Phalanger gymnotis
TTTGACTTTGCTGACTTCTTCTGGCTGTATGTTTTTGTCTTCTTTGTCACCAGAGAAGGATTCCAGAGTCTGAGACTGAATCAGGGTGCGTTTTCGCTGCCTGGCCATGTTCCCAGCCAACTCACTTGACCTTTGAGTTTTTCAGTGGGGTATGACTGCTTATAGACTAAAGAGTTCTATGTTTCAAGCCTGGGGGGAAGCACCAGTTCTGCCACACCAGCATTCCTCCTTCCCCAAGAACCCCTAACCTGTACTGGACTTAGATCTTCAGCAGGCTCTTCACTCCTGCTCTGATCTGCCACTTAATTCCTTCTACCAGGTGGACCTGGGGCCAGAAGCAACTGCAGCTGTAGTTCTAAAGGTGCCCCACCTCCGCTGCCCCTGGGGCGGTGGCCCAACCGCAAACTCTATCCCAGTCATCAGCAGCTTCTCCCACTAACCTACTCTGTTATCCTTGGTGTTTGTGGGTTGAGAAGTCTGGTAACTGTTGCAGTTCACTGATTCAGGGTGCTAGGGCACGCTCTGCCCAGCTCCCAGTCTGGTTGGTCCGCGCCGCCCACGCTCTGCTCTGCCCAGCTCCATTCCCCTCCGCTCCCATCTCCGTGTGGGATAGACCTTACCCAGAGACCATTCGGGCTGTTCTGGGCTAGAGCCCTGCTTCCCTATGCTATTTCGTGGGTTCTGCAGTTCTAGAATTGGTTCAGAGCCATTTTTTATAGGTTTTTGGAGGGACTTGGTGGGGAGCTCCCGCTAGTCTGCTTTCCAGCTGCCATCTTGGCTCCGCCACCCCCCTATACTTTCAATATATTATGAGTTAATTAGGTTTTTGTGGGTTAGAATATTGTTTTGATAGGGTACATCTGTTCTGAGTTCTAAACAACCCACTTACAAGTTGGATGCAATGTGGTATAGTGGACAGTGCAGTGGACTTGTAGTAAGGAAGACCTAGGATCAAATCTTACCTCAGATACTTGCTTCACGAATCTGGGCAACTCAGTTTCTTTGTGCATCATTTTCTTCATTTGTAAAATGAGAGGGCTAGACCCGATGACATCTAAGGTGCCTTTTGGCTCTGAAGCTCTGATTCTACGGAATAACCTTTTGCAAACTGTTCATGATGTAGGTTCCTCTTGTAATAGGATAAAATACTTAAGCGCTGCCACTGAAGTTGGTGTGTGTGTGTGTGTGTGTGTCAATGGAAGATTGTAGAGTCTGGTGGTAGGCTGGAGGTAGTGCTAAAAGATGTACTTGGACAACCACGCCATCCCCAGCAGGGTCTTCTTCCTTCCTCTATCTCCAAGTTCTAAGGCAGTCTAGAGAACATGCTTTGGAAAATGCTAAAAAATTACTAAGTAAAACTTACTTTCTAGTTAGCTCAAGCTTCCATTCTCCCCACCCCCCCATGGATTCTCCTCAGTCTTAAGCATCTTAGATAAAAGGATTCAACAATTCACAGTTCATGGGAGGTGGAGGGGAGGGAGAATAAGCACTTATCTAAGTGCCTACTATGTGTCAGGCACTGTGATAAGCATTTTATAAATATTATTTCATTTAATGATTTATTAATGACCAAAAAGCATAGAAAGAGCAAGAATTAAAACTGTGTATCAGTTTGGGTAGTGGTCTAATGTCTATTAATTGTTCATTGAATGAGTACATTGAGTCTTACTATACACAGGACTTTAAATGTGGAGGATACAGAAATGAGTAAGAGATGGTTTATAAGGGAGACAATATATGGACCCAAAAAACTTTAGTACAAGACATAGTAATTTTAAGGCCATGAAAAGGTGGTAAAATGTTATGTAGATTTAAATGGAATTATCCATTCTGGCTAGGAGGATCACAGGAAACTTCATGTAGGTGGTGGTATTTGAGTTGAATCTTGAAATACAGATAAGAAGAAAGGATGTGGAAGAAAGGATATCCTAAATGTAGCATCCCTTTACTTAATGAATTGAAGTATAGCAGAGAGGACTGTATGTAGGACAGGAAAGAGATCTTTAGTATATTCTGATTCAAGGATTAGAGGTACTGTGACTGTGTCTGAAATCATAATCTTTCACTTTCTCTATTCTAGGCAGCAGAGATCTGAAATCTTCCAAATGTCAGGAAATATTCATGTACATTGAAGGAAGGACATAAAGTTCTCCAAGGAATGTCTATGAGAGAATGGCACAGTCCTGCTTAAAGGCTTTCCAGTGCTAGTGTGGCTGATGCTGCTGTCATTTCCCTGACTAGGAATGAGGTACTGAGAAAATGACTGAAGAAGAGTTATATGAGGAAGTCACACGGAACAATTGCAGAATGACCACTGCTGTCCCTGGTGCCAAGAATGAAACTGGTGACGTTCCTACTTCCCATCTCTAACATCACTCTGGCCCTCATGCTGAACTTACACCCACAGTCTTGATTCTTTAAGAGTTTGCTCATTTTCTGTATTTGCCATATGTTAAAACTGACTAGTTTCTCTAAGGTATCGTTGATTGTTCACGTGCTTCCCTAAGGAATTAAATGCAGATGAGCAGACTATAGTTGGCCAGGTACACACACATTACTCACAGAGAAAAATAGATTCTGGGACTACCAGCTCGCGACAACTTCCCTTCCCAGTGTATCTCCAACTGGAGATTTAAAAGAACCCCTGTATTCCCTGAGAGACGTTATGAAGGGGTTGAATAAATGAAAAGGCATAACCATGGGGATACTTAATGGGAAGAGCTGGGACCCACACAGAAATGGAAGCCAAAGCAGTAAATAGGTAATTTTCCTCTTTAGCCAAACACTTTCTACCCCAAATTACTGGGGTAGTGAAATGCATAAAGAAAGGTTCAGAAGGAAGAAAGTGCAGGGTTTGTTGAAGAAACAATAAATTGTTGAGTCTGGTTGGGGCATAATGCATTTGCAGATTAGCAGTATAAGATACAAACTGAAAGACAGACCAGGGACAGATTATGGAAGGTCTCAAATGTCAAGCTAAGGAGTTTGTATTTTATTTTGTAACATCTGGGCGGGGGGGCATTGAAGTGAAGTGCTCAGAGCTACATTTTTAAACTTTGTCCATTCTCCTTCTGGTGTTATCCTACTGAAGAAGTGAAAAAGGAGT
The DNA here is from genome assembly GCA_028646595.1 of Phalanger gymnotis. Lineage (NCBI taxonomy): Eukaryota > Metazoa > Chordata > Mammalia > Diprotodontia > Phalangeridae > Phalanger > Phalanger gymnotis. The sequence goes on from CM053625.1 coordinate 40,525,802, forward strand.
GCACCATCTCTTCCTTTCTTTATCTGTAAGGGTATGCAAGAAGGAATTCCCCTAGGTCGTTACATGCTCCACCTTAGACTTGGTTTTAACTGAAGACTTTGTTTTTAGAGAGATGGTAATTATGTTAAGTCCTGCACCTCAGGCCACCATCTTTCATACTCATGAACCTCAGCTTTATCAGAGCCTTCCTGATGGGTCTGTCAATAACCAGCCTCTTAATAGCACTAAGCCTTGCTAAATGTAAAGGGAATTTCACTAGAAGCCAGGAGACCTTTCTTTTTCCTTTTGCTCTGCTACTTAAAAACTGTGTAACAGCGAATAACTTAAATTCTCTGGTCCTCAGTTTCCTCATATAGCAAATAAGGGAGTTAGACAAGATGGTTTCTAAGTTTTCTGGTAGCTTTGACATTCTAAGATTCATTGATTTTTAAGCCAGTCCTTTGTGGTTCTGGGGCCAGTCACTGTGTGGGGTAATAGCTGATGAAGAAAGGGGAGGGGGGAATTGTCCTTGGTCTCCCTTCCCCCATCCCTTTTCCTTCCTTTGGCCCTGTTGCCAGGCAAGTCCTGGGCTGGCACAGGGTTACATTCTGTCTGCAATTGCTTTTTTTTTTTTATCTGCTCATGTACATGCCTCAGCTCTGCAGAGTTATGTTACTCAGTCCCTGGGCCCTCTCGCTTAATTTGGGGAGGCAAACACTTTGACAGGAATGAAACCTGTTCTCTCTAGGAGATGAGCTATTTTGCCTGGGAAAGGAAATCTTCTGTGCTGTGACAACATTAACCCCTTTGCTCTCTGTCAGGATTAGACTAGGGCAGATTGGCTGCATTTGAATGAAAATAAATAAATAAGTAAAGAGCCTTTGGGGCTAGAGCCCTCGCAAGATGATGTCCTGGATTGTGATATATTAAAATGCCATCCTGGTCACCAAGCAATACCTTGCTCATGGTGTCTGGGTCTTAGCACAAGATATTCTAAACTGCGTGACAAAACAATGAGGGAGATGGGGTGTGTGTGTGTGCGTGTGCATGTGCATGTGCATGTGTCTGAGCATGTGTGTGCGTGTGTGAGTGTGTGTATGTGTGTGTGTGTCTGTATAGGGAGGAATTGTAAGATTAAAACAGCTGCCAAAAGGCCTTTCTGCTATCTGTTCTAAGTATTCTCTTATCACAAGCCCCTCCAAAATTCCTTTAATGCAGCCTTCTACTCACCCCCTACACATCCTGTGAGACATGTTTTCATCATCTCGGGTTTTGCCTTTCTGAAGAAACTGTCTCTGCCAATACATTTTTACCCTCCACTTATGGAAACCCTCTTCCTCTTATTGTGATGATCATTTGCCATCCTCCCTCCCCCCAAGACCCCCCATAAAAGGTTGCTTAAACTCCAGTGGTAGATGGGCTTCCTGTGGAACTTTACAAACCTTGCCAGCCCTCCCTGGCTTCCATCTCCAGAGAAGTGTTTGCAGAACTCCCACCACAAGCAAGGCCACCTTCCCAAGGAAGTCTGGCTCTGATTATAGAAGAAGGGGAACAGGGCCAGGTCCATGGGCATGGCTCCTGGTCATATGAATGGGAATGGAATTCAACTTCTCCACAATGGTTAAAGTCACAGGTCATGTGCTAAGGGTGATGCTGGCCCCTGGGAAGTGTAAACCACATATTATGGACAAAATTGGAACCAGGAAATCATAGGCCTCATACTGGGGTCAGATTTTGCATCAGGAAGTTGCAGGCCACAGGCAGGGGCCAAAGTTGTCTCTAGAAAGTAATAGGGGCATGTATGTATCATCAGATACAAAGAAAGTAAAGCAGCATTGCAAATAGCATTGAAACATACCTAGATATAGCTCATTTGTGTGTTCTCAGGTACTTTCTCCCTCTTTACTACCCTCCACAGATGCTACTCCCCAGCTTTGCTTCTTTCAACAAACCTACCGTGCAGAGCCCTAACTAGGGTAAGGCAAGTGAGACCTTGTCCTAGGTCCCTGAAATCTAGAGGGTACAAAAATGCAAAATAATAATTTAAAGAGATTATGAAATTATAAAATTTGTTATATTTACATTTTGACAGCACTTTCACTCTTTCGGCAGTGCAGAAACTTGTTAGCAAGAATAATTAGTTAAACTAAGAAGCTACCATATGGCACAATTCTTCCCCCAGTGTCTGCACACCAGGTGAATTCTTCTTGAGCTCAGTTTTGGCCTGCTACTTCCTTGATGGAAGCCAGTAACTTAACAGGCATTTAATAAATAGATACTATGCTAAATACTGGAGAGACAAAGAAAGGCAAAAATATGGTTTCTGCCCTCAGGGCACATCCAAATGGAGGAGGCAACGTGTAAATGACTAGATATGTACATGAGAGATATACAGAGTAGATGGAATCCACTCTTACTAGAGGAAACCAGATAGGGGGAATACTTGAAAAATGCCCCCTGGAGAAGGTCGAATTTGACAGAAGTCTTGAATTCCTTCAAGGGGCAGAGGATAGGACAGAGAACATTCCAAGCATGGTGGGGGGGGGGCAGTAGATTTATGGTATTCCATGGTTGTACCCTATTGGGGAGCTGACATTCTAGGGTCTCTGCCCCAAGGTGGCAGTGTCCTGTTTGGACCTTCCTGGAACAATGTCCAGGATCTCTCCTCTCATAGGACAGTGTCTCAAGGTCTTCCTTTAAGGGAGAGGTTCTAAATCTGGGTCTAAGTACCCACTAAGAGGTGGGTGTGGGGAAACCATGGATAGATTTTGGGGCAGGGGGAGTCTGTGAATTTGGAATTTTAGTATTTCAATAACTGTATCTCAGTGTAATTGGTTTACTTTGTAATCCTGTGTTTATTTTATGCATTTAAAAACATTATTCTGAGAAAGGGTCCATGACACACAAAAAGCTAAGAACTCTTGCTCTAAAGGTTTGTGTTGGGGACTCCACAATCCACCCCATGGTTGATTTGAAAATTATGTCAGTGCTACTTGTCCCCAGTAATAACATGACTAGTTATGGGTTGGCTTCTTATGCCTCCCAGTTGGCCTCCTTTCATCATCTGAGACCCTTTTGCCCGCCTTGGCCTGAGATGGAGTTGATGGACTGCTTAGCACAAAGGGAAGACAGAGAAGAATGAGGAGAAACTAGAGATGAACTGAGCTTTTCTGGGGTCCCTGACATAGCTTTCATATCTCCATTATGGAGAAATAGGGCAGATAGGTGGTGCACTGGGCCTGGAGTCAGAAGGACCTGAGTGCAAACCCAGCCTTAACACTTAATAGCTGTGTGACCCAGGGTGAGTCACTTAACTTCGGTTTGCCTCAGTTTCCTCATCTGTAAAATGGGGACAAGGATGGCACCTAGCTCACAGGGTTGTGGTGAGGATCAAATAAGATGATATTTGTAAAAAGTACTTAACACAGTGCCTGACATATAGTAGACATTATGTAAATGCTAGCTATCATCATTATAATTATTATATTTCCACAAATCCACACATGCTTATGGAGCATCTACAGTTTACCAGTGAAGTCTTGTAGTAGGCTGCACTAAAGCAGGAGAAAGAAGTATTTAAGATGTATAAGAAATAGACGAACCTGAACATTGCGAGTTTAGGGAAATCATCTTCTCTCCCCCTTCCGATATTTAAAAGTAACCTTGTAGATCAAAGAACTGGAGACTGCAGCATCATGCAGGTACTGTCTCAAAGGGAGGCCTCCACTATCTAAGACCTCCCATCCAGCTAGCCATCGTCCTGTCCCACCAAGATGGTATGTTGATTAACTACAAAGTGAATATCTCTAGGAGAATAAACTTGATTTAGGGTAACTTATGGAACTAAAAGCTGTTCCAAGGTTAAGATACTCTTCCCTCCAGAAAGTCACCTGATACTCCATTCCTATTATTCAATCTTTCAATTAAGGAAAGTACCAAAATTTAGTTACCTGATAAGCTAATTCGAATTCTCCTTTTTGTCACTTTTGCCATATATACCTGGGCTGTGTAACACACACACACACATATATATATATATGTATATATGCATAAACACACATATGTACACACATATACATTCCCATATATGTATATGCACCATATATACACATATGTATTTGTATCTACTCACTTTCTATTAGTTCTGCATATGCTTATATGTATAATTGTTTATCTCACCCTTTAGAATATGAAATTTGTGAGCAGAGATTGTTTCACAAGCTCTCATATCTCAATCACATAGACATATAATAATTATATGTATGTATATAAGTGTGTAAATATATATGTATGTATGTGTGTATATAGTAGTTAAATGCAAAGTAGTTTAGGAGAAAGGACCCTAGCAGTTGGGTCACGCACACCACCACTGCTGTAGCAAAGAGCTCCAAAGAAGAGGAGGCCAACCCCTGGTTTTTATATCTTTGTCAGCATCAGGGGTGAGTCACACATGCGACTCACCCATGTAACTTAGAATCATCACAAAGAGGCCTCTTAAACCCACGTGGTCTAAAAGCCTCTGCTGTCCCAGACATATAAACTAGGCCCTCTCTAGAGTTAGCCCCACCTTGGGCCCCACCTTAGCTGCCAATCCACACCTACATAGGTTTTACACCTAATAGGGGTTTGGGCCTGGGGCTTAGCACTTAGTAAGACTCATGAAATACACTGAATTACTCAAAGCAAACAAAAGCCAAACTCTTCAAGGGCACTTGGTTGAACTAAGTGCTAAGGAGCCCATTTTGCTTATCAACACAAGCACTTTGGAAATGTAATATTACAATACAAATATAATGATTCTATTGTCATTGATGGAGAATATTTTATTATACGAATATGGATAGATCTTTTCCACTTTTTTTGGAGGGGGGGAAGTCAATTTGTTGTCCTTCCAGCTTCATCCTTAAGTGCTCTTGGCATGAATTGGTTTAGTTAGGTCTTATATCAACCTTTTTTTGCAGCTTTTCCCCCTCTTCACTACTTCTCATATTTTACATGTGATGTTGCTCATAATATTTTCCCACCTTTGTTTGTAAGATTTTGCAAATAAGTCTATATTCTAAACCAGTATTGCCCTTGGCCCCCATATCTTTCCAGTTGGCAAGGAAACTAAATGTTTTCTGGCTGAGACAGTTTCAAGCCTTTTTGGTTTGCTCATTGTAGTCATTGTTTTATTTTGGTTAAATTTTTATAGCAAATGGTGAAAATCCATTTTTCCTTTATTTATTTTTTATTTGGGACATTAATAGCTTGTTTAAATAGATCCAGTTGGGATGTGTTTTAATCATGCCATATTTTCTCCCCCTCTTTATTCATTCTAATTTGGTGTTGGTTTTGATCTTTGCTCTAAGTCAATAGTCTGACAATATGCAGACAGCTTAATTAAAAATGAATCTTATATTAGTAAAAATTTTCTGTTGTTAAGATAATCAGTCATTTTTGCAGACTTTCTTCCTGGAAAAAAGTATCCATGATTTCTATGCCTATGTCTACATCTATACACATACACTCATATGGCTTCCATGTAGTCTGCCAGCTTTCCAAATATGTTTTTTTTCCTCCCCATGCCCATTTTTCATTGAAGTCACCAAATTTTAAAGTATATGCTGATTTAACGTGGAGGGTCATAATTCTTTATATAATTATTTCTCTTCCTTTTTATCCTCTGCAACTGATGTTGGTCTATAAGTTGCATTTATCTTCATGGTAGTTCTTTTGCCTTGGCTTTTTAAAAGAACTTCACAGACAGATGCCTGAATGTTTCATGAAACGATATTTTTTTGTTGCCTGTGGGTGCATGATAAAACCACTTCTTCCAACTCCTTTATTTGTCCCTCTAAGGAAATCTATAAGCAACCTTCCCATTAGGTACAACTTCCTAGTATCTTCTGGTTTCATTTATAGTGAATGTTAATATTGCTACAATTAAGTTCTTCCAGTAATTTGCTGAATTGTTGGTCATTGGACAAAGATCTCAAATGTAGAGGCAAAAGATAGTCCCTGTCCTCAAGGAGCTTACAATCTAATGGAGGAGACAACATGTAAACAAATATACATATGTGTATATACGCACAATCAGGATAAATAGGGAACAAGTGTTCATTTATTTATATTATTATTTATTTAATATTATTAAAATTATTAATATTAATAATTAGAGAGAAGGCACTAGAATAATAATATCCTGGAGAAGATAATAATTAATTGTGAACTAGGTAGTATCCTCTCTCTCTCTCTCTCTCTCTCTCTCTCTCTCTCTCTCTCTGTCTCTCTCTCTCTCAATCTCTCTCTCTCCTTTTTAATTGATAAGGGAAAAAAGGCTCAGACTTGTCCAGGGTCATATAACTAATAAATGTCAAAGCTAGAATTTGAACCCAGGTCTCTTGGGTCTAAGTCCTGTAGTACTGCCACTACAACAAAACAAATCCTGTCAATCCTAGCTCTTCAACATGTGTTATGTCAATCTCTTCCTCTATGCCCATTTTAACAATACTACTATAGACTCTCACTACTAATCACCTGGGCTATTTCAATAGCCTTCAAACAGGTATTTCTGTCTCCATTCTCTACCACCACCACCCCATCTCCTATGCAAATTGATGCTAGAATTGTCTTTCCTATAAAAATGATCATATTGTTCCTCTCCTCAAAAATCTTCAGTGGTTTTCTATTGTCCACTGAGGAAGTTTTTTGGGCATTTAAACCCTCATCTCCAAACCAGAGCTATTTTTCTAGCCATATTTCATATTATTCCTCCTCAATGCCTTTGACTATTTATCTGCCTTTTTCCCAAACATATACCCTACTCTTTCCCAACTCTATCCAGTGGTGGGGAACCTGTGGCTGGCCTCAAGGCCACATGTGGCCCTCTAGGTCTTCAAGTGTGGCCCTTTGACTGAATCCAAACTTCACAGAACAAGTCCTCTTAATAAAAGGATTTGTTCTGTAAAACTTGGACTCATTCAAAAGGCCATAACCAAGGACCTAGAAGGCCACATGTGGCCTTGAGGCTGGAGGTTCCCCACCCCTGCATGCCTAAAACATTCTTTTTCCTTCTCTTCATTCACTGTCGTCCTACCCATTCTTTAAAGCCCAACTCAAATACCAGATCCTCCTCTGACTCCCTTACTCCTCAGTAATGACCTTTTTTCCCGAGACCTCAGAGAATATTTTGCTTTGTGTGTCTGTGACTTTCCGTAGGTCTTTAGTATTTCTATTATGAATTTAGATGCTAAGGCATTTGGAACATATAAGTTTAAATTTGATGTTGGTTTGTTGTCTACGCCTTCTTTCAACTTAATGTAGTTTCCTTGTTTATCCCTTTTTATGTTTGTTTTTGCTTTGTCTGATAGCATGATTTTTTGGATTCATTTGATGCATAATACATTTTCCCCAACCCTTCATTCTTATTCTGTGTATGTCTTTGTTTTAAAAATTCATTTCTTGTAAGTAACATATTGCCGAGTTTTGTTTTCTTATCCAATCTGTCACTCTTTTTCTGTTTTATTGGATGGTTTAATCCATTTACATTTAAAGTTATGGGAGTTAGGTTTACGTTTTCCTCCACTTGTCTTTTTTCCCTGAGATCCTCCTATTTCTCTCTAAATATAGTACTGTTTCTCTTCAGTTATTTTAGCTTAATCCATTTAAAAGCAAACATATGCACAATGACTCCCTTCCCCTCACCCTTTTTTTTTCTTCTGTTCTGTCTCACTCACAATGTCTGTACATGATAGGATTTTTACTCCGTGGTAAGAACCTTTCTATGTCCTTGATGGTACAGTTCATTATTGACCTTTGCTCTTCCCTTGGTCATTTCTCCCTGTACCACCAATGCGATATTCACAATGCCTATGGAAGCTATGAATATGCCAGCATAGTTCTGAATTGCAAAATGTAACAGACTCTCCACATGAAAGACAGAACCAAAATGTTTATTCAAACACCAGAAAGCCAAATCCACCATAGCAACAAAGAAAGCAATACACATTAGCAATGTAGGGGACACTGCCATCCCCTAGCCTTCCCTCTGTTAGAGCCTTCCCACAAACAAACACCCTCAAGCAAAAGCACTCCCTGGCTCTCACTCATGCTAACTGTGGCTCTCTGACTGCCTTCTCTCTCTCCAAGCTGCAACTCCCTCTGTCTGTCTCTCAGCTCTGACTATTTCCTCTCAGCTCTGCTCCACCATTCCTGCTCCACCCTTCCTGTTCCATCCATTCAGAAACAGCAAGCTCCTCCTATCACAGGCTTCATGAGACTCAAGTTCATGTGACTTAGGCTTCCATATGACTTAAAGAAGTCACATGGGCCTATTAATGGATGGGAAAGATCTTCCCATTGCATTAACAGTACATTAACAATACATTCAATACATTCACAAAATGCTCCCCTACCCCACCCTATCCCCCATTTGCCTTGAAATCTCTTCATTGGGTCCAGACCCTCCCACTTTTATGCATAAAAATTGCCCCTAGGAGCTCTGATACCCCTTGTTCTCAAGCAGCATGAATGTTTTTTCTAAGCACCAAATTCCTGGAGATAATATAGGAATTTTTGTAAATAATTGTAAAGTCCCCATCTCCCTTAATAGAATATCTCTCTTCTCCACCAGAGCCTTCAGCAGTGGTGTTCTCTTCTGATAATGAAACAAGATTTCTCCCTTTCTTTCCCCCCTTTTCAATATTTCTCTTTATCTCCTCACCCATTCTCCTGGATGTTCTCTCTTCTTCCTGAGAGACTACAGGAGTTATTTTCCCTTCATTGTTAGCCTTTGGCTTGATCAGGTTATATTCCCTATTCCATAAGCATTGATTTGCTTGTAGGTGGGTTGTTATGATGTTTAGTCTGTTGTGTTCCAGGCCTGTTTCCCTATCACTTCTATTTACTTCTGCTTTAACCTTTATCTTCTCTCCTACATTTAGAAAGACATCTCTTAATGGTTTCTTTGTTGTTATTTTGTTGTTGCTGTTGTCCTTGGTTGCTGTAATTGTTTATCTTTGCATTTCTGTTGTTTCGGGGTTTAACCTACAAATAATCAGGTCTGATTTTTTTCTAAGAATATTTTGAATATTTCTTTTTAATTGAATGTCCATCTTTTTTTCATTTATGGTTCAACTCAGATTTGCAGGGTATATCACCTTGAGCTGCATCATTAGCTTTTTTTTTGCTTTTTGTAGCACATTATTATATTCCTTCCTGTGGTTTCTGGTGGGTGCAGAATAGTCTTGTGTTATTCATCCTTTCCTTTATATTTGAAGGTCCCCCTTCTGGTTGCTTGCAAAATTTTTGCTTGTCAATGGAACTCTTAAATTTAACCATTATGTATTCTGGAGTTTGTAGCATAGGTTTCTGTTGTTTCTTTCTCCTTCTTTCCTTCCTTCCTTTCGAGGTCATCTGTGAATTCTTTCAATTGGCAAATTGTTTTCTATGTTCAGAATTTTGGGCAGTTTTCTTGTATTATTTCTTGAATTATGATGTTCAGTTTTTTTAACTTGTATTTTTCTGGAAGCCCTATAATCCTTAAATTGCCTTAATACATTCTATCTTAAGATCAATATGTTTTTGCTTGTAGAGAGATCAAATGTTGTTATTTTTTGATTCTCTCCTTCCAGATCGTCCTTACTTTCCATATATTTTCATTCCCAATCAGTTTTCCTAACTTTTGTTTTCCTGGTGAGACTTGTCACTATGGGTTCAAGTTTTTCTCTTCTGCCAATTATTTCTGCCCTGCACATCACAAATTCCATTGTTATAATTCTTATTTGTCTTTTAAACCATGCTGGACTAGTGTGCTATGCTGTCTTCAGAATCCACAGGGCCCACTTTCTCATCAGGTGTTGATTAATTTTCCTTCGTTTTACAATACTTATTTATAGATGCCTGAATTCTTTTATTTGACCTGGAGGGCATATCTGCTTATGACAGGGTCTCTCAGTTTGCTTTCTTCTGAGATCTTTGGTGATTTCAGAGTTTTCTCCCTTATTTTCTCTTATTTCTCACTTTCTGACTCCTTCCCCTTTGATGGCAGTTTCCCTGCAGGTTGGATCTTAAAGAGTCTCAGTTTCTTCTCACACTAGGCAAATTACGGTTCACTATCCTCTCAGTCTCTGACCTAAGTGACCTCTGGGGAGACAAAACTGGCCCTAGATGGATAATGGGCACTTCCACCAAGCTAAGGGCATGCCGCAGAGCCACACTGGTGGTCCTTTCTTGGTTGCCACTGTTCACAGTTCTCTGACCTGACATCATAGAGTACTGCCATGATGGTGTTATCACATCCTGAGCAAACTCTTGCTATTTGGAGTTTGGTTTTCCTCAGCAGGGTTGGGGGGAGAGTGAGGAGAGACTCTCTTGCAAACATGTGAGTTGGCAGATGTGCAATTGGGAGCATGGTGGCTGGTGGGGGAAGGGATGCTGGGTGAGGGCCTGTTAGGGGTTAGGAATTATATATCTTCACTGCTCTTAGTTCACTGAGGTTTTTTGCATTTGTTTTTACCTTATTTGGGTTCTTAGCATCCTAAATCATGGAGAGAGCTGAAACTGCATTATCTTTTCGGCATAATTCCTGTTTTGGAGAGGTTCGAGAAATCATGAAGATCAGAGAAATGTTTAGTCCTCCATCTTGTTGGTCATATGTATTAAAGTTAACTGTGTTTGTATATTTATCTACTAGATTGTAAGCTCAATGAAGGGAGGGCCATCTAAACTTTATCTTATTTAGATTCCAGGACAGCATAGAAGAAACTAACTAAACTAAGACTTACCTAACCTTTGTCTGTCCTACAAGGCCTATACAGTACTTTGTATAAGTAGATACTTAATAAATACATGAATTAATTAAATGAATTAATAAAGGATGAGGAGGGTCACAGTAGGAGCAAATGAATTTTTTCATAGTTGCCAACGGGTCCTATGACTCTTGGAGCTACAGATAAATCCTAGACAAGTCCTAGGCCTAGAGAAACACTTGAGGCAAGTTCAATCAGTTTAGGTCTTGAGTGAGCCAAGATAGATTAAGCAATGATTGAGTTTAGTGAGGAAAATACATAATTGTCTCCAGGTGTTTGCCTTCATTCATTTCTATCTTGCCCTAAATTGTATCCTATTTAGATGTCATGTTGATGTTAGTTAATATTTATACTCAGCTATTTTAATAAAGATCTATTTGTATAGAAGGAGAGAAGTTTAATTGAGCTTAATTAAAGCTTAATTAAAAAGCATGCCAGTCTACTTTTCAGGTTAACCTTGCCAATGGGAAGCCAAATTGTTTGAACCTTGAAGACATAACCAAGGCAATGCTGTCTACCCGTTTGAACTTATGAAAACTGCAGGGAAAATTAGGTGACCCCTGATTGGCCTGTAAACCCCAAATTACAAAATAACAGCCAATGTCTCACTAGATGCTACCATATCTTAGGTTTTAAAGGCATGGGCTAGATCTTGTTTTCAAGGCTATAGTATAATCCCTAAGCTCTTAGATAAAGCCATCACATATTCAGACCCTTTCCTTGCCTAAGCCTACTGTCAATCATGGAAGGAACCAAAATGACAAGGAGTTTTCAATGTCCTGACTTGTTTAAAAAAAGTTCAGAGTAGCTTTCTTCCTCCTTGGAAGGACAAGGTAGCTGCTTTAACAAGGGATAGATAGAGATAGAGTTAGACATAGATATGATAGATATGTACATGTGTATAAATATAAATACACACACATGCACACGCACATGCACGTACCCACAACACATTTCTGCTCCACTGGCCTCTCCCTATTTGAGCAATAATATTAAAAAATATACTTATATTCAAAATCTTTTTAGTGCTGGGCTCCTTAAAATAATATATCCCAAACTATAGCCAGAATCCTTCTCTTGGGTCTGGTTTCTTAGCTTTGCCTATTTACTAGGATAAATATTTTGCTTGGCTTGGTTTCCCAAAACAAAAACTGCCATCACATTCCCCCAGAATTCCCTTGGGAATAAATAGTATCATGCTACTTTTAGAGTTAAAAGAGTCTTTAGAGACCATCTAGTCCAGCTATAATTTGTTAGAGCGAAGTGATTCCCCTTTGTGACTATAAGTTTTGTCTCTCAATGCTGATACAAATCTTTGAGTTTCGTGTCCTTTAAATATTTTTGGTAAACCCCCTCCCCCCACCTCACCCCAAGACATCAGCACACGTCCTGATCTAATCACGGCTTGGCTAATGCATTACTATTCTCCTTTTGTTACTATGTAAAAATCATATAAAAACCAAAGAGCCATGAGTCTCCAGGTTCTTAAGTTGACCAAGAGCCTTGGACCCAATTTGTTTCTGCAGCTGCATGCCTTTCTAAATAAATCATTGTCTGGTTGTAACTTGGTGTCTTTATTTTCTTCAACACAGCACAAATCATTTTACAGATGAATGAATTGAAGCCTAGTGAGGTTAAATGACTTGCCCATGGTCACACAGGTAGTAAGCATCAGAATCAAGAATTAAATTCAGGTCATCTGAGTTCAGAGCCAGCAGAGCACTCCCCGTTATCTCCTAGTGCGGCAATCTGGGAAGTTTCTCAATCTGCCCGCCGAGAGCACTTACTGCAGATCGTCGGGTCAAGACCCCATAGGCTCTTAGACTTGTTACTAGTCTAAAGTTGAGCCAAAGGAAATAAGCAATGAAAATAAATGAATACAGCAAAGAAGATGCTCAGAGCATGGGCATGAGGTTGGTGGCATTAGCAGGGCCCTCTGGAACCTGGCTGTTTTCTCCATGTGTCTCTCAATTTCTTTTTCCTCTCTGCTGCTTCTTCTTTCTCAGTAAGGGCCTCCAGAACCATCGCTTTCCCTCCCCTTTCCCCAACCACCCATCTAGATCAAAACTTTGGGAAATTGTTCCTTTCCTTTTAGACATGTAATGCATTGTCAACTTTTCAGTTTTCTTCTCTTTCATTTCCAGGGAGGTAGTCTCTTTCACTCACCCAGAGAAGGAGGGCAAGGTAAAGAGTCCGCTAATGTCCAGGTGCCAGAAACACTTTAAAATCCATTTACTAATAGATTACTGTCTGTGAAAAAAAAATTGCTCACCTATCCAGGGCCAAGGAATGAGTTTTGTATGGGGCATGATGAATAGAATGCTGGACTTGGAGTCAGGAAAACCTGAATTCAAATCCTGCCCTGGATACTTATTAGAACTGTGACCCTGGGCAAGTCATAGCCTTTCTCTCAGCCTCAGTTTTCTTATCTGTAAAACAGAGATAATATAGCCTTTATTGTATATGTGTTGAGGTGGGAGATGAGGGTATGAAGGGAGAAAAGGAGAGTCCCAGGAACATATTTCTGCTCCAGCAGCCTTTCCCTATGTGAACAATAATTTAAGAAAATTGCAACTCACAATGCTGGTCCCAGGTTAAAGAGAAGCATCTCTACGAAGGCTCATAGTGATATTATGTGTAAGATGCTGGACAGAGCATAGAGAAGGCAGCCTCTGAGCCTTAGGATAGAACTTGTTAGTTGCGAATGGTGTGTCGTCAGCCCTCAGAGGCATCCACGGTGCAGGAAGCAAGTTTATAGAAGTTTTCATTGTGGTACGTTTCCTGGTATTTAACCAGGCACCACTGGTTAAGCTTTCAAAACAGACTTAGTATCTGGATACATGTGGAAATCCTATTAACAAATCATAGGATTTATAGGTTGGCCTGGGGGACTGAGTTCATTGAAGGAGTGGGGAAAGGAAAAAGAATATCAGATTGGAATTTATTTCACTAGGTGAATTCTGCAGCTTCCCTCTACAGTCAAACCAGCTTGTTATATTTTTTAAGGATGTCAGAATGTTTTTTGCATTCTAAAAACGTTTCCTCATTCTAGAAACATCTTGGTTTGCTAGAAAAGGCTTAGCATTGCAGAATATTTGGATTCTAGAAATGTTCCAGCATCTTAAAATGTTCTGGATTTCTAGAAATGTTTTATCCCCTTAACAGAGACTGAATTTTTCTGAAACTCCTGTAACTCTGAGCACAGTGTTTTGCATACAGCAAATGCTTAATAAATATTTGTTGATTGAGTGAGTAAATGCTACTTTTCTGCACTTATTTTGAAATTGATTCAAAATTCCACAAGGCAGTCTTACACAGACTTACACTACTTATATCTGCCTATTTGCTGTCTTTGACTTCTTTGAAGGAAAAAAGGAAGGTTGTTGTTATTGTGTTTGTCCTTAGTTCTTGAAATGCTGACATGACTTGCAGTTGACATTGATTTGAATGAGGGAGGGCTGTGCAAGGTCACCAGCCTCACTTTCTCCTCCAGAGCCATCTGGGTCCAGTGACCAGATTCATCAGGATGACTGGAGGTGGCCCAGGATGCATTGGGAGACCCTGGCCCTTTTCACGTACTCACTTTGAGTGAGGTAATGCCCATTCAGTAAATAGTCAAGGAAAAAAGGAAGGAAGGAGTGAACCAACATTTATTAGGCATTGACTTTGTGCCTGGCACTCTGATAGGTACAAATCCAAAATAATACAATTTCTGCCTTCAAGGAACATATATTTTAATTGGGGGTGGGGTGGGGTGGGGTGGAGAAAACATATAGAAGAGAATATTGGCTAAGGAAGGGAGTTTTAGTCTGTGGAGTTGTGTTGTTAAGCAAAATTGTCTCCTTAGTATGGCTTTTGTTTCTTTTGAGTGGAAGTACTTTCAGCTGTTAAGTGCTAAGCCTCAGGCCCAAAGCCCTATCAGGTGTGAAACCTGTGTGGGTGTAGATTAATGACTTAAGAGGGGCCAACTCGGGAACCAATGGTCTCTGGTCATTGAGGCGGGGCTTGAGGACACCAGAGGCTCGGCTTCGAGGAAAGGGAGCCAAGAGACAACTACAGTGGAAGTGGAAGCCGGAAGCTGCGGAAGCGGAGCTGACCCCGTATGTAGACTCAGGGGTGCGAGTGAGGACTTGAGGCCAGTAAAAATGATTTGGCTAAATACTATCTTGTTTTTCTGTGGCCTCCTGGTTACTCTTGTGAGGTGGGCTTTCTGGGCCTGGAGTCTTTTTGTCAAGATGTCGGAATGGGGAGGCTGGTTCACGGATCAGCTGCAGTGGGGCCTAAATAAATTTCTTGTTATTTTCTCCTTAGAGAACCTCATCTGGGCTAATTGAAAGAATGAATGGATTGTTGAAAGAACAGCTGAGAAAATTAAGCTCTAATAATTCATATCGACATTGGAAGGATAATTTGCCTATTGCCTTACGTAATTTGAATAATAGGCCCTTAGGGGGGAGTACACCTCTAGCCAGAATGATGACCCTAAATCTGCAGATTAGAGAACAGCAAACATGTGAGATCCAAAATATTGAATTTTGGACCGTGAGGGAA
>CM053625.1:40541621-40559938 GCA_028646595.1 Phalanger gymnotis
GTATTTAGCCAAATCATTTTTACTGGCCTCAAGTTCCTGCTCGCACCCCTGGGTCTACATATGGGTCAGCTCTGCTTCCACAGCTTCCGGCTTCCGCAGCAGCTTCCACTTCCACTGTAGTTGTCTCTTGGCTTGCCTTTCCTCGCAGCTGAGCCTCTGGTGTCCTCAAGCCCCGCCTCAATGACCAGAGACCATTGGTTCCCGAGTTGGCCCCTCTTAAGTCATTAATCTACACCCACACAGGTTTCACACCTGATAGGGCTTTGGGCCTGGGGCTTAGCACTTAACAGCTGAAAGTACTTCCACTCAAAAGAAACAAAAGCCATGCTAAGGAGACAATTTTGCTTAACAACACAGGAGTGAAAGGAATGGTAAGTGGAGCCATGGGGCAGATTGCTCCTAGAAAGGGCTTGATGATGGTAATGATTTGAATATTGTCCTCCAAGCAAGAGGTAGAAAGGGGGTGGGGAGAGGGACATGCCTTAGAAGTGAGGCAAATGGCAAGATGTCTTGGGTTAATGGATGCAAAATACAGTTTAGAATGTTCTAGATATAACGGATTAGATGAATTTGCACTCACTCATTCACCAACCAGGAGGGTCGATGGATCTCAAAAATCGAGTGAATTAACTCCCCTACTGAGGTCTGGTCTCCTAAAGTTCTGCTTTTCAGTTTCACCTCGATGCTGATCTGTTTTACAATATGCCACATTATACTTATACATTCAACATGAGGCCTGTGAAATGTGTCACACAACAAAATCCCCAGAAGCCCAGCCACTTTTTTTAGGGGGGGGGGTGGAATCCTATATTGCACAATTGTACAATAAATTTCTGTTCATTCAACATTCATGAGAGCCTCATGTATGCAGGTGCTTTTGGGGGAGAATAAGACACTGACTGTCCTCATGGAGTTTAGTAACGAGGAATAGGATGTTCACACCAAAACTGAGTAAAGAAACAGACTCTCAAAGTGTGGAGGAGATTCAGAAGAAGGAGCAATCATTTTCTGTTGGATGAGATCAGGGAAGGCTTCATGGAATATATACCTTAGATATTGGCCTTGAAGGATGGGTAGGACTTTGACAGGTGGAGATGGCTGGAGGCAGACATTGCAGGTGAAGAGAAACACATCATTGAAGGTGTAGAGGTGGGACAACTCAGGTCACATTTAGGGGATAAGGGGAAAATAGTTTGAGGGAAGCACAGGGCAAAATAATAGAATCTGAAAACCAGCTAATCCTTGAGTTGGAAGGCACATCAGGGCCCCTCCATCCAACTGTGCCTTGAAGCATGAATCTCTATGAATGAAGTAGAGAGGCTAGAATGGTAGGTTTGAACCAGAATAGAAGGCCATAGTAAGGAGTCTGCTGTCAGGAAAATTGGATTATTTTTTATTTTTTATTTAAAAAGAAAGGAAATATCATAAACAATAAATGTGTTGATTGGTTTTGCTTAACTATTTAAAAAGTGTTAAAAGGTAAAAGTTATATAGAAAAATGAATGTGACCTAAAAATCAAGGATATAAAAAACCTTTTTAAAGGTGCTTAAAAAAAATTCAGATTGGCGTTCTATACACACACATGCACAATAAATATATACACACATAGATAATATCTATAGGCATAGATATACATTTTATAGAAACGGAATCCTTAAGTAATAATAATATAATTAGCATTTATATAGTACTTCAAGTTTATCAAAGCATTTCAAAATATCCAACTTATATAAAGTAATAAATCATCTCATTTGATCCTCATAGCAACACTGGGAGAGAGGTGTTATTATTACCCTCATTTTACAGAGGAAGAAACTGAGGCAGACGGAGGATAAATGACTTACCCAGGATCACCCAGTTAGTATCTGAGGTAGGATTTGAACTCAGGTCTTCCTGATTCCAGGGCCAGCACTCTATGTACTGAGCTACCTAGAACTTTATTTCCCTGCATTCTTTTGTGCTATAATATTCCATTGCTTGTTTGTTCAAAAAGTCCTTGGATACCATGCTTAAATCTTGTTCACTTTCTTCTAGGACTATCATCCCCACTTTGATCTCAGGTGTTCCCAAGTGGGGGATCTTCCATTTTGGCCAAAGGTTCTAGGAGGAATAGTCTTTAGAGGCAGTGGAGTGAAAAGAGAAGTAGATTTGAGGTCAGAAGATGTGAGTCCAAATTTCAGCTCTCTCTACCTACTAGACTTGTGACCTTGATCAAGTCATTTCCCATCTAATCTCTAAGACTTTCCTGATGGAAATCCTATGATCCTATGATAATCACACAGAAGGCATTTGGGCATTTTCCCAGCAGTTTGTGGAAGCCGCCATATCTTGTCTTTTTTGTGCCGCAGAGGGATGGAGGTGGGTGCTAGATAGAGTTTTATTGCCTGCTGCTTTGGGTGTCTTTGCTTGAGAGCCTGGAGCTAAGACAGTAGTCAATCTGCCTCTGAGGAGTTGTCCAGCATTGGTGCTTCTGGTCAGGTAGGCCCTCAGAGTCTGAATCCTTCCAAATGTCCTTAAATGCAAGGACTGTCAGACAGGGAGCCTCGGCATTATTTTTATCTGCGAACACTCATTGAGACTCTCTAGAACTCTGTCCCAGATGTTGGACATAAAAAGATCCTAGCCGTGGTCCCTGCCCTCAGGATAATTACATTCCATAGGGTGTAGGTGAAATCAATACAGAACATGAAGACTCTGACCTTACCCTTTGTTTTTTCAATGGTAACACCTGACGTCATTTTAGTGCAAGCTTATGAACTGCTTTCCTCAGAGGACTCCCAAAAAGCAGGCAATGAAAGTATTATTTACAAATTTTGTGGATAAAGAAACTGAGGTTTACAGGGCTCACATAACTTGCCCAAGGTCACAATGCATTGTCAGAACTGGAATTTGAATCTATGTCTTCTTCTTCTAAGATGAAGACTGCCTGCTATATCATACTGTTTCCTGAAATTGGGGGCTGGGATGAAGGACTTATGATATGTTTACCCGGCTCTCAGGGACTCCCACCATCTCCTCACCCTGGGAATTGTTATGGATGGTTGTAGTGAGCCTGGGGCAGCTGGGTGGCACAGTGGAGAGAGCATCAGGCCTGGAGTCAGAAAGACTCCTCTTCTGAGTTCAAATCTGGCCTCAGATACTTACTAGCTGTGTGACCTTGGGCAAATCAGTTGACTCTGCCTCAGTTTCCTCATCTGTAAAATGAGCTGGAGAAGAAAATGGCAAACTGCTCTAGTATCTTTGCCAAGAAAACGTCATAAAGGGGGTCACTAAGAATCAGACATGACTGAAACAACTGAATGACAAGACAAAAGTTAACCGAGCCCGGAGCTGAAACAAATCTGCTTCCCCTAATTTAGATAGAACCCTGTTTTCAGAGTAGTTAAATATGTCTTTGAGTGTTTTCATCTCCTTTCATCTCCTTCCATCATTGATCTCTGATCAATCAGTATGATTGGAAACTTCCAGGAGTCATTTTTCACCAGCTTTGGCTGACTGAGCTGCTGGTATAAGAGTCTAGTCCAGCTTTGACGGCATGTTGGCCTTAGCCGGCCATTGACCCCTGCCCACCCTGTTCTGATAAACCAGAATCTGCTTCTGGAAGACAAGCCTGATTCCCTCTGAGACCAATCTGCCTGAATTTTTGCCTTTGCTGGATGCCGAAGTATACCCTTCCTAGACTCTGAAGCTCACCTTACACCACACTACCATTAAGGCATAGAATGTTGGAACTAGAAGAGAGGTCAAAGATCATCATATTGTACTTGGAGTTAGAAGGTCTGGGTTCAAATCTTGGCTCTTCCACAAGGTCACTTGGGTGATCTCTCTGGGCCTCAGTTTCTTCATTTGTAAGAAAGGGCAAATAGATACATGACTTAAATATAAAAGTTATTGTTTAGTTGTTTTCAGTCCTGTCCAACTCTTTGTGACCCCTTTAGGGTTCTTCTTGGCAAGGATACTGAAGTGGTTTGCCATTTCTTTCTCTAGGTCATTTTACAGATGAGGAAACTGAGGCAAACAGGGTGAAGTGACGTGGTCCAGATTCCAGAGCTAGCAAGTGTGTGAGGCCAGATTTGAACTCAGGAAAATGAGTCTTCCTTACTCCAGGTGTGGCATCTATCCACTGCATTGCCTAGTTGTCTCCAGATATAAAAGGTCACATTACAAGCAAAATAGAGAAACAAGGGAGAAATTACCTTTCAGATTTATGGATGGGTGAAAAGTTCATGACTGAAGTGTTAGAAATTCAAAAGTTTTTGCACAAACAAATTTAATGTAGTAAAAATTAGATGAGTAACAGGTAACTGGGGAAAAATCTTTGCAATAAGTTTCTCTGATAAAAGTTTCATATCTAATATATGTAAGAAATTGATTTAAATTTGTAAGACTAAGAGCCATTCCCCAATAGATCAATGGTTAAAGGATATGAATAGGAAATTTTCAAAGGAAGAAATCCAACTTATTAGTCATATAAAATTCTCTAAATCACTAATAATTAGAGAAATGAAAATTAAAGCAACTTTTAGGTTCCACTCCACACTTATATGACTGATCAAGACGACAAAAGAGAAAAATGGTCAATATTGGAGGGTCTGCGGTAAAACAGGTGCGCTAGCACGCTGAGAATTGGTGCAGCCATTCTGTAAACTAATTTTGAACTGTGCCCAGAAAGTTACCAAACTGTGTATACCATTTGACCTAAATGTATCACCTTTAGGCCTCTGCCCCAAAAAAATCAAAGAAAGAGGAAAAGAACCTATAGGTACAAATATATTAAAAGAAACTCTTTTTGTGGCAGCTAAAAATTAGAAACCAAGGGAGGGCTCTCCTACTGGGGAATGGCTACCCAGACTGTGCCATATAGATTTAAATTAATATTATGGCACCATAAGAAACGATGAAATTGAAAATTTCCGACGATACTGGGAAGACTCTTATGAACCGATGCAGAATGAAATGAGCAGAACTAGGATAACAATTCATATAACGCTAACATTATAGAGAAAAATGATCAGAGTGGTGATAACCCATGAGTCTAAAAGAATGAAGATGAAACGCACCGCTCACCTCTTGACAGAAAAGCGATGAGCTTAAGATGTAGAGAGAGATGTGCATTTTTGGACGTGGCTAATATGGGAATTTGATGTGTATATATATATATATATACGTATATACATATACGTATATATATATATGTGTATATATATATATATATATATGGAGAGAGAGAGAGGGAGAGAGAGACAGAGACAGAGAGAGACAGAGAGATGTATATTAAAGAACTTTTCTTAGTTTTTTGTTTTAAAACTTGCTCCATGTAGGTGAGAGTGACGGGAACAGACCAATTTTTAAAATGTTCATTATTTGAAAAAACAAACAAACAAAATACACCAAGAAAAGATTCGACCACTGTTAAGTCTTTTCTAGGGAGGCAGTATTGCATAGTGGATAGAATGGCAGATTTGCACTTAAGACCTGGGTTCAAATTCTACCTTAGATATTTAGTAGCAGTGAGACCCTGGACAATTCCTTACCTTTTTGAGCCTCAGTTTCTACATCTGTTAAATGGGAATAAAAACAGCAACTACTTCATAGGCATGTTGGGAGGTCCAAATGAGATACTGTTTGTAAAGCACTTAGCAAACCTTGAAGTACCTCTACTATTTTAGCTTATAAATCTGTAGTTGGGCCATCAAGTCCAATACCTTCATTGTAAAGATAAGGAAACCCAAGCCCAGAGGAGTTAGTGGTTTGTCTAAAGTTTTCCCATGAATCAGCAGTGGAGCTAGAACTAGGCAGCTAGGTGGCTCAGTAGATAGAGCACTGAATCTGCAGCCAAGAGGTTGTTGTTGTTTAGTCTTTTTTCAGTCATGTCCCTTTTGGGGGTTTTCCTTGAAGATACTGGGGCAATTTGCTGTTTCCTTTTTTAGCTTATTTTACAGCTGAGGAAACTGAGGCAAAAAAGGTTAAGTGGCTTGCCCAGGGTCACACAGCTATTAAGTGTCTGAGGCCAGATTTGAACTTGTCTTCCTCACTCTATGCCTGGCACTACCTACAGCACCAGCTAGCTGCCCCTAGAAGACCTGAGGTCAAATCTGGCCTCAGACACTTACTAGTTGCGTGACCCTGGGCAAATTACTTAACCTCTGCCCACCTCAGTCTTTTCATCCGTAAAACAGGGATAATAAAAGCACCTGCCTTCCAGGGTTGTTGTGAAGATGAAATATATGTAAAGCACTTTGAAGGTCTTAAAAAGTGCTATATAAGTGGTAGCTATCATCCTCCTCCTCCTCCTCATCATCGTCATCATCATCATCATCACCATCATCATTTTAGATCTCCTAAATACAGGATTCTTTATCTTCAAACTTAATTCACTTCTCAGCAGAGGTCCCCATATCCCCGAAAGACAATGTGAGATGTTAAAGAATCTGGACATTCTAAGTTTATTCACCCAGGCCACATCTGGCCACCTTGGCCAGACCCCAATCCTCATCCTTTACTTCTGGCTGAGCCTGGACTTGCCAAGGCCAAATAATGGAAAAGACTTTTTCTAGCAGGGATAGTGTGAGGGGCCCAGATTTAACATCTACCCAGAACTATGATTTCCTGAGCTAAAAGAGGCTACCTAAGCAAAGATAGTATAGAAAATTTTGTTATCATCGAACAGTAGAGGTGTACGGCGTACCTGTTCCTTCCAATAGAGTTTAGTAACAAGGCCCTCAAAGTAACACACAGTCCCTGGTGACATACACAGAATTTAGTGACTTGTTCCAGGTTCACACACAGAGCTCAATGACAGTGTCTCTGGGGATAGACAGAGAGCCTGGGAGAGGGTTTCCAGCTAAACATAGAGCACTTGGTGACAGGTTCCCTGGGGATGCATACAGAGCTTGGTAGCCGTGTATGTACCTTCAGGGCACACAAAGAGCTTGAGGACAAGGTTTTCTGCTACAATATAGAACTTAGTGACAGGGTTCTTGGAGATGCAGACAGAGCTGAGTGACAAGGCCTATATAGACATACATAAAGTGTAGTACATTTCCATATATTTATACATATTCATTATGTATATACTTATGTATGTACATGTTGTCTTCTCTGATAGAATATAGGTTCTTTCAGGGTAGGGACTATTTCATTTTTGTTTTTGTAACCCCAGCAATCAGCACAGTGCCTGGCACATGATTAATTAATGTTTTATTATTTGATTAATTGATTTCAGGTACAGGGTTCCTGAGGGTACACAAAGAAGCTAATGACAGGAGACTAAGTGATGCCTTTGCTAGGCAGTGACAGCAACTCTGACATACACAAACTGTCTCAGCACTACCAAAATATCCTTAGAGTTAACAACTCCACAGGTTCTCTCCTAGGTGTCTGAGAACAATCTGGAGGTCCTCTATATTTCTGGAAGAACCAGTAGATGCCCTATGCGCCTATTAAAGTGCCCCAACTCTGAGTTGTCTATACTAATCAGGGTTCACTGGAGACAACACTTTTCTCTGCATAGCCAGTATCAGGCTGAGAGATATGTGTTCAAGTTTGACAGGCCATAGAATCAGCTCTGGGTTTGGGGCTGCGGGAGTCCAGCTGTTCATTCTTGAGAACACAGGGCGGTATCATCTCTGTGATAAAAATGAAGAGCAAGGCCTAATCAGTTTGCTTATCTGTCTGTCTGCCTCCCAATGACATAGAAATTCTATGAACGAGTTGCTAAAATATTCCAGCTTCCATTTTTTTCCTGGAAACTTGAATTGAAATAGTAAGATGCTGAATTTCAGCTGCAGCCATCTGCTTGCCTGGAGCAGCCTCATCCAGGAAATGGCAAAGGATGAATGGAACCCTACACACTCACTAAGAGAGAAGAGGACAGAAGGACAAAAACTATGAATGCAAATGGCTCTAACAGCTTCCTTCAGGATCAGGCAGCCTAGGCAGGCATGGAATTCCTTCTGGCCAGGGGAATTATCCTTAGCCTGATGCTTGGGTTTCTATGTAATAAAGGCAGGAGAAAAGAAATTGACAGTAGCCAAGAACCAAAGCTTGGGGTACATTTAAAATTTTAAAGCAATCTTTTACCAACAACTTTTGTTTCTATATCATAGTCATTTACAATTATAGCCCTCTGCCTCCTTTATGCAATGAGATATATCTTGTAATAAAGATTAAAAAAGAAAGAAAAGCAGTTCAGCAAAACTAATCAACACATAGATGGTGTCTAACATTATTTGCAATATTCCTCATCCATAGTAACCTACCTCTGCAATAAAGGAAAGGTAGTACAGTTTCCTTAAGAAATCAAATTCTTATTGATATCTTTTATTTCTGCATTACCTATATTTCCCAGTGTAGCCTCTTTTCCTCCTTCCCAGACAGCCAGTCCATATATCAAAGAATAAAAAAGGGAAAAAATAGTTCTGCAAAACTATCTAATACATTGAAAAAGTCTGATATTGTATGTAGTGTTCTTTAGTTGTATCCCCCACCCCTCCAAAGAAGTAGGTGAGGCGTCTTCTCATGGCTCTTCTTTGGGGCCAACATTGCTCATTAGAGTTTCTCTGAATTGACTTTCTATTGCTTTCTTCTTTTTCCTTCCATTTACATTGTTGTATTCATTGTGTATTTTGTTTTCGTGTATATTTTTGTTTCATTTTGCATCAATTCATACGAGTCTCCTTATGCTCCTCTGAATTTTTCATACTCTTCATTTCTTATGGCACAGTAATAACTCATTAAATTCCTATACCTGAGTTTGTTTTGTTATTCCCCAACTGATGGGCAGCCATTTTTTGTTTCCAGTTCCTTGTCATCACAAAAAGTACTGCTACAAATATTGTGATCTTTATGGGATTATTCTTTCTGTCTTTGATCTCTTTGGAATATATACTTGGTTGTATTGCCTCTGGGCCAAAGATTGTGGCATTTTAGCCATTTTAAAAAACATAATTTGGATTGCCTTTTATAATTGCTGGGACAGTTCATAGCTCTATCAACAGTGTATTAATGTGCTTCTCTTTCTGAAGTCTTTGAAACATTGACTATTTCCATTTTTGGTCATCTTTGTCAATTCTCTGGGCATGAATCAAGAACTAAGATCTAGTTTGACTTACCTTTATTTTATTATTAGAGACTTGAAGCGATCTTTCACATGGTGGTTAATTTACAATTTTTTCTGAGAACTGTTTTTTCCCTGTATTCTTTGACTAATTCATTGGGGATGGATCTTGGCCTTATATATTTGTGTTAATTTCCTAGATAATGGAGATCAGACTCTTATTAGAGATATTTAATGCAAAGGTTTTTATCCCTGGTTAATGGTTTCCTTTCTTATCTTAGCTTAACTGATTATTTTAGCATTGAAGTTTTCAATTCTATGAAATTGAAATTATTTTTTGTAATTTCCTTTATCTCTTGTTCAGTTAAGAATTTTCATCCTATGTGAAAAGGCAGTTTTCAGAGGAAGAAATGAAAGCTATCAACAGTCAACATAAAAAAATGTTGTAAATCATTACTGATTAGAGAGATACAAATGAAAACATCTTTAAGATACTACTTCACACCTATCAGATTGGTTAACATGACAGAAAAGGAAAATGACAAATGCTGGAGGAGATGTGGAAAAACTGGGACACTAATGAATTGTTGGTGGAGTTGTAAACTAGTCTAACCATTTTGTAGAACAATTTGGAGCTATGCCTAAAGGGCTAGAAAACTGTCCATACCCTTTGACCCAGCAATGTCACTACTAGTTCTCTATCCCAAAGAGATCAAAGAAAAGGGAAAAAGGAACTATTTGTCTGAAAGTATTTATAGTAGCTCTTTTTGTGGTGGCAAGGAATTGGAAACTGAAGGATGCCCATCAATTGGGGGATGGCTGAACAAGTTGTTATATATAATTGTGATGAAATACTATTGTGCTATAAGAAATAAAAACAGGATGGTTTTAGGAAAACCTGGGAAGACAGAATCAGGAGAATACTGTATGTAGTAACACTATTGTAGGGATGATCAGCTGTCAAAGGCTTAGTTACTCTGATCAAGACAATAATCTAAAACAATTTCAAAGCATCATAATGAAAAATGCTATCCACCTCCAGAGAGAGAACTGATGAACTCTGAATGAAGATTGAAGCACACTTTTTAAAAACTTTTCCTTCTTTTTTGATCTGTGTTCTTTCCTGCAGCATTGCTAATAGAAAAATGTTTTGTATGACTTTACACGTATAATCAACATCAATTAGCTTGCCTTCCCAAGGAAGGGTTAGAGATGAAAGGGAGAGAGAGAATTTGGAACTCAAAAAATTTTAAATGATTGTTAATTTTTTATGTACAATTGGGAGATATTTAATAAAATAAACAAAATATACTTTTAAAAAATTCATCTTCACCATCATTGTGAAAGGCTGATCTTATTTTCTTCTATTTTTTAACATTCAGGATGAATCTATATTTTAAACTGTCATATGGTATAACAATTGGTCTAAGTCTAATTTCTGCCTAACCGCTTTCCAGACTCCATAGTAAGAAACCGTAGATATGTGAGGAAATTCAGGAACTGGAATAGGGAAGTATAATGGAGGGCATCTGAGTGAGAATCCACAGAAGGAGAAGCAGAAATGATATTGTCATAGGAACATGCTACAGACCACCTGGGCAGAAGGAAGAAATAGAGTTTAAAAAACATGAAAATTCTTCATGGAAAGTTATGATATAATAATGATGGGGGACTTCAATTACTCAGATATTTGATAGAGTCCTCTCTCTACCAAAAGCAGAGCAACTGATAAATTCTTGACTTTCCTTGATAATAATTTCATTCTTCAAAAAGTGGGTGGCAGAAGCAATAATAAGATTGTGATTCTAATCAAAAATAATGCTGCTGGAGTACAAGTGAAGGATACTTTGTGGAGAAGTAATAATTTCATTTTGGAAAGCGTGATAGAGGAGAAGAAAGCTAGGTATACATAGCCTGATGTATACCCTAGAGGTTATAAGGCGGTAGATTTCAAATGGTTCAGGAAAAGAATAGATAGACTCCAAAAGCCCAAACCTTTTGGGGAAATCAGCCCAAGAAGAATGGGAAGCTATCAAGTATAAAAATCTGAAGATCCAAATAGAGATTATTTCATTGAAAAAGGAAATAGAGATGTATCTAAAAAGAATCATTTAAATGCACAGGGAACCCATTGACAAGCCTAGATTTTTTAAAAGGCTCATATAGATGATAAAAACAAGAGAAGGTAACAAAGGATGGTGATGAAAGACATAGAATGACCTTGCAGTGCTGAAATTCTAAAATTGAGAATAAGCTGAAGCTTATGAGGAACTCAAAGGACAACAAATAAGAATTTCAAAATGTTGGAGTCAAGAGACAGATCAAAGAAAGGATAGGACTGTTGCTTAGATTGAATGAGATGAAGATAGTAAGCAATGAAGTGAAGGCAGAACAACTCAGCTCCTAATTTGTCTGTGTTTTCTCTGGCAGGGAGGACTAGAAGAGTAGGAAAAAAATGATACACCAGGAATTGAAACTCAAGTAAAGAGATGGTAAGAGGGCACCTGATTGTTAAAGTATATAATTGTTACCAGGCACAGATGAAATAAAATATAGGTTACTGAAAGAACTAGTGTATTGGGATTGTTGAATTGCTGTTGGTGATCTTTGATAAATCATGCAGAATGGAAGAGGTGCCCCACGCAGAAGGTCAAATAAAATGATTTTGTTTAAAAGGAAGAGAGCAGTGTATGCAAAACATAGACTGGTAAGCTTGACTGCAATTATATTCTAGGATATACAATTAAAGGGATATTTTGTGAGTATTTAGAAACAGAAGTAATTGTCGCAAAGAGCTTGCATGGCTTTATCAAGAAGTGACACATTAAACTCATTCCCTTTTCTTGACAGGATTACTAGAGCGGGACATTTGGGAACTATTATGGACATGATGCATCTATATGTTAGCAAAGCATTCAATCAGCTCTTTCATGTTATTCTTGTGAACGAATTAGAGAGATGTGTGCTAGATGATAGTGCAGTTAAATAGATTCAAAACTGGTCGAGTGAACAGACTCAGAAAGCAGTCATTAATGGGTCAATGTTAATTTGTTTGTTTTTTTGGAGAGGGGAAGGCAGGGCAATTAGGGGGTAAGTGACTTGCCCAAGGTCACACAGCTAGTAAGTGTGTCAAGTGTCTGAGGCCAAATTTGAACTCAGGTCCTCCTGACTCCAGGGCCGGTGCTCTACTCACTGCACCAGTTAGCTGCCTGGGTCAATGTTGATTTGAAGGAAGAAAGCAAGTGGAGTACCCCAGAGGTCTGTCCCAAGTCCTATGCTGTTTAACATTTTTACCAATGACTTTTGAAAAACCATATGGCATTAATCATAGATGATATGAAGCTGGGAGGAACAGACAATAGCTTGGATGACAAAATCAGGACAAAAAAGTTTTCATCAGGCTAGATTAATGTATTGTATTTAATAAGATAAAATGTAATAGAAATAAATGTGAAGTCCTGCTTTTGGAGAGGCAGCATGGCATAATGTACGGAGAGCTCCTGCCTCAGGCACTTACCAGCTATATAACCCTGGGCAAGTCACTTAACCTTTCTCTGCCTCAGTTTCCTCATCTACAAAATGGGGATAATAGTAGTACTCAGGGTTGTTGTAAGGATCCGAAATAAGATTATAAATATTTAATGTAATACAAATGTAAAATCCATAGCAAACCTTAAATACAAGTTAGCTATTATTGTCATAATAAGAGAGAAAAATAACTTTTCAGTTATAAGATGGAGTCTAGACAACTCTTGGTGTGAAAAAAGATTAGGGGATTTGGGTCAATTTCAAGCTTAGCATGAATCAACAGTGTGATGTGCCAGCCAAAAAGAGTCAATGTAGTCTAAGGCTGCATCAGAGAAGCGTAATAGCCAGTATGAAGGAGGTATTAGCCTTGCTGGACTCCACCCCGGTCAGGTCAGGTTACATCTGGGGCATCATGATCATTTCATTTTAGAAAGGACATTGGAAAACTGGTTTATGTCCCGACGAAGGAGCTCTGGGCGGCGAGGGACCCGGAGACTATGCCATAGGAAGATTAGATGAAGAAATGAGGGAAGTTTATTCTAAAGAAGAGAAGGCTTCTTTATCTTTCATCCTTTCCATTATCATCATTCCTCCCTGTCCCCAATCCATTAAAAAGTTCTGGCGATTCTACCTACATTTCTCCCTCTATCAGATCCAGACATCTTGACTGGACTAATTTAATACTCTTTGGACTCGTATCCCCACTTCCAGTCTCTCCTCTCCTCTCCATCCTTCCATCCTCCACACAACTGCTGAAATAACCTTCTTAAGGAACAGAGCTAATCGTGTTACTTCCCTGTTCCAAAATTTGTAGGGGTTCCCTATTATTTCTAGAGTAAAAAATAAGTTCCTTAGTAAGACATTTTGCAATTAGAGTCTAACATTTCTTTACAGCATTATTTCGTATTATTTCTCTTCATACATTCTGTTTTAGCCAGAGTGGACTATTTGTTCCCTGAATTCAATGTCTCATCTCTTGTTTATTTATGGTGGGGGGCAGTGAAGTAGCACAGCGGATTGAGCACCTGGCCTGGAATTCAGGAAGACTCATCTTCTTGAGTTCAAATCTGGCCTCAGGCACTTACTAGCTGTGTGATCCTGGGCAAGTCATTTAACCCCATTTACCTCATTTTCCTCACCTCCTCATGAGCTGGAGAAGGAAATGGCAAACTCCAATATCTCTGCCAAGAAAACCCTGAATTGGGTCATGAAGAATCAGACAAGAGTGAATGACAAAATTCATGCAAGCTGTCCCTCAATGCTCCCTCAGAATCTATTCGTTCAGGCTTCAGTTCATTTGCTTCCTTCTTCATGAAGCTGTTCTTCATTCCGCCCCCTCCCCATCTTACTCCAGCTTAGTTTTTTTGGATCTCTCCTTTGCCCCAATAACACCATATATACTCATCCTCGCACATGCTGCACCTCTCCCTGACTCCTCTTCCTCACCCTCTCCAGTAGAAGATCCTTAAAGGCTGGGATTATAACTTTTATCTCTGCATTCTCCATGTCTTGAATTGCATTGAACTATGAACACTCAGTAAAAGTCACAAGGAGGTAGATTTCATCTTAGTATGAGGAAGAACTTCCTAATAATCAGAGTGGTTCAACAATGGAATAGATTACCCATGCTCTCCATCCCTGGTATATATTCAAGATTTGATGGCTACCTGTCAGGGATTATGTATAGAGGGGAAACCTGTGTGAAGAGAGAGGTTGGATTGGATGCCTTCTAAGATGCCTATTAGTATTGAGATTCTCTGATTCTGTATAAGTTTGTGGCAAGAAATAGGGATAGCAGAATAAATATGACTGTCTTTTATTATCATTATTCCCATTAAGGATAGAAAAAAATTTTTTTAAGCCCAGTACTATATATCTTGGGAAACAATGGGAAGTCTGTATCCAGTGTGGTATCCAGAAGAGACTTAATGCTTTTCCTGCATAGCAGAGCCTGGAATTGGCTATAGAATGAATACGAAGGAAATATTTTTTGGAAAGCCTTTTGATTCTTTTTCTTGTTTTTTTTTGCAAGTGTAATCAAGAAGGTACAGATGCTCTAGCTTGCCCTGGAGGGCTAGGACTGGATTGTCCCTCACCAGTTGGTACCCATGCCTGCATCTGCTGCCTTTGGTTTCTAGGTGAAAATTGCTTTTTGTTCTGTACTCTGAATGTGCCTCCCAGATTCCATTTATAGTCATATATTTCCAGCTTCCCCTCCCCCTTCCAAAGCAGCCTGGACCTGGCACTTGTCCAATAGTGGTCTTCATCGTGAGTCTACGCAGACCACCTCCTCTGAGTAAGTCACTTTTTACTTCCTTCCCTCTCTGTAGCCAGTAGGGAATCATAATTCAATACTTCGACCGATCTGTAATCTCATCTACGTGGGTAGCCCTAATGAAACATAGATCATACGATCATAGAGCTGGAAAGGAATTCAGAGGCTATCATTTTGTAGATGAGGAAGCGAAGGCTCAGGGATTTTAAGTGACTTGCACAAGGTCAAAGAGATAGTCAAGTGAACAAGCATATTGCTATGTTGTAAGTATTATACTATATTGTAAGTATTATAGGTAGGATTTAAACCCAGGTCCTCTGACTCCTGAGTCATTGTTCTTCCCACTGTGCCTTGCTGCTGTACACCTCTTATCTATGTCCTCCTATAAATCCTTCCCAAGCAGCTCATCCATCATGCTGAGGTCCTTCCTCTGATTCTCTATGGATACCAGTTGAGCGTGTGGCTGTTCAATGATTATCCTTTCTTTTCTAGGAGTGAACAATGTATGCATAGTGCTTTTATAATCATAATCATAAAAAAATCATAGTTCTCACTTATATAGTGTTTTAAGTTTTGTGAAGCCCTTACATAGATCATCTTGCTTAATTCTCAAAACATCCTGGAGGGAAGAGCTATTATAATTCCCATTTTACAGGTGAGGAGACTGAGGTTTAGAGAAGTTAAATGACTCACCCAGTCATACAGTGATTAAGTATTTGAAGTAGGATTTGATTCTCAGTCCAGTCCTCTATCCACTGTACCGTACTATCTCATAGTTTATAAACCACTCTGCATACTTCATTTCACTTGATCCTTACAGTAACTTGAAGATGAAGTGTAAATATAATTTTCCCATTTTTACAGATGAGAAAACTGAGCCTGAGAAAGGTTCAATAAACATTTTAAGGGCCTTTTATGTGTCAGGCATTGTGTTAAGTTCTGGGGACACAAAGAAAGGCAGAAACACTCCCTGACCTGGAGGAGCTAATCTTCTGATGCCTAAGTGACAGGGACTTTATCACAGACCAGCAGTTAGTAAACATCTGAGCTGGTACTTAAACCCGGGTTTTTCTCTTCTAAAGTATGTACTCTTTCCTCCTATACCACAGTTTTCCAAGAATTGAATTAAATCATTTTTCACTAGCAACAAATCCTGATCACCCAACATAATAATTGGCATTTATATAGCACTCTAAAGTTTGCAAGGTGTTTTATATCTATCTATTGTCTCATTTGAATCTCACAATAGCTTTGTGTGGTAACACTACAGGTGTTTAATCCATATCTTACAGAAAAGGAAATGGAGACTTAAAGAAATTAAGACCAAGACCTTCTATGGTCATACAGTGTGTAGGGGGCAGGATTCAAACTCTTCTCGACCACAAGTTCAGTAGCTTATACACTGTACTCCAATATGTCTTACACACTTCTCTGTTCATCACATTTAGGTACCATAATTAGTTTGATCATTCCCCAGTTAATGGGTACCTCCTCAATTTCTAATTCTTTACCACCACAAAAAGAGCTGTTGGGGCAGAGACAAGATGACAGAGTAAAGGCAGAGACTTGCCTGAACTCTCCGCTAAACCCTTCCAAATACCTGTAAAAATGACTCTAAACAAATTTTAGAGCAGTAGAACCCACAAAATGACAGAGTGAAACAAATTTCCAGCCCAAGACAGCCTAGATGGTCTACAAAAAAGGTCTGTTGCACCAGGCTGGGACAGGAGCACAGTCCAATGTGGGCCGCACCAGCACAGACTGGGCCCCAGCAAACCTGGGGCAGGTCTCAGGGGACTGAATCACTGGCAGCTGAAGTGTTTTCCAGACTTCTCAACCCACAAATGCCAAAGACAACTTAGAAGGTCAGTAGGAAAGGTCTGTTGGACCTGGATGAGAGAGGAGCACAGTCCAGCCCTGGCCTCAGCACAGCCCTGGGGCTGGGGCAGCAGTGGGCAGGTGCTTCCAGAGCTCTCAACCCACAGATGGTAAGGGGATTGAGCAACTGATCAGAAGGAGATTGCAGGGATCTCTTTGCTGAAACTGAGACAGGATTTTGTTTCTTTACCCATACTTGGATCTGGGTTATAGTCCTAGGTGGCAGTCCTGGGAGAGGAGGAGTGCTGGTATAGCACAGCTTGTGGCAGCAGTGGAGAGGGGACCTCTTCACAGTTCCAGGGTGGAAAAGAGTGCTTGTGGTCACTCACTGACCAGAGCACAGGACAAGAGAGGAGTAAACGCCTCTCCCAAATCATACCACCTTAGAAGAACTGAAAACTTACAGATCCCTAGAAGTATCTCTGCAAACAGCTGCACAAAACCCCTAAAGCTTGGGACAGTACATCCTCCACACTAGGAGTAGAGCCCTATCTTAACAAAGAGTTAAAAAGCCAAGTAATTGGCTGGGAAAATGAACAAAAAGCAGGAAAAAACCTCAGACTATAGAAGCTTACTTTGGTGACAAGGAAGATCAAAATATACAAACAGAAGAAGAACAACAAAGTCAAAGCTCCTACATCCAGAGCCTCCAAGAAAAATATGAACAGGTCTCAGGCCATGGAAGAGCTCAAAAAGGATTTAGAAAATCAAGTAAGAGAAGTAGAGGAAAAATTGGGAAGAGAAATGAGAGCGATACAAGAAAATCATGAAAAACGCGTCAACAGCTTGGTAAAGGAGACCCCAAAAATATTGAAGAAAAGAACAACTTAAAAATAGACTAACCTAAATGGCAAATGAGGTCCAAAAAGCCAGTGAGGAGAAGAATGCCTTAAAAAGCAGAAACAGCCAAATGGAAAAGGAGGTCCAAAAGCTCACTGAAAAACATAATTCCTTAAAAATCATAATGGAGCAAATGGAAGCTAATAACTTTATGAGAAATCAAGATACTTTAAAACAAAACCAAAAGAATGAAAAAATAGAAGACAATGTGAAATATCTCATTGGAAAAACAACTGACCTAGAAAATAGATCCAGGAGAGTTAATTTTAAAATTATTGGACTACCTGAAAGCCAGGATCAAAAAAAGAGCCTAGGTATCATCTTTTAAGAAATTATCAAGGAAAACTGTCCTGAAAGAGACAGGAGAAAATATTTCAAAAACCCAGAAAGAAACGATTCAAGTATTGTGGAAACATAATCAGGATAACACAAGATTTAGCGGCTTCTACATTAAGGGAATGGAGGGCTTGGAATATGATATTCCAGAGGTCAAAGGAGCTAGGATTAAAATCAAGAATCACCTACCCAGAAAAACTAAGTGTAATCAGTGAGGAGAAAAATTGATATTCAATGACATAGAGGAATTTAATGCATTCTTGAGAAGCCAGAGCTAAATAGGAAATTTGACTTTCAAATACAAGACTCAAGAGAAGCATGAAAAGGTAAACAGAAAAGAGAAATCATAAGGGACTTATTAAAGTTGAACTGTTTACACTCCTACATGGAAAATGATATTT
>CM053625.1:40560038-40578750 GCA_028646595.1 Phalanger gymnotis
CCAAATCGAATTACTTGCCCCCTCAATGAGGATAGGTGGGGAGGGAGGAAGGGAGAGAATTTGGAACTCAAAGTTTTAAAAAAATGAATGTTAAAAATTGTTTTTACATGCAACTGGGAAATAAGATACACAGGCAATGGGGTATAGAAATCTAGCTTACCCTATAGGAAAATAGAAAGGGAAGGGGATTAGAGAAGGGGGATGGTGATAGAAAGGAGAGCGGATTGAGGGAAGAGGTAATCAAAATGCACACTGTCATAGGGTGGAGGGAAGGGAGAGATGGGGAGAAAATTTGGAACTCAAAATCTTGTGGAAGTGAATGTTGAAAACTAAAATAAATAAATAAATTGAAAGTAGGGGGGAAATCCCATTAAAAAAAGAATTCTTATAGGTATTTTTTGTATATCCTTAGAGTTTGTTCTGTTTGGGACAATCTTTCCCTTGATCTACCTTTCCTCTTATTCCTCCCTCTTCCTCTTTCCCTTCTGTTTGCTGATTGAATGAAATGTAGTTATGTACTGAACTGTGTGTGGATACCCTCATGCCCCTTGACCACTTCAGATGAGTGAGATTCCAGTGTTACTCACTTCCTCACTCCTTCCTCCTTGTTTATATAGACTTCTCTTTGTCTATCCAGGTTTTTTGAGATAATTTTCCCCATTCTAATGCATTATTTTCTCCTTCCTTTTCCATTCTTCTTTTAAGACCATCAAAATATATGAGAACAACTCCGAGACCCTCTGTCTAATTACATTCCCTCTATGATCCCTAATGTGATGGGATTCTGAAGGGATAATTGTATGGTCTTTCCATTTTTGAATGAAGCAGTTTATCCTTGTTTAGTTCCCTATGATTCTTTGCTCCTTTTACTTTTTTAAAATTTCTTTTGACTCCTGTGTTTGCATTTATGTAGCTCTGGTCTTTCATCAGGAATGCTTGAAAGTCCGCTATTTCATTAAAAATCCATTTTCATTCTGTAGGATTATACTTGGTTTTGCTGGGTATGTTATTTTTGGTTATAAGCATACATCCTTTGCCTTCTGGAATATGATATTCCAAGCTCTCCCCCACCCTTTTTTTAATAGTGGTGGCTGCTAAACCATATGTGATCCTGACTATGGATCCTTGGTACTTGAATTCTTCCTGTTTGCTTGAAGGATTTTATCTTTGACTTGGAAGCTCTGAGTTTTGTTTATATTGTTTCTGGTAGTTTACATTTTGGGAGTTTCTTTCAGGAGGTTCCCAGTATATTTTTTATTTCCACTTTGCCCTTTGCTTCTAAGAGATCTGATTAGTTTTCTTTTCTGATTTCTTGATGTATGATTTCTAGGCTTTTAAGTAGTCCAATGATTCTTAAATTATGTCTCCTTGGTTTGTTTGCACTTTATAACTCATCCAGTCCCCTCATTGTACAGATAAGGAAACTGAATTCCAGAAAGGTTAAGTGACTCGTCACACAGAAAGACTGCAATGACTGCCTGAAATGAGGCCATCAAGGACAATGTGACAACATGAAAAAAAAAAGCAATGACCTCAGCATCAAGGGATCTCAATTTGAGTCCTGGCTTTTCCATTGATTCACCATGTGACCTTAGATAAGTCCCTTCCACTCTCAAAGGGGGATCAAACAAGAGCAAGGGTTGTCTGTTTGTTGTCCACCATCTTTGCTACATGATCTGTGTCTCAGCTTCAGTACATGTGTTGCTCTCTCCTCCTGCCTTGATATTCTATGGTGCTACCCATTTGGTGCATAACCAGGAGGGGAAATTCTACACATTTTTTCCTCTCCATTGCACGTATAGTGACTGTGGATTTCTGTTCTACACCCTCTCTCATGGGCCAACATTCTGATGCATAGATCTTTAGAGCTCCTTAGAACTTAACATAATGTCCCTAAGTATCTTCATGGATACCTCATCATCAGTCAGCATTCTAAATAGGAAGTGAGTGAAACTTACTCAAGACACTTTGCACTTTCTGGTCTGCTTTCCATTCATGGTATTTGCTAGAATGTAAGCTCTTCGAGGGCAGGGACTGTATCTTCAGCTCTTAATACAGTACCTGGTACATAGAAGGCACATAATAAATGCTCGTTGGTTGATTACTTAGGACCCATGGCCAAACATGACAGTTATCTAGCCAGAATTAAGACTCAGAGACCCATGAAATCTTGGGGCTGTAAAGGACCCTAGGAGGCAGATAGAATCTACCCTTTGCCTGAGGAGAAATCTCTTCTGCAACATTCTGACATGTCTGCCTTCACTTGAAGCTCTCTGGGTATGGGGAAATCACTACCTCCTGAAACAACTCATCTTACTTTTGCATAGTTTTTTATTGTTAGGAAGAATTTTCTTATGTTGAGTAAAGATCTGTCTCTCTGAGATTTCCAACCACTGCTCCTAGTTTTGCCTTCTGGGACCAAACAGAATTCTTCTTCTCCATGTGGGTCCATTAAATAGAATGGTTGGGTGGCTAGGATGTTGAATTTTGATTCAGGTAATCTTGGGTTAAAATTCTACTTCTGAACCTATGTGGTCATGGGCCAATCACTTAGCCTTCCACATATCACTTTCCCCATCTGTAAAATGGAGATAATAGTACCTAGAGCACCTACCTCACAGAGTTACTGAGTTTCAAATGAGACAATGTATGCAGAGTGTTTGGCAAACTGTGAAGCACTATATAAATATCAGCTGTTATTATTGTTATTTAATGATCATGACTATTATTATCCCCAATTTACAGGAAAGGAAACTGAGGGTCAGAGTGTTTCAAAGGACTTGAGAGAAGTCTAATACAAAAGGAGGCAGGAGTCCTGGCTTCTAATTCTAGTTTTGCAAACAATTTGTGTGACGTTGGGCCAGTCACTCTGCTTCTCTGGGTCAGAATTTCTCTATCAGTGAAACGTGGAGGTTGGAGTAGAAGGTAGACACCTTTCAAAACAAAATACTTTGACCAAGATAGAGATAGGAAGAAGAAGGAATGGGATTGAGTGTTCCATAACTGTCACCTCATAATCTGAGGTGAGATTTTAGTTATTTTAGGATCAGACAAATGTGTTCAATAAAAATTTTCCGTGACTGTGCTTTTTATTCCCTTGATTCTATTATTAATGAGACAATTTTCCATGGGACAGCCATGGTCCAAAGGTTTGCCTTTGTCTTGGATGCCCTTGGTTGTTGGCATCGAGCTAGCTGCCAACCTTTTCCCAATCCAACTTTTCAAGCTCTGAACATTCCTGGTCCCTAGGAAATGGATCACAGAACCATATAATTTCAGAGCTAGAAGGAATCTTAAAGACCCCCTAGTCCACAGATCCTTAATCTTTTCTGTCTCTTGGACATATTTGGCAGTCTGGGGAAGCCCATAAACCCCTTCTCAAAATAATGTTTTTTCTTAAATTGATAATTGAAGGAAAGACTAAATTTCAATGCGAAGTTAGTGAAAATAAAGACATGATTTTTTTCCTATCCAAGTTCATGTACTTCCTGAAATCTATCCACGGACTCAGGTAAAGAACTGTTGCTGTTGTCCAATCCCTCTTTGAGAGGTGAATCAATGGAAAAACCAGGACTCAAATTGAGGTCCCTTGATGCTGGGGCCACTGCTTTTTTTCATAGTGCCACATTGACCTTTGTGGCCTCATTTCAGGCTGTGTCTGCAGTCTTTATATGTGACCAGTCACTTACCTTTTTGAGACTCAGTTTCCTTATCTGTAACATGAGACGATTGGATTGGATGAGTTGTAAAGTCCCTATGGGGTTGCTAGGTGGCACTGTGGATAGAGTGCCAGGCCTGGAGTCAAGAAAACTCATCTTCCCATGTTCGAATCTGGCCTCAGAGACTGGCTATGTGACCCTGGGCAAGTCACTTTGTTTGCCTCAGTTTCCTCATCTGTAAAATGATCTGGAGAAGGAAATAGCAAACCACTCTAACATTTCTGAGAAAATCCCAAAATGGGACTGTGAAGTGTTGGACACAACCGAACAACAAAAGAACAACAAAAGTCCCTATAATCCTATGATTTCTGGAAAGTTCCACTAAATCTACCTTCTCCTCCCCAGCCCCTTGATGTGGTAGGGGACTACCTTTTTGAAGAGGGCAGGGCTCCAAGAAGGGTATTGACATCCCACTTTCCTTTGATACTGATTTCTGCCACAGCTTTTCAGAGAAGCGCGTGATGTCTGGGAGGATTCTGCTGCAGAAATGGCTAAAGAACCATGCTTGGCTGGCTAGAAGGTCTTGACTTTTATGCATTTCTCCCTTCCGGGCATTCTCTAGTCCACCCATACTGGCCTATTTTCTATTCCTCACACATGATGTTCCGTCTCTTGTCTCAATGACTTTGTCCTGGTTGTGCCAGTGCTTGGAATATACTCCCTTCTCGTCTCTGTCTCAGAATTCCTAGTCTCCTTCAAGACTCGTTTTAAAAATCGCCTTCTACATTGAACCTTTCTTGATCCTCCTAGCTGCTGGTACTCTCTTTCCCAAACTACTTTGTATTTATTTATTCTGCATATGCTATGTATGTATTAATGCATAGGTAGCTAGGTGGTACAGTGGGTAGAGTACCAGGCCTGGAGTAAGGAGGATCTGAGTTCAAATCTGACCTCGGACACTTACTAGCTGTGTGATAACAACAACAAATGTATGAATTCTCTCCCCTGTTAGAAGGTAAGCTCTTTGATGGACGAAACTGTTTCACTTTTGCTTTTGAATCTACAGCATTTAGGACAGTGCCTGGCACATAGCACTTAATAAATGCCTGTTGATGGATTACTCAGGACCCAGGGCCAAACATGGAAAGAATAGTGCCAAAGCTAAATTTATTTCAAATGGTAATTTCTCTTCTTTTCTATCAGTGAGAAAACACTATAAAGGTCACACAATGATTCACATTAAATTTCACTGAAATGTCTGGAAACTGCCTGACAGACAGGAGACAGGAAAGCAACTTCCAGACAGTGACTGGTAAATAACCCTTTTGCTCTGCCCATGGATCTGTGGTTCAGAGTGTGGACTATTAACAATGGAAGAAGAGTGTCCGTTCAAGGCCATGTCTCACTGGCTTTTCATTTTGAGCTAGCTGGTATTTGTGCAGTGACATGTATACTCTTTGGGTATCATGGATTGTAGGA
The DNA here is from genome assembly GCA_028646595.1 of Phalanger gymnotis. Lineage (NCBI taxonomy): Eukaryota > Metazoa > Chordata > Mammalia > Diprotodontia > Phalangeridae > Phalanger > Phalanger gymnotis. The sequence continues at coordinate 40,565,177 of CM053625.1, forward strand.
TTTGGAGTTGTAAGGACCCTTAAAAATCATTGAATCCAGCTTCCCTGAGTATGTCACTAAATTGCTCTGGACCTCAGTTTCCTCATATATAAAGTGGAGGATTTGGACCAATCTTATCGTTCCCTCCACCTCCAAATCTATAATCCCATTACTCCTGCCTTCAGGGCTCTGACAGCCTAGTTGAGGCAACTTAAGTTACAAATAGAAGTTGTTGCTGCTGTTCTGTCATGTCTGACTCTTCATGACTGCATGGACCATAGCACTGTAGGCCCTTTTATCCTCCACTATCTCTTGAAGTCTGTCCAAGTTCATGTTCACTGTTTCCATGACACTATTCATCTCATTCTCTGCTGTAGGAGATGTTAAATGATGACAGAGACAAACTAGGAGGAGTCGCAAGGTTGGATGTGACTAATAGTGCAAAATAATTGTTATTCAGTTGTTTATAACTCTTTGGGATTTTCTTGGCAAAGATACTGGAGTGGTTCACCATTTCCTTCTCCAAACTCATTTTACAGATGAGGAAACTGAGGCAAACAGGGTTAAGTGACTTGCCCAGGGTCACACAGCTAGTAAGTGCCTAGTTGGATTTGAACTTGAGTTCTCCTGACTTCAGGGCTGACACTCAATCCATTGTGCCACCTAGGTGCCAAGGGGCTGTCTTTTACCTTTCTTTGTATCCCCAGAGATTAGCATAGTGCCTGGCACGTAGTAGGCACTTAGTAAATGTTTACTGACTGACCCACCTTTCTAGAGGCAGGAAAGCATCTCTGTTCAGTTGCTTTGCTTGGCCCTGGACAATGCCTACAGGAACCCTCCTCCATGCCAGTGGAACTGGGCTCCTCACTGTTGGCTAAATATAACCTACACATTTCCACCTCCACATTTTTACTCAGACTTTGTGATAGAATAGAAACAATACTAGACTTAGAGTCGAAAGATCAAGATCCCAGCTCTGCCACTGTCCTTGTGTGAACTTCGGTAAATCCATGTTCTCTTTGCCCCTCAGGTTTCTAGAGGCACCTAGGCCTTGAGTCAGGAAGACCTGAGTTCAAATCTAGCCTCAGACACATAGGACAAGTCACTCAATGAGGTTACTCTGCCTTAATTTCCTCAGCTGTAAAATGGAGTAAATAGTAAAATAGAGTAAAATAAAATCCAAGCAAATGCCTATTTGCCTCAGTTTCCTCATCTGTAAAATGAGTTGGAGAAGGACATGGCAAACCCCTTCCATATCTTTGCTAAGAAAATCACAAATAGGGTCACAAATAGTCGATCTGGGCAGAACAACAACAGATCAGGTGCAAAGATAAACCTGCGCAAAGAGTCAGTCTGTCTGTCCACAAGCATTTATTAAGTGCTTGCTATCAGCCAGGAAGCCACTTCTTCGTGGCCAGGCCAGGCTTTAGAAAGACTCAAAGAGAGGTCCCGTTTGTCCTATTCCTTGTGGTTCAACCCCTACTGGCCCGCTCACCATTACCAAACATAATCATTGTTTTCCCTCAGCGTTTTGAGACTTCACTCACGTTAATCTCTTTACCTAGATGCTCTTTGCCTAGGAGTTAGGGTCAAAATCCTACCCAACCTTTCAGGCCTAGTTAATGGCACCTCTTCCTTGGAGCCTTTATGGATCAGTCCAGTTTGAAGTGAACTCTCCCTTCTGTGACGCTCTCACAGTCTTCTGCCTGTTCCCAGTCCCTTTCTGAACCCTACTCCCTCCTGCTTGATTTATAGCATGTATTTGTTGCTCCATCTCTCTCCTTCTAGGACTATGAGCCTCCTGAGAGTTCACGTTTCCTTTCTCGACTTGCTGATATCCCCATAAAAAGATCCCAGGCCCCTGAGTACAGGAGGAAGGTCTGCCCGTCTATCGGATTCTGGGGCCCTCGTGGGCTGGGGAAGCAAGAGTCACCCTCCACTCCTATCTGCAGCGGAAGCTTAGTAAGCCTGACAGTCAGCTGTTCTGCCCCTCGGACCCTGGCTCGCTTTTCTGTTAAGAACCCAAGAAAAGCAACTTTGGTGCAGCGCTGGTCTCTGAGGCGCACGGAGGTGGGGCGTACGGGAGAAGGTGCTTTGGACAGAGCTTGAGGGCGCCTAGGGTCGCCGGGAGCCGAAGTTTACCCCTCTCTGAGGTCCCCCTCGCTCTCCTGGGGATCCGGGGCGCCTCCCACAAGGACAGGAGGTAGCCGGGTTCGGGGCTGGCCCCACGCGAAGCTGGGCGGGCAGCTTTTCCGTCAATCAGCCTGACTTCACTGCGCGCCCCGGCCCCTTGGCGTTACCCTCGAACCGCCTCCTGGTGTCTCTGCTTCGCTGCGATTGCAGCGTGTGGGCTAGGGCGGGAGGGAGAGAGGTAGGGGAGGGAAGGAGGGAGGCAGGGAAGGAGCCGTCGCTGAGTGAACAAACGCGCTGAGGAGAAGCAGCCGGGTCACCGCAGGCTGGGGCGTCCTCGGCTCCTCGTCTCCTCCTTCTCTTCCTCCCCACGCCGCGCCCCCCGCCTTCTCCTCCCTCCGCCCCGCGCCCCGGGGGACTGCAGCTGCGGGCGGCTCCAGCTGCCCCAGATGTGGGCTGGGCGGCTCGCGGGCAACTTTAGCGCGGCTCCGCGTGCGGGGCTCGGGCTGCGGTTCGGCTGCCATGGATCTGCCAGCGGGAGCCGCTCGCCTCCTGCTCTGCTGGGCGCTACTGCTGCTGCTGCCGCCACTGCCCACGGGCGCCCTGAGCCGCTCTGGCCCCAGAGGTAGGTCCCGCTCCAGCCCGGACTCCAAACCCCCCGCCCCGCGCCGGAGGGACTTGGGCTAACTCCGCTCGCCCAGGGTTGAGTTGGCCAACTTTGGGGCCAGGGCGCGCCCAGTGTCGGAGCCCTGGAGAAGTCGCGGGTTGGGGGGACGTGGCGCCCCCAGTCTTCAGTGCCCGAGCGAGTAGAACCCGAGAAGCCCGAGGCAGGGACCACAGAACCGGCTTCTGCCCGCTCCTACCCCCGCCCAAGGCCCTTGTTGGGGACCGCAAGCGGAGAGGCAGTGAGGATGGGGAAAATGCAATTCGCTCGCTCCTCAGCTGGAGCCCCTCGACCGCAAACTCTGATCCAAGCATCAAGTTTCACTTAGTGCCTGTCCCTGGAAGGGCTAAACCCAGCTGCAAGCAAGGGGCACTAAAGTAGAGGAGAGGTCTTATCCCTCAAAGGGTTAAAGAACACCACCACCAGGTCCCTCTCTGGAGGATCTCATGGGGTTGCCCCAGTTGGCCAATGACACTCCCCTTCCCAACTGCCCAGGGCGCCTGCTGTGCGTGGGAATCTCCAGCAGGAACGTCCCTGTGATTGGACCGTGTGTTTCCCAGGGAGAAATTGGGGAAGCCTAGCCGGGCTGAGGCCAGATGGAGCATTTTAAGTTGATGACCTGCTGATGTTATGGGTTTCCCCTCGTGTGGCCTCTGAAGTTTCCCCCCTCTCTCTAGTGCACTGTGGGCACTGGGGTTCATAGCATTCAGACTCTTACATGGGCTTATGCCCAGTGAGATGACCAATGACTAGCCTTGGTGGGATGTCTGTGGGCTAAATGATGTTTACCACGGTGGTTTAGGATGGGAAATATTCATGTTGCCTTCTATTTCTGTCCTTGGTCCCTTTCTCCAACTGGTGACAGCCTAAGCTGTTAACTGTCCCCTGGTCTTTGATATTGCCAACTTCTACATCTAAGCTTATAGTTAAGTTAAGATGATCCAGAGAAAAGATTCCGGTCTTGGATATTCAGAGACCTGGGATCAAATCCTAGTCCTGCAGTTTTATGTGACCTTGGACAAATCACTTCTCTTCCCTGGGCCTCAGTTTCCCCATCTGTAAAATGAAAGGGTTGGAAAAGATGACCTTAGGTTGACGGAGAATTGAGTTTAAATTTACATATCCTCTTCTTACCCCTTCCATTTTCAGGTCCACTTTTGGGAAACATAGAGGAATATAGACTTGTTATCCCAACCAGCACAGATGCAGAGGGCAAGTTCTTATCACATTTGGTGTCTGGAGCTGGTAAAGGCCGATCCCGAAGGGATGTTGGGGACTTGCCCAGGGAGGATGCCAACGAACAGATATTTTACAATGTCACTGTGTTTGGAAGAGACTTCCACTTCAGACTGCGGCGGAACTCCCGGCTTGTGGCCCCGGGTGCAACTGTTGAATGGCAGGAAGATTCCCACGAGACTCGAGTAGAGCCACTCTTAGGGAACTGCCTGTATGTGGGCGGCATCACTGGTCTGCCCAATGCTTCTGTCGCTATCAGTAACTGTGATGGGCTGGTGAGTCTCTTTCTCTTGTACAGTGCATGCACTAAGAATCACAAATTCAGTCTTTTCCCAGTAATGCAGGTGGAATTGTCAGGAGCGAGAATAGTCTTGGGTTGCAATTAGGTTCATTTGTTGTAGGTACATGGATAGAGGAGAGTGACCAAGACTAGAGTTAGTTAAAAGAAGTGGGGTTATCTACCCTAGAGGCTTAAAGGGTCTAGACAGATGCTGACAAATACTTGAAGGACCATCATGGTTCAGTGGGGATGCCTAGAAAGTTTCAGGGAAGCCAATTTGGGTTCAACTTAAGGCAGGCCTTTCTAACAATCAAGGCTGCTTTGTTAGATGGTGAATTCCTAATGGTGAGAAGAATTCAGGTGGGGACTGGATGCCCACTTCCCCCACCTTGTGAAGGATGAAACAGAAGGGAATTCCTTGCATTGGGTGGGAGGCTAAGTGTAGATCAGATTCTATGTTTCTGCAATTATAACACCTAACGTTTATATAGTACTTTGAGATTTGTAATGTGTTTTACGCATATTACCTCATTTGATAGGGCTGGTCCCTCTATTGCCTAGGTGTAGCTAGTGGTTATTTCCACAGAGCTTCCTTAGGCTCAGGGAGCCCTCCCCTCCCCCCACATCTTCCTTTCTCTCTCTGTGGGTTTGGTATATTTCTTAGGATTGCTGTGGTTACAGCCCCGCAAAGGGCAGGGATATAGCTTTTTTTGTGTCTTACCTCCCCCCACTCAAAACCCCTACCCCCAAACCCCTCAGTGCATAATATACAGTGCTGGCTTAGTAGATGCTTAAAGCTTTTTGGTCTGGTTATTTTCATTATCTTGTGATGGGGAAGTAAAGGGAGGGGGGATGTTAGCTTCCTAGGACTTGCTTTATAAATTGGTAACTGGACAGCATTCACGGTGCAGAAATTCCTGGTTATTCCCTAGCTCTTGAGTCTCAGATGGTACAGACTCAGTATTGCAGAGTGAAACTGTCAGACACTTGTTGGCATGCTATACTCTGGCTTTTATACCCCCGGGGTCTGGAAATGCAGTTTGCTTTTATCTTTTTTTTTTGGCAGGGATTAGGAATAGGGATGGGAGTGTGTGCAAATACAGAAATTTACCCATTCCTGTCCCCAATATTCCTGTCCCCAGATTCCCTCGACCCCTAGATTGCAAAGCTATAGCCCCAAGGTTTAGTTTGTACAAATATTCAGTTTCCAATACTCATGGTTAAGATGCTGCAGCCAGGACAGACCGACCTGGGTTTGGAAAATGAGATGAGATCAGAGGTTGGGGTGAAGTCCCAGTGCTCGTCTAGATCCAGAGTGGGGCATTTCTCTGAGCCTAAATGATTCTTCTTCAGTGGATGGAAGAAAAAGCCCTAACACTTGCTGGCCCTGCTCTGGACAGGGATGTTCTGGGTGGAGTGGCAGGCCTGAAATTGCAGATTCGGAATTTGGAATGCGAGTCAAGTGGTCAGACTGTATCTGTTGGTGCCAGACATCTGAAGCAGGCGCACTGTGTGTTTAACACTAATTGCTACGTGGCACACACTCACTTGGTTTAGTTGAGAAAGGCGGTTTTTGTCATGAATTGCTGCTCGGCTCCTGTGATTTCTCCTTCTCCATCGCAGGCTCATGTTTCCACTGGAGGTAATCGTTCCACACTTTTCTGTGCCCTGCTGTTGAATAGAGTTGACTGGCTCTGTGAATCTTAGAAAACTCTTCTTTGGCAGGCCTAAGCAGACAAAGCATTGGGTTTAGGAGACATAAACACTTCAGGGACCTGTACTTTAATTTTTATGAAGATAGTCAAAATGAAGCTGCTTTTCAGACTTAATATTTCCAAGGACGATTCCCTTCCTCCAAGTTATCATCAATAAAAATCCTTACACATGGTACGGGCATCCCTCACTTTACAAAATAGGCCTGTTTCTGGAAAGTGAAAAACAAGACCCAGCACTGGGATAGTGTTCAGTAACAACTTGTTGATGTGAAAAAAGGAAAAAACCAATCAAACAAAAAAACCCCAACTGAGTGTAAAGTTAATACTGTTTTCACATTGACTTATATAACTGCAGGAGAGGAGTTGTATTATTGTTTCTGATTGACTTCTGGTGACACACACAGTCTCTTTGTACCTTCACCTTTTCTATTGAGTAGAAAATTATCTGTGAACCAACAGTCAAATGCATTATGGGAACTGATGTGTGAAGATTTTTTTTTTTAGAGTATCTCAAAATGTGAATAGTCAGTCTCTGGTTTTATTTTTAATTATCTCCCAGCTTCAAGTCCTTCCCTTCTCTGATCCATTCTCAATCTAGTTGCTAATGTGATATTCCTATAGGACAGGTCTAATCATGTCACTGTCTTGCTCAAAAAGCTCTAGTGGCTCCCTATTGCCTTTAGAATAAAAATAACAACTCCTCTGTCATTTAAAGCTGTTTACAATTTGGCTTCAGCTCAAATGAGCTGAACCTAGTTCAGTAACCTAGTTTCTGCTAAACGTGAAGATTCTAGCTACTGGGGCAAGAACTATTCAATAGAAATTGTTGCAAAAACTGGAAAATAGTCTGGCAGAAACTAGGTATGGACCAACGTTTCATACCAAGATGAGTTCCCAGTAGGTCCATGATTTAGACATAAGAGTGACATCATAAGCAAATTAGAGGAGCATGGAAGAAATTACTTGTCAGATCTATGGACAGGGGAAGAGCTCATGACAAAACAAGAGATAGAGAAGTTCACACAGGGTAAAATAGACAACTTTGATTGCATAACTGAGGTAAACAGGTTTAAGCGACTTGCCCTTTTGTACATACAAAAACAATACAGCTAAAATTAGAAGAGCAACAGAAAATTGGGAGAAACTTTATGTAGCAAATTTGTCTGATAAAGGTCTCATTTCCAAGAAATATAGAAACCTGAGTCAAATTTAATGGTCAAAGGATATGAACAGGATGTTTTCAGAGGGAGATATTTAACCCATTTAACCATATGAAAAATGCTCTAAATCACTAATAATTGGCAAAGTTAAATAACTCTGGCATACCAGTTCATACCTACAGTTGAGGAAAAGGAAGATGGCAAATACTGGAAGGTCTGTAGTACTTTAATGCATTGTTGATGCAGCTGTGGACTGGTCTAACCATTCCGGAAAGTAATTTAGAGCTATGCTCAAAAGGCTTGTAGACTGTGCATACTGTTTGACCCAATGAAACCACTACTAAGTCTATACCAAAACCAAACCAAAGACATCAGAAAATGTGAAAAGAACCCATATAGATGCAAAAATATCCATAGCAGCTGTTTTTGTGGTGGCAAAGACTTGGAAGCTGAGGGATGCCCATCAGTTGGGGAATGGGTGAACAAGTTATGAATGTGGTGCAATACTATGGTGCTGTAAGAAATGATGAAGGGGATAATTTTAGAAAAACCTTGGAAGATTTGTATGCATTGATACAAAGTGAAGAGGCAGAACCAGGAGAACAATTTATACTGTAAATATTATAAAGATAATCAAGGTAGCTAGGTGTCGCAGTAGATAGAGTGCTAGGTCTAGACTTCAAAAGATTTATCTTCTTGAGTTTAAGTTTGGCCTTAGACATTTACTAGCTGTGTGACCCTGGGTGAGTCACTTAGCCCTGTTTGCCTCAGTTTCCTCATCTCCAAAATGAGCTAGAGAAGGAAATGGCAAACCATTCCAGTATCTTTGCCAAGAAAACCTCAGATGGGGTCACAAAGAGTCAGACACAACTGAAACGATTGAACAATAACAAAGAGTTATTCTGACCAACACAATGACAATTTGGCTTCGACTGATCTTTCAAGTTTATGACACATCCGTCCCCTTTTATGCACTTTGCATTCTGGCCAAACCAGCCTTGTTATTGATCTGCCCTACCTTCCATCTCCTATCTCCATGCTTTGCAGAGATGCTCTAAAATGCAGTTGTTTCTCACTTCTGTCTCCTGGAGTCCCCTAGGTTTTTTCAGAGCTTAGCTGATATGCCACCTTCTAATGAGGTCTTTCTTGATTCTTCCAGCTGCTAGAGTTGCTGGTTCATATACACATATATATGTATATATATGTATATGCATTCATATATATATGTATACATGTTGCTTCCTCATATTGAATGTAACTCAATGTCTTGAAGGCAGGGACTATTTCTAATTTTTCTCTGTGTGTCATTAGAAAATAGTATATTGGTCTGGACCTGGTATATCAGCTGTGTGGGGAACTCCTGGTGAGGAAAATCCATCTACCAATGCATATTGGCAACCGTTCTACAACTGTCTAACTTTGCTTATCTGGGGGGCCTGTTGTTTGTTCAGTTGTTTTTCGGTCGTGTCTGACTCTTCATGACTCCATTTGGGGTTTTCTTGGCAAAGATATTGAAGTGGTTTGCCATTTCCTTCTCCAGCTCATTTTACAGATGAGGAAACTGAGGTAAACAGGATTAAGTGACTTGCCCAGGATCACACAACTAGTAAGTGTGTGAGGCCAGATTTGAACTCAGGAAGATGTCTTCCTGACTTCTAGCCCAGCACTCTACCTACTGTGTCACCTAGCTGTCCTATCTGGGGGCACTGAGAGGTTAAGTGACTTGTCCTCAGTCACACAGCTAGCCTGTGTTAGAAACCAACCTTAAACCCAGATTTTTCTCCACTGTATTACACTGCTTTCCTCCATCTTATAAACACTAGGCACTTAATACATGCTTTTTGATTGATGTTCTATGAGACCGGACTCTCAATTTAGTAGTAAGTATAAGCAATGATTATAGAAAGAAATCGTATGAGAGGTGCCATAAGATATACTTTATTGTCAAAACAACTGATTAAAATGTACAAAGTTCACCTTTGTTCCCTTTAATTGCATTCAGAATATAAATTACTTATAACCTTCAAAATCTCATTATGGTGGATGCTGTTAATTAGATATTTGTCATAATTTAAACTGATGAGGGTTGAAATTCATATTTACACTTTCTATTTATTAAGCCATATAAGAAGTGCTTAATAAATGTTTGTTGAGTTGAAAAGTACTTAAATGACTAATTAATGTAAACATGATTGCTGAGGTAGTATTTAACCTACTTCAGGACAAGGGTTTTTAAGCACTGATCTATACATAAAGGATTGATTTAAATCACTGGTCATTTTTGTCTGTTCCTGTACTTGGTAATGCTTTGTTAGCCTGGAAGACATTATTTACAGACCTGAAAACTCAAACCAAAGAAGGTTATAGTTCTCTAAGAAGATTCTGTGATTCACACTTTGGATGAATTCAGATAGGCCTTTCCCAGTCAGGCTGAGTCAGGGAGGCCTGGCTATGTTGAAAACTGCAGTCCTTGGTACTAGTCCCGTCTGCAGGATCATGTGACTCTGGGAGGAAAGGGGATGCTAGGGCAGAAAGGTGTTTGTGAATTGGGACTCATGCTGGTGCAGAAAACAGACCTTGGTTCTTTCACTTCCAATACTGAGCCTCCAGGGGAGGCTGCAGAGGGCAAAGTAGAGGCCCCAGGTCCGTGACTTTGAATGTCTGGCAGAAGCTAAAGTGAACAGTGTTTGGGGCATTTAGGGCTTGAGACTCTGGTCTCAAGGGCTTGAGACTCTGGTCTAGTCCAGCCTAGGCTTCCCCAGGTGGTGTGCAGTGCTCAGTTCAGTAAGCCTGAGTATCCAGAGGCTGCTGCCTAGGTCAGTAATTCTGAATATATGTCTCAATTGGCAAAAGCAAACAAAATCTCACCAAATGACTGACCCTCCTAGAGACATTTTCTTTCCTGCTTCTCCTTGAAGACAAAGAGGATTCTTGTGGCCTGATGCACCCAGTCCTTTGAGGGATAGAAACAACATGATAAAAGGGAAAAAAACCTGAGTTTGAAATTGAGAGAAATTTGAGTTTGAATCTTGGCTCGGATGCTTAACTAGCTGTGTGATCATGAACAAATCACTTTGCCTTTCCCAACCTCAGTTTCCACATCTATAAAATAGATATAACACTTATATTAACTATATTACAGGGTTATTGTGAGGGAAGGATAGGAAGAGGCACTGGACCTGTGATTTCATTGGTTCAGGGAGCTCCCAGGTGAGGAGATTCCCTCTACTAACGTAGGTCAGCTCCTTAAGTAACTTGTCCAGGGTCATAACCAGTATGTGTTAGAGGGACTTGAATCTGTATATTCCTGGCTTTGAAGAAGACTCTCTATCCACTACACCCTGCTGCCTCTCCATTAGGAGGAAAGCAATTTCTAAATTTTCAAATACTATAGAAATATGAATTGTTATACTGTTCTCATTAACAGTTATTGTTATTTCTTTAAACTTTTAAAAAAATAATAAACCTAATATCTCAAAAGAAATAGATGAAACAAGGGGCAAATATTTACACAAATAGACCCTAAAAAGGCAGAATCAAAAAGATGAATGAATACATTTAAAAAGCACTTATTAAGTGCTTACTATGTGCAAAGTGCTGGGCTAAGTGCTTTTGGTACAAATGGAAAGGTAAAGATAGCCCCTGCTCTCAAGGAGCTCAAACTCAAATAGAGGAGACAAGGCATAGAGGAGGCTTCAGTTGCAAGTAAGATGGAAAGGTCCCATGGCCCTTAGAGTGTAATGGCAAAGCAGATGGTAATGCATCTTTAATGTCATTTCCAGCAATAAAATCGTAGAATTCTCTGATGCTGAACCATTTGACAGTGACAAGGACTTTACCGGCAGGAGCTTTCTTTTCTGGGTCTTCAGTAGTTACAGATGAAGTATCTGAAGTAGTTTTCCAGCTGCATCTCCACAAGGACTGCTTTCTAGGCTGACGGCTTTGGGGGCTGGGCTGGAAAAGAGACCAGTCATCTGTGGGGTGCTGTCACTCCAAGGGCTCTTGGGTTTACCTTCCCAACTGCTAGTCAGCAATCGGTGTTGGTGATGGTGAGGAAAGGAGTAACTGCTCTTCCCGGTGAGGGCTGAGGGTCTGAGAGATGCTGCTATTCTCAAGGCTCTTGGGTTCAGAGTCTTGGGTTATCTTCATTGCGGACCTAAAAGAAGTGGTCAGGTGGTGGTTTGACTTGCTTGGTATGTGCCACTTTCTGTCTCTTAATTAAAAATTAAACGAATAATTTTTCTTTTGTTCTGTGTTCTCTTAAGCCTATCCAAAATTCTATCATATTTGTCTCTCATCAATGCTATTTCTAGGACAGGCTAGTTCAATCCCCCATTTCCTCTCACCTAGACTACTGTAATACCTTCTTAATTGGTATTCCTGCCTTAAGTTTTTCTCTTCTTCTTTAAAAAAAATCATATTAGTCATGTTGTGAAAGAAGACAGAGATCCAAAACAAAGCAACAAACCATGGGATAAATAAAGAAGGTGAAAATAGTATGCTTTGATTTGCGTTCAGACTCCATTAGTTCTTTCTCTGGAGGTGGATAGCATTTTTCACCAAGAATCCTTTGAAATTGTCTCCCATCATTGTATTGAGGAGAATAACTGGGTCATTAACAGTTGATCATCTTACAATGTTGCTGTTACTGGGTACAGTGTTTCCTTGGTTCTGTTCACTTCACTTTGTATCAGTTCATGTAAGTCTTTTCAGGTTTTTCTGAAACTATCCTGCTTGTCATTCCTTATAGCACAATAGTCCTCCATCACAATCATGTACTACAGCTTGTTTAGCCATTCTCCAATTAATGGGCACCCCCTCGATTTCCAGTTCTTTGCCACCCTAAGAAGAGCTGCTATAAATACTTTTGTACATGCAGATCCTTTTCCTTTATAAAAAATCTCTTTGGGATCCATACCTAGCAGTAGTATTGCTGGATCAAAGGGTATGCACGGTTTGGTAGCCTTTGGGCGCAGTTCCAGATTGCTTTTCAGAATGGTTGGATCAGTTTTTAGTCCCTTATCACATTCTTTCCCCGCATAGCTACCACAGGTATTTTTCTGAAGTGCTAGTCCTACCATGTCACCCTCCTATTCAGTAACTCTAATGGCTCCCTAGCGCTCCTAGCATCTAGCCAAGTTAACACAGATCTGGTAAGTTCTTACTATGTATCACGTGCTCTACGGAGTGCTGGAGATACAAAAAAAGGCAAAACTACTTTTCGTCCTTAGAGAACTTATATCCTAAAGCGGGAGACAGCATGGAAATAACTAGGTACGTAACAGATTTATACCAAATACATAATAGGTCATCAGAAAGGGGAAGACACGATAGCAGCTGAGGGGACTGGGAAAGGCCCTTTTTTTAGTAGAAGGGAGGATTTATACCGAGTCTTGAAGGAAGCCAGGTGGAAGTGAGGGGGCAGAGGATTGTAGGCATGGGGGGCAATCAGTGCAAAATGATGGAGAAAGGAGATGATGGTTGTGAGGAACACGAGGTAGGCCAGTGTAGCCAGAGAGTTGACTGCACAGAGGGGAGTAGAGACTGGAAAGGTAGGACAGGGACAGTTTATGGTGAAGTTTAAATGTTCAACAGTGGAGTTTATGTTTGATCTTGGAGGTAATAAGGATACCCTGGAGCTCATTGAACAGAGGTGTGGTCTATGCTTTAGAAAAATCGTGTTACAGCTGAGTGGAGATGGATTAGAGTAGGGGTAGACTTGAGGCAGAAATACTAAAATGCACTCTCTGTTTAGCTTTGTCCTTCATAACCTGCCCCCAACCCACATTTCCAACATTATTATATATTACTCCTCTTTTTTTCACCCTATAACCAGCCAAACTGGCCTTCTTGCTGTTCTTCACATATAATACTCTATTTCCCATCTCTGTGCCTTTGCGTAGGACAGGGGTGAGCAACCTGCAGCCTCGAGGCCATATGTGGCCTTCTAGATCCCCAAGTGAGGCCCTTTGACTAAATCCAAACTTCACAGAACAAATCCCCTTAATAAAAGAGTTTGTTCTGTAAAACTTGGACTCAGTCAAAAGGCCACACCCAAGGACCTCTGGCATAGGCCGTGGCCATACCTGGAATGCATTCTTCCTTCACTTCTACCTCTTAGAATTCCTTGTTTCCTTCAAAACTCTACCCAAGAAATACCTGTGTGAAGCCTTTCCTGATCCCCCTACCTCCTAGTGCCCTCGCACAACATCTTGGGGTTTCTTGTTACCTTCCTAAAGTAAGGGGATTAGATTAGCTCTCTAAGGTCATTTTCAATTCTGACGGGCTTTGCTACAGAACCCATTTTAAAGCTGGAAAAACTGAGATCCAGAGAGAAGTCCTAGGCTGTGCCAGTAAGGCAAAATGGGCTTAGTTTAATGGGTGCCCTTGAGGAGTTTGGCTTTTGTTTA
>CM053625.1:40579250-40601406 GCA_028646595.1 Phalanger gymnotis
TCCGAAGCAGAGCCGACCCCTGTGTGGACCCAGGAGTTCGAGCGGTGAATATGATTTATGCCATCTTATTTTTTCTGTGGCCTCCTGGCTACTCTTGTGAGGCAGGCCTACTGGGCCTGGAGGCTTGTGTTCACAATACTGGAATGGGGAGGTTGGTTCGCTAATTTGTTGCTCTGGGCCTTGAATAAATTTTTTGATGCCTTCTGCTTGGAGAATTCTGTATACCCAACGATTTCGAACCATTCAGATATTTATATGATCCTTTTTGATATCATAAATTCGGCCTTCCTACTACATAGGCTCATTGATTTAGAACTAGGAGGGACTTTAGAGATCATCTAGTTCAGAGGTTCCTAAATTTATTTAGCCTAGTGCCCCTTTAAAAAAATTATTCAGCACCCTACCCCTCAAATCTACTGTCTTTAACCGTTTAACAGTTTTAAAAAATTCATCATTTCAAAAAAAATAAATTCTTTTAGATGACATCTTAAATTTAATAATTTATTGTAAATTTGTGTTGACAACACAATATAGCATCATATAAGTATATAGTATTGTATTGTAAACAAGTCATTAAGTGCTTGTATTCCTGCTGATGCATGCTGGACTTCCTGACAGTGTGAGACACATGCTCTGTTGCCAACACTTGCTTGTTAAGACCTATCAGTGGAGTCGACCACTGGTCAGTTATAACTTGCATATTGTGTGTTTATTTGGAAAATCATGCAATCCCTGTGACTTTAATTCGGTTACACAACAGATGAAACATGTATGAGTGGTTTTTCAAAATTTTCTTCTTTTCTTTGCTTATCCTTCCATTGCTTCTTTATTTTCATTCAGTGGCGTTCCAGTTACACCTCAGGCTAGTACCCCCCCCCCCCCCCCATTATTCCAACACCCCCCACGGGGCAGTATTGCCAACTTGGGTAACCTCTGATTAGTTCAACCACCTCACTTTTACAGTTGAAGAAACTGAGACACATAGAAGTGAAATGACTAGCCTAAGATCACACTGACAATGTAAGAGGCAAGATTGAAACCCAAGTCCTCTGACCCTAACTTTGGCACTCTCTACTGCATCACGTTTTTTTGCCCAAGGCCACAGAGCAAGTTAGTGGCAGAACTGGAATTAGACCCCGGGTTCTTTGACCCTTAGACTGGGCCCACCCCTTTTTAGCACCCCCAATCTGAAGGGTCACTGATGACTATGATCAGGGGAAGACTTGCTTCATAGGTTACCCCAGGGAATCTGAATTCCAGACAAAGACAGAACCCTCCAAGTGGCAAGGAAATGCCTGAGGTTCATTCACAGGTAAAGCTGTTGTTGTGACTGGGAATGTGTTAGTGACCTCGCCAGACAGAGCTGATGTCGCTTGGTCCAGGAAGGCCAGGCTGAAAGACACGTAGCTGGGAAATGAATTTTTTCCATGTGGGTCTCATGGAGTGTCTGATCTAGGCCAGCATTATCAGCCTTCCCTCCAACAGCAGCACAGAGAACAGAGAAGCAGCGGCAAGATCCTACCACCCTCTCTAGGCTTTCCACTCTAAAAACAAGGGGAGATTGGATTAGATGATCTTAGAAACAACCTTCAGTTCTGTTATCCCATGTTCTAAGGTTCCTTCCAGCTTGACTGATTCTGTGTTTTAAGGTCCCTTCCAAGTTTGGCATTCTGTATTTATATTGATTAGAAGCATTTACTAAATACCTACTATGTGCAAGGTATTATACTAGCTTTTGGGAAGTGTATTTGTTGCCATCCTAGTGGCAAATGATCCTTCTGGTATTGGTGTCTTAGCTTTTAGAGAGACCCTGGCTGGCCTGGGGTAGTGATGGTAATAACTGTTGAAGCTCTCAGCTTTCCTCACTGATGGTTTTTAGCCTCAGACACGTTTTTAAATTTGGGGGGAACTTTGTTTTCCCATATTTACAAGGAGAGTAATGATATTTCCTCATGATTTCCTTGTGGAATAGCTATGGAAAGAAGTAATTTTTAGTAATTTTTTTCAGTCATGTCCAGCTCTTTGTGCCCCTATTTGGAGTTTTCTTGGTGAGGATACTGGAGTGGTTTGCCACTTCCTTCTCTGGCTAATTTTATAGATGAGGAAACTGAGGAAAACAGGGTTAAGTGACTTGTCCAGGGTCATGCTAGTATGTGTCTGAGGCCAGATTGGGACTCAGGAAGATGAGTTTTCCTGACTCGAGGCCTGGTACTTTATCCACTGTGCCACCTAGCTGCCCTAAGAGAAATATAGCAATGCCAATGTCTCTCCTTAGTCGAAAGTTGGGCATTCTAATTTGTCTCTCTGCTGAAAGTCTCTATCTTCCACTCAGCTGTCAAAGTGATTTTCTTATAGCGCAGTTTCACCCATGTCAATCCTATGTTCAATAAACTCTGGTGGCTCCCTATTACCTCTAGGATGAAATACCAACTCCTATGCTTGACATTTAAAGCTCTTCCTATCCTGGCCCCAACTTACCATTCTACCCTTATTGCACATTAATTGCCTTCATTTTATAGCCCAGGCAAACTGACCTTCTGAACTATATCTCCTACATGATATTTGATTTCCTGACTCCACGCCTTCACATTATCTGCCTTCCCTCACCCCCCAGATAACTTGCTCTTCCCTTCTACCTTTTAGAATCTATTTCCTTCAAGACTCAGCTCCAGTACCAATTTCTGTATGAAGCCTTTTAAAATATTCATCCTCTATAATTGCTAGTGACTTTTTCTATCAAGAAAGACCTTGTATCCATTATCTACATATCTATATACGTAAGCATTGTTTCCCCTAATAATAACATGGCTGCTACATGCTCAGAGAACAAAGCCTGGCTGCCCCCATTGCTTCTTCTCTTCCTCTCAGGGATTTGGGCATCCAGACAGACTCTCTCTTTGGTCCAAGAGAATAAGGAGGAAAGAAGTTCTATAGAAGAAAAAAATTATTTTCTTTTCTCCCTCATATATACAAGGACGTGCCATGATTGCTACTTGAACCCCCAGAAATTACTTGCATGTAATCCATGTCTTTTGAATGTATGGAATGTTTCATTTTTGTCTTTGAGTTCTCAGCTCATAGCATAGCGCCCGACATATAGTAGGTGTTCAATAAACGTTTACTTGTTTGCTCGATGAATTCTGGGACTAGTTGTCATTGTTTTAGTCAATGAGGGGCCTCCTGATGTCTTGCATGGGTTTGGAATGTCCCCTGATGCATCTTGAGGTTACCCATTCCACGGCATTCCACAATCTGAATTACTCTCCATCACTAGCCTTGGCTCTCACTCCTCTGCCATCTTGGGCTCTCACTTCATATGCATCATTATCTCAATATGAGCCCACAGGATGAGAAGGCAACCAGGAAAGTTTGTGCAGTTGTAGGCTACATCAAGGGACTGTGACATCCATAGCTAAGGAGGAAAGGGTTCTGGTTTCTTTTGATTTTGTCACATTGTTTTTGGTTCTGGGTACCATGTTTTAGGAAGGACTTTGACCAGATGAAGTGGGTCCGGATGAAGATAACCAAAGATGGTGAGAAGACTGGACACCATACCATTGAAGTTAATTTGAAAAAACCAGGAGAAGGGAACACTTATGGGACATGATAGTTGTGTTCAAGTATCTAAGCTATAGTGCTTTAAACTTTGCAAAGATATTTTATAAATATCTCATTTGAGCCTTACAACAACTTTGGGAAATAGGAACTATTACTACCCCTGTTTTATAGTAGGGTAAACTGAGGCAAACAGAGTTAAGTGACTTAGGACCATTCGCCTAATATGTATCTGAGGTGGCACTTGAACTCAGGTCTTCCTGACCTGAGGCCTGGCACTCTATTCACTGTGCTACCCAGCTGCCCCAAGTGCATGATCACTCAGAGATATTGCAAATGGCATTCCCATTCAGGGAGAACTTAGTCTAAATGATCAAATGAGATAATATTTGTAAAGCACTCAGCACGGTGCTTGGATCACAGTAAGCGCTATGAAAATGTTGGCTATTATTTTTATGTCTGAGTTCCCTTTCAGTTCTAAATTCCCGGTTTCTGGGCTCCTCACAATTTTTCCATTTCTGTCCTGTACTCTACTTAGCTAGCTGTGGAATAAGAGAGGTGGGAGAGGCTGTGCTGAGTCATAGCTGCTGTGGTGGTCCCTCCTAGCATCTGGCACATCTCTCTTCCCCTAGTTTCTACTTGAATAAATTAAGTGGCCAACACCCGATAACATGGCTGCTACATGCTCAGAGAACAAAGCCTGGCCTCCCCCCTTGCCTCTTCTCTCCCGCCCTCCCAATGACCTGGGCATCCAGAGAGGCTGGCTCTCCCTTTGGCCCAAGAGAATAAGGAGGAAAGGTGTTCTACAGAAGAAAAAAAATTATTCCTTTTCTCCCTCATACACAGAAGGAAGTGCCATGATTGCTGCTTGAACCCACAGAAATTACTTGCTTTCAGAAACACTAATTGGATTGAAACTAATTGGATGGGAGGAGTGGAGAGGAGGAGAGAGAAACTTTCCTATTAGCTACTTGTGTATTCATGGATGAGAACCCAGCCCTCCTCGGTGAGGGAGTTATAATGAGTGCACCCTCTAATTTCTCTTGGCCCCTGAGTGGAACTGTATGTGGGAAGGGGGGACCAGGTTAACACAGATGTGAAAGGTCAGTACCACTTCAGCAGTGACTGCTAAGCCCACCATCATCTGTGGGATGATTCACAATATTACCTCTCCTGTCTGGCCCTAGACAATTAATTGGTATTGTTTGTCCCCAGACAATTAATTGATGAGCATTGGCATTTAAAAAAGTACATATGTCTCATGTCACAACTGAGGAAAGACAGATTGGCTGATTAGTTTCGTGACTGGAGAATGGGAAGATGAGACTATGACCCCTTTTCACAGAAGGATATGGGGAGGATTCCTATGTAAATGGGAGATTGTACTTCTGAGGCCCCTCTGGCCCTGAGAATCTCTGGCTCAGTGCTTGGTGCTAAGGCTCACCTTTGACTAGGACTGCTTATATGATCTTGGTTGAGTTTCAGCACTCCAAGAGAACCCTTTTAAGGTCTTAAATTGCAGTACAGTTGCCAGTCTGCATCAGTAGAAGTTTACCCACTAGAAGCTTCCTTATACCAGTAACATCACAAGGACCATTAGATTGTAGGCTTCTTGAGATAAGAGACTGTCTTTTGCCCCTTTGTATCCTGATGTTCAGCATAGTGCCTGGCACATAGTAGGTGTTTAATAAATTGATTTGAATAGACCACCCCCCTCCAATCAGCACTAGCATCCTGAAATCTTAGAATATCGTAGAATCAGGAACATCCCTGAAATGCTAGAATATCAGAGAGTCAGAGTCATAGAATATTAGAACTGGAAAGAGACTTTAGAGAGAATCTTGTCTAGCTTCTTCATTTTACAGAGAAGAAATGACTTACCTAAGGTCACACAGCTAGCTAATGGCAGGGCTAGGCTTAGAATACAGATTTCCTAACTTCTAGTCTAGGGCTCTTTTTACTATTCATCTTTTCTATGTTGCATAAGTCTGTACTGTAATTCCAACCCTGACGTATACCATGAGGGCTATTGGTGAGAGAGTATAGATGAATTTATAACGGTCCTCCTCACTGCTTGGGGAGGGCACTCTCTTGCAAAGTCCCCATCCTGCCAGTGGGGTACCCTCTGAGCTGTGCTGTGTAGATATTTAGTGCTGATTAAGACTTGATTCCAAGTGTTGATTCAGAATCATTGATTGGGTAAAGTTTGGTTAGTGATGCCTGGGCCCAGAGTTGGGTTTTTTTTTTTTGAGTCTGAGGGGATTTCAATAATTTCATGAGCTCCTTTCTGCTAGGGCTCCCTCTGTGACTTCAGGTGGAAAGCCTTCTATGTAAGAGTAAGTTTCACAGCCCTGAGATGTTCTTGTCTTGAGAAGAAAGACCCTCTGTGCAGAGACCTCAGAGGACATTGATAGAATCTAAGCTCCATTTTGGTCTCTATATCTCCAGGGCCTTGCACAGTGCCTGGCACATAATAGCTATTTAATAAATACTTGATTGATTGATCCACCCAGTCCAACTTCTTCCTGAGTAAGAATCTTTCCCAGAGCATTCATAACAGATGATTATCAGCAGATGTCTACTCGCCAGACTCTTCTACCTCCCGAGGCAACCCACGTTATTTTGTGCAGGAGAAATCTATTTCAGCGGTATCTGGGTCCTGGGGTGGGAGGCCTTGCATCTCTATAGTGCCTTCTGGTTCCGAAGCACTTATGTTCCAAAGATGATTCTTCTATTTAAGAGTGATCGGTGTGTGAGATGGACACTCTCAGCTTGAGGCTACAAAGCCTGCTGAAGGCTCCCACATATCTTTTCTCTCCTAGTGGCTGCGGGGCACTCAAATTGGCAGGGATTTGCACTAATACTCCCTCGCGTTGGCCCTCTTGGATGTCTGTGCTCTAAGATGATTTACCGAGCTGGAGCAGCAAGCTCTCTGAGGGATGGGGGGCTTCTTTGAGGCTGCAGTCAGTGGGGAGCGAGATACTGATTAGAAGAGGGACAAGACGAACTCCCCAAACTCTTGAATCTCTGAAGGGCATTAAATCTCAACCACATCAGCGCCCTCCTATAGTACCAGGGCTTATATAGGATGCTATTTACTGCACATGTTTCATATTAAATGTCAGCTGTCCACCGCGCCTGCAGCGTTTCCATTAATATGGAAAAGTTATTGCAGAGGCTCGAGCACCCTGAGCTGTAAGAACTCTGAGGACTCTAGTTCTCCCATGAATTTAAATTGCATTATGTCTCTCCTACTTTCGGGGTCTTCAGAATGGGACGCGCAGCTTCAGAGTGCAACCCTACTGGAATACACAAACATCAGGCATTCTGATTGGCTGCTTTCCTGAATGCTAATTCCCTGGAAGGGCTGGGGACACAGAGACAGAGCTTTTACTCTTTCCCAGTAGTGACACAGGGTGGTGGCTAAGGGCTCTCTCTCCTGCTGATCCAAGGTCCTTAGGAAACACTGCAGGGTTTCTACTCTTTTGGCTTCTCGGGAGAGAATTTAGTTCTTTAAGAGTGAATGTCTTTTCCTGAGGCTGGAAATGAGTACATCAGCCCCCTGTGGCTGTGGAATGGGAGAGTTTAGCGCAGGCAGTAATTGTCTGTGCTTGCCTGATGATTTGTGGCCACCTGGATATTGTAAGAGATCCGCTGAAGGCAGGGGTGGGGACCTCTGGGGCTGCATTTCACCAGGGCCTATGGCATGTCCCAGAAGAAGGGCTATTGCTTTCTGGCTGCTGCAGTCTGGAGGACAAGTTCACACTGATTAGAGAAGTTAAGCAACTGTGAACAGGACCTAACCTCTTAATTCTTGTTTTCATTGTAAATTATTCCCATTAAGATCTAGTTAGACAAAAAAGAGATTTTTAAAAAATTATTTTTATTTATTATATTTTATTTCTCGAAAGGAGGAATGAAATAGTGATTCCAAATGTAACCTTCAGGCACTATGGGATGGAGCAAGAAGCTTGACAGCTTTTTGACTGTGAAGGAATTTCCGGGCATAGCTAGTAAATTGACCAGCACCTGTAAAGTTCTAAAAATAAATTTCTGATTCCTTCATCATGACTGGAAAAGGAGCTGGGATGGCATATAGTGAGAGCCAGGGATGACTTCTCTCCTCTATTAGTATCCAAGTTATGGTAAGAAATCTAGAGGAAAGCCTTAGAATGTGAGGTGGCCCCAAAGTTGAGGGTTTATGGGAAGACGTGGACAAGATTCCCACAATATGAAAAGATATGGATGGGTTGCAATCTGCACTAATGGAGATGCTCCTTACATTGATGAGGTCACAGATTCATTGAGGTATCATCGTAAGGCATTCCTATATACATGAGCAAGATGTCTAAAATTCCATGGGGAAAGGAACACAAACCCATGTTTTGAAGACTTTAAAATTTTGACATAAAAAGGTGACAAAGCTATTTCCCAGTGTATGGGAAACTCTTAAAGTAGCAGAGACACAGAATGTCAAAGGACAATGGTAACAATCTGTGATTTATTTACCCAGATATCCATGGTTTGGGTGAACAGTAGCGATGCTTTTACCAGAGAGCCTGCTAAGTCGTCCGTCCTTTTTCTATCCTCTCACAGCTTTCATCCATTATCCTCCCTCCCTCTGTGGTCTCGGTAACCCCTTCTTTCCCTGTCTCTCTCATTTAATTGACATGCAAGCGCTAGGGACACAGTGCTATCCTTTAGAGGCTTTTACTCTTTCCCAGTGGCAGCACAGGGTGGTGGGTGAGGGCCCTCTCTCCCAGGAAACATCACCAGATTTCCACTCCTTTGGTTTCTTACTGAAGGCTTCTTTCCCTACCTCTCTAGCTCCCTCACTGAACTGACCATAACACAAAACATAAAGATATTATTTATTGTATTAATTGAATCAAATTTTGATTTTCCTTTTTTTAATTGACAAAGTTGTTGAGTTAAGCTCTCTCACATACACACACACTCTTTCTCACATGCACACACCCACATACACACACACTATTTGATTATAGTACTTTTCCTCCCATCAAAGTACTCTTCCAAAGCCTGACCATGGCATTGTGGAGGTCTCTGCCTGTGCCCTATGGAGCACATTCTCTAGCAGGTCCAGAACTGTTAATAACAATTTAATTGGTGGCCCTCAACACAAGAGGGGTTCCCCACCATTGGCCTACAGACTAGGACTGGAAAATGATTTATAATTTCTAGGAGCATTTGTTCCTAGACCTGAAAATTTCATGATCTGTGAAGCAGGGGTCTGTTTGACTGAGCTCTGCACAGGAGAGAGGAGAAAGTCTGGTGTAGAGGAAGAGAGTGTAGCTAGGGAGGGAGTCAGATCAGGATCTGAGGCCCACTTCTCTTACTCACTGTATGATCTTGGTCAAGTCTCAGCTTTCTGGGGTTAGGTTTCCTCCTTTGTAAAATGATGGAATTGGGTGCAATGATCTCAAATGTCTCTTCTAGCTCTGATAATGTCTTGTTCCATGTTCCGACATCTTTCAAGCTCTGCCAACCTTAGATTTTTGGTGATTCTTCTAGGGGTTGGTTTGAGCTCACTTCTTTCCTTTTAGGCATATGCAGAGATGCATAGAGACTGGAAGCTGAGATCTGATTGTGTGCGTCTGTGCACACATCTGGGGAGGTTGAAGCCCCTGACACTTAGGAAGCCCTGTTGAAACATTCCAGCCAAAGCTTTGGTATGTTTCAGGCTGTGGAGAGGCTGCAGGGACTTTTTCATTACAAGCAGATTTTGTGTGTGTGTGTGTGTGTGATTAAGATCAGTGATGTGTTTGCGAATGTACTCCATGTCTAAATCCTGGGCAGGGGCTGTTTTCCACAGACTTGGACTGCATCTTGGCTTGGTTTGGGTGTCTCCTCTTTGCCTGTTGGATCACACCCTATATCAAACTGTTGTTGGGTCAAGAAGAGAATTGCAGAGAGTGCATTGTTCTAGGGTTTGAATCCCATCCGGCGACTGACAGAGAACAGATGTAAACTGCACATGGGCCCGGTGGTGCAGCTTCTTTCTCAGGGACTCGGCGTCTCCATTGTAAATACTCATTTTGCAGAGATTATTACCAGCCTGTAAGAACTGGCAAAGGGCTGCACAGTGGCATCTGGGTCCATTCTCCAAGTTCATAAGCAGACATATTTTTATAAGAATGTGCGTTTTTTTTCTTTTTTAGTACTGTCAGCCAAAGAAGATTCTTCTCCTTGTTTTATCTCAGAAAATATAAACAGATGCAGGCTCTCTTCTGAAACACAGAAAGAAAGAGGAGAGGTTTAGGATTAAGGAGCAATAGATAACCATGATCAACAGATAATTTACTTGGCCTTTAAACTGGGGGTGCTATTGGGCAGCCCTTTCTCTCCTGCCTTCTCGTCTCCACCACCACCAGCTGCCTAGGATCCTTGGGTGGATGGTGATGATGATAATGATAATAACACTTTGTATTTAATCTATAGAACTTTAAGATTTGGGCAGCTAGGTGGCACAGTGGAAAAAGTGCTGGGCCTGGAGTCAGGAAGACCTGAATTCAAATCTGGCCCTATATACTTACTAGATGTGTGACCTTGGGTGAGTCACTTAATCCTATTTGCCTTAGTTTCATCATCTGTAAGATGAACTGGAGAAGAAAATGACAAACTATTCCATTTTCTCTGTCAAGAAAAACCTCAAATAGGGTCACACAGTCAGACACTAGTGAAACAACTGAACGACAATAACAACGTTTAAGATTTACCATATGCTTTTCTTACAACGCCATTAAGTAACAATGCTAGTGATCATGAAGACGATGATATTACTTGCAGTATAGTAGAACGCATACTGGAATGAGCTTCGAGAGGTCTGGGTCCTGGTGCTGGCTCTGCCTCAATGAGCTATATGACTGTGGGCAGGCTATGTCACCTCTTTGGACCTGTTTCCTTTGTAAGACAAAAGTGGGGGTTGACTGAATGCTCTTCAAGGTCCCTTCCAGCTCTGATATTCTCAAGTCCTTGCTTCATATGATGTGTGTGGGGGCCTGCCTGCTATTGCAAACTTCTATCATTTTATCAGGAGAATCCTTGTAACTAGGACTGGAGCATGGGTTCAGATGCCACGAGGGGCTGCAGGGCCTGTTCCATTACAGCAGATTCTGTTGTTCTGGAGAAGACGTGTGTGCTTCTATGGGGATCAGAGCACAGTAAGGGAATGGGACAGCTACATAATTAACTAGGATATAAAGCAGTATGGGAAAAACACATTTGGAGATGTGTTCCAAGGGACTGGAGGAGCATTGAGAATGATCACATCTTCCTGAGGGAGATAAGGGAAGGCTTCTTGGGAGGAAAAGCATTTGTGCTAAGCTTTGGATGATATTTGGATTTAAATTGTTGGAAATGACAGGGAAGGGCATCCCAGGCACTGAGGATTATGAGTATAGGCACAAGGGAGGCATAGCATGGGGCATACTCAGATATCAAGGTATATGACTAGCTCATAGGATAGGTGAAGGTAGGTAGGATTAGAAAGATAGGCTAGAGCCAAAGCACAGAGCGCCTTGAATGCCATTTTGGGAGTTTGGCCTCTATTGTAGGGCCACTACAAGGATTTCGACAGGGCAGTGATGAGATCAGCCCTGGGCATTAGAAGAACTGATTTATACTGTAGAAGGAGAGGACGAGGCAGGGACACCAGTGAAATGGCCATTGTAGTAGTCCAGGCAAGAGGAGATGAAGGCTTGAAGGAGGGTTGGGGCCATGGGGATGGAAAGGAAATGGTGGATGTAAGAGATGGTGCAGCGACAGATAGAGAACATCTTATTGGGTGGAACTGTCTCTCTGGTCAGATCCCATAAGAGCCTTTGGAGGGAGTCTGGAAGTCAGATGTTGCCCTACCTGGCCAAGCAGGCCCTGACATGAAGGGAGTAGATTTCCCTGTCATGCTTCACGTCATAAGCTTTTCTCTAAGCATTACCCTTCCCAGTTCTTCTTTTCCTTATCTCGCTCTCCTGGGCATGTTTGCATCTGTGAGCTAGGCTTATAGATCATCGCCAGCTCTTTTACTGGGCTAGCTGGGCTCAGGGCATTTCAGAGTATGCTTTCTGTGCTGAATTACGTGCCTGAGGACACGTGAAAAACATCTCCTGATGTCTGATTAGTGACCTTCTGGTGTACTTTGTTTCTTGTAGACCCAGATAGGTCATGGGCCTCAAGGCCATAGGGCCACTGGGAGACACTGGCAGAGCTGACCATCCCCAGGAATGAGCTGTACACTTATTGATTTCGTGATCACTTTTAAATGGTCTAAGTTCAACAGAGCAGATTAATGAACAAATGAACAAAGCAATTAGTAAGGGTTTACTATGCGCTAGGCATCGTATTAAGCACAGGAGATGGAAATGCTAAAAGTAAGACAGTCCCTACCCTTGAGGAGCTTACGTTTTAAGAAGGAAAGACAACAGATATGGGGGAGTGGTAGCTAAGGAGGAGTATTTTAGTCCACAAAGCCACAAAAAGGTGGTGAGTGGGATGGCAGAACAATGATTGACATGTTTTTTCCTAGGAATGGTAGTGTTGATTTGTTTGCTATTCTTAGAAGTAGAGTTGGAATGAGAGGGAGGAGGGGGGAGGATATGATAGTAGCATCCCATGAAGACGGAGGTGGAGCAGCAGGTGGAAGATCTGAATGGTGACTAGAAGTGTGAATGCCCATCAATCAGAAGCCCAGAGTTCTAGAATAGGAATAGATAATTTGGACAAGGTCACAGGAACCTCCACGAATGGGTGGCCTGTCTGTTGAGAGTTGAGACTTGTGTCCTACCTTCCCCTAAGATTCTATCATTTTCTCCTATAAAAGAGTCAGGATGTCATGTGGTCTCACTCTGGGTTCCCATGATTCTTTAGGGAGATAGTTGTGGCTCAAGACACCAACTCAGGCCTGAATCCTCTGCCTCTAGGTGATGCTTTTAATCTGAGTCCTTGGAGATGCTTTTGGCCCTGGCTACTGTAGTTGGTGGCTGGATTGCAAGAGTGGGAATCAAAGTCTACAGCCTCAGTTGTGAGCTCAAAACTAATTAAGACAGCTTAATAGTAGTGGATGTTTACCTAGTTAATAATAGCTGACATTTCTGTAGTACTGGAAGGTTTACACAGAGCTTTACTTCCATTATCTTCGTTGGGCTACTTTCACAACTATGAGGGAGATACTGCAGATATCCCCATTTTATGGAATCAGATACCGAGGCTCAGAGATTATATTCATGCAGGGATTGAATATAAGGGAGCGAGAGATGAGATTTCAATCCAGGTTTTTCTAGAAAAGTCCAGCTCTCTAGACCATACTGTGCCTCTAAGAGAGAGCTTTAAGGTTTACAAAGCATTTTATATACATGATCTCATCAGATCTTTCCTTTACTCCTCTGAGGTAGGACATGCCAGTATTATACCCATTTAACAGATGAGCTCCAAGAGAACTACCAAACCTACAAGAATACAGTCCCTTCTGCATGCAGAAATATTAATCCAGTCAAAAGCAATCAAGATTGAGCATGGGATTGTGATTGGGGAGTTGATAGCTTTGTAGGAACTTAGATTAAGAGCTGGAAAGAAGCTCGGAGGTCAGCTAGTCCAAATGCCTCCTTTTACTGATGGGGGTTTAGGAAGGAGGTACATGCAGGAAATATGCTGATGGAATCCTGGATTCTTCTTCCTTTCTCTCTTCTCCTCCATCACTCCCCCTTCCTCTCACCCTCAGGGTCTCATAGGAGTACTGAAATTGGCAGATTTGTCTGGTAGGGCTTCTTACGGTCATGGGTTGAGTATGCATCTACAAGTTCTGCCCTGCCACGTTGGTGGAAGCAGAAAACTAATCTGGGATTCAAGAGACTTAGCTATGCTGCTAGCTTGCTGTGTGACCTTAGGAAAGTCTCTTTCCTTCTCTGGATTTCATTTACCTCATATGTAAAATGAAGGGAGTTAGAGTATTCCATCTCTAAGGTTCTTTCCAGCCCTGCTATTTGTCTCTGTGATGGGACCCAGTGGGGCAGGGAAGGAAACACGCATGCTCAGGGCTGCGTAGTTAAGTCTGGCAGAGCCAGAAGCGAGAAGTTCAGTCTCCCCCCACAGTCTCCAGTGATGGTAACTTCTCCCAGCTGGATCGAGTTTCACTGTTGTACGGCATTTGTGGTTTTGAACACACGCCCAAAGACCTCTGGGTAAGGAACACATTTTAAATAAATCATACTCAGTATCTATGGATGGGGCCAGCCCTTTAATATCTTGGGTTCTTAGCAGCAGACTTAGTTTAAAATGATTTTAAAATGTTTTGCCATGGCTTTGGGGCTCCCCTCTTTCCTTGGTGGGCATTTGGGTCATGTCTTTCTGATGGTTTCTATGTCTGGCTGTTTCTCTGTGGTAAGGGGGAGCCTGTGTTTTCATGAGTTTTATAAGAAGGCTCTAAGAAGAAATTATATCAATTGATACTTAATTGGTGATGTTCCTTTGGCAGGCTGCTGTGTCTGGTTTGGATGTCAGAAGTTTCTGTCTTCATCCATTTTTTTCCCAGCATCCCTCTAAAAGTTTCCAAATTTTCCAAAGCAATGTTTTTGAGATGCTGGGGTGTGGGAGTGGGGATGTTGTGTCATTTTGATTCAACAAACATTTATTAAGCACCTGCCATTAAAGCCACTGCACCTCAGTGCAATGCTGGGAATTTAAAGACAGATGCGACACAGACCCTGTTCTCAAGAATCTTACAATCTAATGAGGGGTAGCGGAAGGGGGGGGAAGATCAAGTATACAGATATCAGTACAAGGGAGCTTGAGATAAACATGTAAGCTATGGTTCAGCACCAGGCTCCAGGCTTTTATGAACAATCTTGTCGATATCACTACCTCACCTTCTTCTTTCCCACTTCTATTATATCTATTTGCCTTATATTGTCCCTACCCTGAGTTGCCTCAAGGAAGTTTCAAAATGTAGCTCAAATATAGCTCATGTCTAGATCTCCCCAGATGTGGGTAAAAGGATCCCCAGCTATTTTACAAGTACTCAGGGGTAGATAGTCTTTATTCAATGCTAGAAAACCCATAAAGGATGCAGAGTAGCTCATGAGCAACCTATTCCCCTCTTTCTCCCATGGATTCCACCTTTCTCCAGTGAGCTACAGTCCTCAGACTTTGCAGGGATTAAGTCCACCGTCAGGTCTCTGACCAATGCTAAGGAAAGACAAAAAGGCAAAGAGGCCTGAATTTATGGAGGAAACTTCCATTAATAGGGTTAGCGCAAAGGCTTGGTCCTATCCAAGCCAACTTATTCATGATTGATCTGGTTTGAGCCAATGAATTCATTCCCAATGGATCAGACTTAAGGATCTGTCCTCCTTAAGATGTGGTGTTACTGGGCATGTCCCAGAAGGTGTTTGTTATCCTTTCAAAGAGGTTGTCCGTGAGCATGTTGTACTGGGAAATGTAGCAACCAGATCTCGGGGTGGGGGGATGTAAGAATAATGTACTTTTAAAGTTCAATCTGCATTATTAACATTTCCTATATTACCTTCTTAATTCTAGACAATCAACAAAACAATAAATTAAGCCCTAAATTGTAGCATTTGCCTGATTTCTTAAGGAAATATTCATGCTGAAAATAGAACAGTTTTCCAGAACCGGATTTGAGCCGACTCCAGCACACCCTTGGGCATGCCCCCGTAACCACGGCTGAGATGTGCGACCAGAGTCTTGCACAAAGACTCATTACTCTCGTTATCAGTTCATCAGCTTGATCAGCGAATTTCCTTAAACAGCCACACTCAGGCTAAACCAGACTGAAGGTAACTGACAGGCCTCAGACCCATCAGTGAGTTAAGGGGGATGTTTACCCCAAACATGTGAAAACTTGCCCCAGTGGAATGAGCAGATGAGAACAATTTGTTCCAATGGCCGTGAAAGTGGCTGAAGCAGACACTAAGGAGCACTTACAGCTTGGTCAAGCATAGAAGATGCCAAGGTCATCCACCATATTCTGGGCCATCACCAGTCATCTTGACTTGTGTCTTGCCACTGGACTTTGATGACACTAGAAAAGAGACTGCTTTGCACAACTCTGACTCACTTAAATACAGTTCACACACAAGTCAAGACATCACCCCGTGATGCCATTAATTCTCTTCAAAAATGAAGGCTGACACACTGTATGATGGCTAACTTTGATAGACGTGACTGTTCTCAGACATGGGAGGTTCTAAGACAGCTCCAAAAGGCTTGTGATGGGAAATGCTGTCCACATCCAGAGAAAGAACTATGGAATCTGAATGTAGATCGAAACATACTATTTGCTCTCTCTTTTTTTGTTTCTTCTTTCTTGTGGTTCATCCTAGTGGTTCTAATTCTTCCTTACGACATGACTAATGTGAAAATATGAAAATGAATGTAAAAAAAATGAAGGCTGTGGGGCAGCTAGGTGACACAGTGAGTAGAGCACTGGCTCTGGAGTCAGGAAGACTGAGTTCAAATCAGGCCTCAGATCCTTGACACACTTACTAGCTGTGTGACCTTGGGCAAGTCACTTAACCCCAATTGCCCTGCCTTCCCCCCTCCATAAAAAAGTGAGGGCTGAACAACAGAAGTGGGTCCTTCTTATGACCTTTTCTCCCATTCTGTTACTTCTGACTGACCTGTTCTTTTCCAGCTCTTATGTATACCTTTCCTTTCCCTCTCCAAACTTCACCGTTCTCATCAATTCCACATCATGTATGTTGTTTAACTTGAAAATACTAATAGTGTCCACTTTAAATCCTATGCACTTAACAGGTTTTTTTCCAGTGAATATTCCCCATTTGTTCCCAATAGCTAAACTCAATAACAGTCCAACCCCATTAAAGCTCTGCGTTGAAATACTTTTTTTTTATAGCAAGATAATACATTGTATTTTCTTTTTTTCTTTTTTTGTATTTATATACTTACCCCCCCAACTCACACACACAATATATATAACGTATTTTATTTTTCCCAATTACATGTAAATTCATTGTATTCAAATGTAATTCATTTTTGTGAAATTTTGAGTTGCAAATTTTTCTCCCCCCTTCTTGCCTTCTCTCCTCCCCAAGAGAGCAAGCAATCTGATATAGATTATACATGTACAGTTAAACATATTTCCACATTAGCCATGTTGTGAAAGAAGACTCAGAAAAAAAGGAAAAAAAACCATGAGAAAGAAAAAAAAACCAAAGTGGAAATAGTCTGCTTCCATCTGCATTCAGACTCCATAGTTCTTTTTTTGGATGTGGATGGTATTTTCCATCATGAGTCTTTTGGAATTGTCTTGGATCATTGTATTACTGAGAAGAGCTAAGTCTATCGTAGTTTATTGTGCAGTGTTGCTGTTACTGTGTACAGTATTGTGGTTCTGCTCACTTCACTCAGCTTTAGTTCATTTAAGTGTTTCCAGGTTTTTCTGAAATCTGCCTGATGCTTTGTATTTTCACCATTCCTCTTTGGCAGTGTAGTTTAGTGCTTGAGTTTTAATCAGAACAACATCATTGTGTAACAATAGATTATATTGAAGTAAATGTAGCATAACAGAGCATAAATATCCAGAACTTGTAGATTTAGAATGTTCTAGAAGACTTGGATTTCCCATTCTAGCAAAGACCCCAGATTAGGAGAAGGTGAAGGTGGGATCTATATTAAGAACCAAGAACGAATTAGGAAAGGCAGTTTCAGGACTCCATAAGGAGCCCCGCAGAAACCTACACGTCCTACGGGAAACTTTGTGAGGACCCTAGAAAGGAGAGAAAAAGTCTTCCAGAAAAGGACTTTGAACCCAATACATTTGTCTCCCCTGCAGTGTTCTTTCCATTGAAACTCATTACTTCCCTCAAGCAGGAAAAGTTGTTACTATTGGGAGGTAGGACAAGGGTTCAGGGAAAGATTCTTTGAAAGGTGCAGTTTGAAGCTTGGGCATCAGAAGATAGATTACGAATTCAACAGGGGAGGGCATTCAAAGCATAGGAAAAATACAGGTTATATTTACTTTCTTTTGGACCTTAAAAAGCTCATCACTAAAGTCATAGAGATTATTTTAAAAAGTTATTGATATCTTTTGTTTTTACATCATCTATATTTCTCCAATATATCTATCTTCTTCCCTGGAGGTCAATCTTCAGATCTATGAATAAAAAAGAGAAAAAATAAAAGAAACCCAACATATCAACAAATTTTGACATTGTATGTAGGGTTCATACCCTTAGACCCATCACCTGTGGAAAAAAGGGGCGAGAAGTATATTCTCATATCTCTTCTTTGGGGTTGACCTTGGTTATGATGAATTCAAAGATTCAGCTTGGGTTATTTTATGGGTATCATTCTTTTCTTTGCCTTGTTTATTGTTTTCCTGGTTCTCTTTACTTCACTTTGCATCAGTTCATATGAGTCTTTCCATGCTTTTCTGTATTCTTCTATTTGTCATTTCTTTCAGTGCAATAATACTCTATTACATTCATGTACTATAGGATATTTGGCCATTTCCCATTTGATTGTCATCGGCTTTGTTTCCAGTTCTTTGCCTTTACAAAAATGATGTTTTTGTAAATATTTTGATGTATATGAGACCTTTCTTTTTAATTATTTATAAATTTGGGGCATATACCTAGCAGTAGGATAAATAGTTTGGGCTAAAGGGCATGGGCATTTTTGTTATTTTCTTATCATAATTCCATATTGCCCTGATGGAGAATTTCCAGGAAACCCTGCCAATAATAGTTGGCTTCTCAGAGGAGAGGTTGGCCATGCTTTTCTACTGGATAGCTAAATTGAATGGAAGGGAAGTAAACAGGTCTACCTCTATTTTAGTCAGAGATTGACAACATTCTTAACTGTAATTCTTGACCTGTCACAATAATTCCTTCTTTGAATGTGTTACGAGACCCTTTGGTGGGCTTGCAAATATGTAACCCTGGCCTTTGAGTTCTGTGCTTTCTTACCCTGGAAAAGAGAAATAATTATTATTGAGAGCCAGTTTGGGTTCATTAAAAAAACAATTCATGACAGACCAGCCTCATTTCCTTTCTTTGACACATTTATGAGACTAGCAGATCAGGAGAATGACATACCTGGATTTCAGCAAGTCATTTGTCCAAGTCTCCTACGCTATCTTTGTGGACAGGATAGAGAGATGTGAGTTGGATGATAGCCTAGGTATGTAGCTGCTTTCAAAGACTAGCAATGAATGAATCACAGTCAACTTGGAAGGAGGCCACTAATGAGTGCCCCATAGATTAGTTCTTGATTCTCTTGTTCTCAACATTTTTTTATTAGTTATTTGATTGAAGGCACAGATAACATGTTTATCAAGTGTGTGGATGACACCAAGCTAAGAGATAAAATAAATGCACTCTGTGGCAGCACCAGCATTCCAAAAAAGACCTAAACAAGTTAGAATGATAGACCAAGATTAATAATATTACATTTAATAGGGATAAATGTAAAGTCTTTGACTTTGGCTCAAAAAATCAGTTGCAGTTGTGGAGAATGGTACCGGTATGGCTATAGAACAGTATCTGTTGGGGAGAAGAGCCTAGAGTTTTGTCAATTGCAAGCTTCATATGAATCAGCAGTGTGACTAATGATTAATGGGATCATTGGCTAGAATTATGCTTCCCATTGAGCATGAGTATGCTACACATGCCGTACAATCAGAATTTCAGGGTTAGAAGGAACCATAGAGGTCTAGTCCAATTTTTAGAGGACCAGTGACACTTATAACAGCATCCCTAAGATGATGGGGCTATCAGTCCTTGGCTTGATGGCCTTCAGTGAAAGAGAAGTCATTGCCTCCTACGGTAGCCTATTACACTTTAGGACAGCTCTAATTTTAGGAAGTTTTCCCTTATATGGAGTCAAAATCTGCCTTGCGGCAATCCACCCCATTAGAACTAATTCTGTTCTCTGGGGCCAAGCAAAATAAATTTTTTCCCTTTTCCCATTTGACAGCCTTGCAAATCCTGAGGCCAGCTATTGTGTTCTCTAGGTCTTCACTTATCCAGGTAGTCTCAGTCATGAAGTTTTCTCTGACCCCAGGAAAAAGAGGTCTTATGGACAAGCTGGGTGTAAGAATCAGCCTTGGTTCTATGTGAAAGATGCCAGAGTTGAAAAAGGAATAGTTAAAGGTGTCTATAAGTCTGGAATAGATTTCTATTAATGCAGAATGCCATTTGGGCCAACACACAGACAGTCAGATCTAGCCAAGGGATTAAAGAATTCTAGAGGAGTAAGAGAGAGGGAAATAAGGTGGTGTCTAGGTGGCAAGATGGTTTATGGAGTGGGGAGTTAGATTAGATGATTCAAAGGATTTCATCCAATGTTAAACCAGTGATTCTGTAAGTGGTACCCTTATGCCCAGCTATGTTGTGGGAAGTACTTAATAGGAGCTGGTTTAACTATTCCCAATATGCAGTAGAGCTCTGCATTGCAACTGGGAGTTCATATATTTTATGGGTATGATGAGCGGGAGCACAATGTCTCTGGGACCTAATTGGAGAAGTTTGACTATACTTTCTGGTCATCTATTCCTATTTTAGGTGTTGGCATTACTGCATTACTATTAAGTCAGCATTACTTGAGCCGGGGCCAGTATTGGAAGGAAAACAATATTTCTTTTGTGAAATCCATCCCACTTGAGAAAAAACAAACTATCCAGGAGCACACAAATATTTGACTGTCTGACAAGGAATTGTCTCAACCTATAGGCACTAACTTCAAGGCCCAGATTGGCAAAAGAATGAAAGTTGGAATTTTATTCCAAGCAGTGGACTTTGCAAATGATCATCAAACTTCTTTTTGGAAAGAAACTGACATTATGGGAGGGAAAAGTACAGGTAATGGGTATTTATTGTGGTTTCCTAAAGGAGCTAACAAGGAACACACCTTGGACTGTCTTGTGTTTGACTTGTTTTGACTTGTTTGAAATGTTATTTTCCTGTCTAAGAATACAATTTTTATTCAGTGTAAAGTTGTAAAGATTAAGCCTGGAGTAGTGGAGAAGGTCAGAGCAGGTGAGTTTATGGGATCACAGGATCTTAAGTTTAGAGCTGGAAAAAAACCTTAGAGGTCATTTAATCCAAATCCCTCATTTTATGATTGCAAAAACTGAAGCCGAGAGAGGTTTGGAAAGCATGAAATAGAATTTTAGTTGTGTCATTTCCAAATGCTGTGACCTTGGGCTAAGGCAATGGCATTTGATTAAGCCATGGTTTACTCTTTTATAATATGGGTATGATTATATTTGCTTTGTGAAAGGATTGGTTGTTAGGATGCAGGGAGGCATAGTGAAAATTTAGTATCCAGAGAAGGAGAAGAGATAGTTCCAGTCTTCTCTGTTCAAATGTCTGTATCTGGAGAATTGTATCCAGTTTTCAGAGTCACATTTTAGGAGGTTTACTGATAAGCTGGAATCCATCCAGAATCTCCAATGTCCAGAGGACAGTGACCATGATGGTGAAGGTATTACAAACAGTATCATATGACAAATGATTGAAGGAAGTAGGGACTTTTAACCTGGGAGAAGTGTTAGGAGGAGTTATGCTCACTGCCTTCACATATTTGAATGGCTGTCATGTGAGAGATTAAATTATTCTGTTTGACCCTAAAGAGTAGATTTGGTATCGGTGAGTAAAAGTTTTAGGGAGGCAGATTTCAGCTCAACATCTGGAAGATAGAGCTTTCTAAGAATTAAAGCTAATAATGAAACTCATGAGCTTCTGGTAATTGGAAGGGTTCAAGCAGAGGAATGTGGTATTGGTTGGAAGGTAGGCTTAAGATGAATGACCTGAAAAATATCTTCCTGTTCTGAGACTCCGAATTTATGACATGAAATAATATATATAAAAGCGCTTTGCAAATATTGAAAGATCTAATAAAAAGTTAACTTCTGCTATTGTTACTTGTTTCAAATGTTGTTTTCATTTTATTCTGCTTTTCTATTCCCTCTCCTTTGATTCCCAGTTAAATTTACCATATTTTACGCCAAGCTTTTAGTGTGTGTGTGTGCATGTTGTGTATGCGTTTGTGCATGCACATGCACATGTATGTGTATCTAACTGACCTTTG
Organism: Phalanger gymnotis; assembly: GCA_028646595.1. Classification (NCBI taxonomy): domain Eukaryota; kingdom Metazoa; phylum Chordata; class Mammalia; order Diprotodontia; family Phalangeridae; genus Phalanger; species Phalanger gymnotis. The sequence goes on from CM053625.1 coordinate 40,600,890, forward strand.
TATGGCTCAGATGAAAGTGAGTTCATGTGTAGCCCATTTATCCATGTTTGTGTAATTCTCTTCTCTTATACCCCAGTTATATGAGATAGTAAATTTCACCCCCTTAATCCTTTTCTCTTCTCTACCGTATTCTATTTTCCTTCCTTTTTCTTTTTTTCCTCTTAAGATAATAAAAGTAGATGGCGGCTGGGAAGCAGTGACTGGCGTGAGCTCCCCACCAAGTCCCTCCAAAAACCTATAAAACAATGGCTCTGAACCAATTCTAGAGCTGCAGAACCCACAAAGTGGCAGAGGGAAGCAGGGCCCCAGCCCAGGACAGCTTGGATGGTCTCTGGGTAAGGTCTGTCCCACACGGACCTCCCAGCCCCCAGCCGAGGGGAGCGGAGCTGAGCCCAGCGCGCAGGGCGCGAACAGACCAGACGCGGACCTACCAGACCAGGAGACGAGCGGAAAGTGCCCTGGCATCCTGAAATACTGAGCTGTGGCATGTACCAGACCTCTCAACCCACAAAGAGCA
>CM053625.1:40601906-40618415 GCA_028646595.1 Phalanger gymnotis
GGGGGGGGAGGAAATGGGGAGAAAATTTGTAATTCAAACGCCTGTGAAAATCAATGCTGAAAACCAAACATGTCAAAAATAAATTTAAAAAATAAATAAAAAAATTAAAAAAAATGACTGGAAAAAAAGATAATAAAAGTATAATAAAACTGCTTCTAGGTCTCCTCTCTTATTTACTTCACTACTTTTGAAGTCATTAGAGTTTTTAAGGGACACATTTTCCTCTTTTATTAGAATAAAAGTATTTTCTCATTATATAGTACTTTTCAATTGCTCAGATATATTCACCTTTCTATTTTTCTCTTGAGTCTTCTACTTCAAAGTATCTATTCAGTTCTGGTGTCTTCATCAGGAATACTTGAAAAAGCCCTATATTTCATTAATGGTTCATTTTCTCCTTTTAAGACTATATTTAGCTTTGCTGGATACATTATTGTTGGTTGTAAGCCTTTATCTTCTGCCTTTTGGAATACCATATTCCAAGCTCTTCTCTTTTTTGTAGTGATAGCTTCCAGGTCTTGTGTGATTCTGACTGCCTTCTTGATACTTGAACTCTTTCTTTCTGGTTTCTTACAATATTTTTCTTTGATCTGGAAGCTCTGGATCTTTGCTATGATGTGAATGAAGTTTTGATTTGAAGATTTCTCTCAGGAAGTGATTGTTGGATTATTTTTTATTTTCACTTTTACTTTTGGTTTTAACAATCTAGTTAGTTTTCATTCACAATTTCTTGAATTATGACATTTTGGGTTTTTAAGGTTGAGATTTTCAGGCAGTCCAATGATTCTTTGATTATCCACCTTGATGACCTGTTTTCTAGGTTAATTGTTACTTACAGGTGATAGCTTAAATTTTCTGATTTTTTTTGTCTTTTTATTTTGTTCTAATGTTATTTTATTGAGCCATTGTTCTCTATGTGGTCTAGTCTAATATTCAAGGTGTCTGTTACTTAAGGAAGATTTTGTATCTCCTGTACTAAACCTTTACTCCACTACTTTTGAAGTAGTGGAGTAAATTCCCATTCTTTTCTCTAGAGCTCTTATTTCATTTATATTACTATTACTTGCAAATTCTTGTTTTATTATTTCCATATATTTTGGTAGAGCTTGTGGCAAATTTGTGATTTTATTTGAAGCTTTATTTATAGGTGATTTGGAGTTATTCACTTATTCTGAGTTTGTGTCTTAAGTATGCCTGGTTCCATAATATTTCTTTACCATCAGTACTTTCTTCTGCTTCCTCGTTTTTGTGTCTTTACTTATTGAATTGGTTTTTCTTGATAGGTCCCCTTGGGCTTTGTGCACTACTGGAAGGAATGACAGGACCATTTTTGATATTGGTCTGTATTATCTGGGGTCTAGGTAATCAGTACTATATTCTTCAAGGAAGAATGACTGGCCAATGTGCAGCACTAGGGTGGCTTATTCTGGAGCTGTCAGTATGGACAGACAGTGGTTTTCTGTGCAGCAATAGTCTGTCTTCTAAGTCTGAGCCCTGTGAGTTTCTGAAACCTAGTTTGTGGTTAGAGTTACACAGCTGTAGACTTCAGGTATCCTTGGCAAGACCCTGATCCAGGTTCTCATCTCCTTGCCTCTGGTACACAACTTCAAGCTCTAGGCTTCCCTGAGTTATGCCTGGTCCTTTTAGAAGGCTTCCATGAGCTGCCCTTCTGAACCAAGATTTTCTGTCTGGATTCCTTCTCTGGTGCCTACAAACTTTTGACTGTCTTTTTGTGGAAATCTGATCTAGTAAAATGCACTTACTGCTCTTTCTCCTTGGATTTGTTAATCATTTCTCAGCCTAGTGCTCTTTGGAAAAATCATTGTGGGATTAGTTTTTAGAGAGTTTGGCTGGTCTTCTTCCACTCTACTATCTTGGGGACAGTCTGTTGTTATGTTGTTTACTATTTGTTGGACACCTACAATATTTGGAATTGAGAGCATTCACTTGAGACAGGTCCAGATTGTCTTGCTATCTCCTGCCCTGATTAGACACTATTTGGAGTATTATTTTTAATTCTGGGGACCTGTTTTAGGAAAGGTGCTGAAAAACCAGTGCTTATCCAGGGTAGAGCTATAAGGAAAGGAGACCTTTTTTGAAACCATCTTCTATTCCTATCGATTGAAGGAACTGAGGATGTTTATCCTGAAGAATGTAGGATTTTTGAGGACAGGGAAAGTTTCATTTTTGTCTTTGCATCTCTAGTACCTTGCACATATTAAGTGTTAAGTATTTAGTGAATTGAGAAGGGAAGACTTGAAGGGATATGGCAGCTATCTTCAATTATTTTGAGGGCTGTCAAGTAGAAAGGATTAGACTTATTCTTCTGGGCTCTAGAGAACAGATCTAGGATTATTGTAGAGAAGCAGATAGTGACTTGATATAAAGAAAACTCCATGACAGAGCTATCTGACAAGTAAAATGGGAGAGGTAGTTAGTCCTTTCATCATTGGAGATCTTGGGATTGGATGGCATTTCTTGGGGAAGATTTTAGAGTGTATTACTATTTAGGTAGAGGTCGATAGACTAGAATCCTAAGGTTCTTTCCAGGTCAGTTATTTTGTATTTCTTGGTAGACTTTTAGTGTCTGGACTGCTTAATGGAGTTGGTTAGAATGTGGGTCTGATGTGACTCTGATGTGTGTGTGTTCTATCCCAAAAAAGTGACCTCTGAGTATATGTGTGTTCTGTCCACAAAGGGGGCCTGTATGTATGTATGTATGTGTGTTCTGTCCACAAAGGTGACCTGTGTCCCAAATCCTGTCCAGTTGCTTTACAAATGAGGACCCTTGAGAGAGCGAGAAGGGTTCCTTGCAAACCCATCATTATGCTTGGAAAAACTAACCATCATTAATCTTTGTATATAAAGAGCAACATTTTAGAGCAATATTTAGATGCAGCATTTTTGGCTTATCCAGCCCAACTGTCCCCAGCCATTTACATTCCATGGCCTGAAGTAGGTTTGCATCTAGACTGTTCTCTGCAGCCTCTTTGTAGAAAGGGGAGCAACTATTTCTGTTCCCTTGGCTCTGTGGTGAACCATTACATGTCCTGGGCTCTGGATTGGAGCACCAGTCTTCACAGCTTGGATATAGTCATTAGTTTGATAACTAGGCCCCTTCTTTCCCTGTGACATGAGTATGCCGGTGGTGTGAGCATCTCTGATCCATGCATTTCTCCCACTTGAAGACTTCCATTGATGGGGGAAGCTCCCTGTTCCATTCCATTCCAGCTCTGTCTTAAAAATTTTCCTTATATTGAACTGACCTTTCTCTGCAGCTTCCACCTACTGGTCCTACTCTTGCCTTTTAGACAGAAAATGTCTCATCCTTCTTCCCCATGATAACCTTTTAGATATTTGGAGATATCCACCTTATCTCCCCTAAATTTTCTCCTTTCCGGACTGAAGATTGCCATTTCTTTCCATTGATCCTTGGGTGGCATAGTCATCAGTCCTTTCACTAGGCTGTCTCTGTGCAGTAGAAGTGTCAAGTACTCAAGGGTTGCATACAACCTACAACACTCCTTGGTGCAGTCTGAACCAGACTAAAATATTTAACGAGATAAATAAAAGTACATTAAGACAGAGCTAATATTACATTTTAAAACCAAGTCAATTTGTAGTGTGCAGGGATCTTAATGTGTGGATTAGTGGCTTCTTTTGTGTAACAGTAAGGCACTAATAACAATGTAGATGATAGTGGTCAAAATGCCTATGTAGTTCTGTATCTCAAAGTATACGAGACTCTCCACATAGAAAGTAGAAGAAGTAAACCATTTATTCAGACACCAGAGAACCATATCCCATAACCAAATGCTCAGCTCCCACAGCCAGTCAGTCCACTTCATCATAACAGCAAGGAACCCAAAACATTCAATACACAATATCACAACATGGAGCCCCTCCATCCCAAAACCTCTCTGACCTCCTGCTGGGGTCTTCCCAAAGACAAACTCACAGTACAGTTAAGTCATGAGGGCATCCATTAGCAGATATAACTGTGCGCTCGCTCGCTCTCTCTCTCTCTCTTTCTCTCAGCATTTCCTGTGACGTAACTTCCTCTTCCTGTTAGGAAGCTCCTCCTACCACATGTAACTTAGGCTTCCTGTGACATAAGCAGGTCACATGCCCTATTAATGGGTGGGAAAGATCTTAAAATCTAAATTGCTACTACATGTTGTTATTTGAATTTGATACCCCTGGTCTATAGTCTCCATGGGATGACAGATTTAGAGTTCCAAGTTGCTTCAAAGGTCATTAAATTAAACCCTCTCATCTTATAACATAAGGAAGCTCAGTCCCAGGGTCTGAGATTTGCCCAGAGTCACACAGCTAGTAAGTATCTGAAGTGGGATTTGAATTCAGCTCTTCTTGACTCCAAATCCAGTGCTGGATTACAATGTATCACCCCTGAAAAGCTTGTATTCCCACTATGTTTTTGTTCTGTGGTTCTGAGTACTGAACATTGAAGAGTAGAAAACTGGCTTTTCTTGGGGAAATCAGAATATCCTACAAGCAAAACTTGAAACGCCAGCCAAGGCACACATTCCCAGTGTATATGTTCATATGTTTGCTTTTATTAATTCATTCTTTCATGTAAGGGTTTGACAAATGTCGCGTCCCTGCCTTGCTACTGAAGCTTTGCCTTTGCTAGTGTCTGCTAGCAGAAGTGATGTTTCTGGTGTCTTAGGGTATTTATGGAGTGGCAAAGAGTGTATCGAGTTGCTTGAGAAATGAAGAAATTGACTGCTTTGGCTAAGAGATGGATCAGCACTAATGATGCGTTGACAAGAAGACAGTGTCATCAGGACCCATCGCTCTTTGTGTTCCTAGTGACCTGTCAGTGTGCATGTTGGCTCCACGTCAGGCAGGCAGCGAGCTCCTGTCTGACAGCTGCCTGCCAACTCGTCTGCCTCTGTGGACCCGTCTTTTCCCAATGGGTGGTTTGTTTACTTAACTGTCAACACAGCATCACCGTTTCAGTGCTGTGGTGAGAAAGTGCTGCTCACTTAGCAGACACTGCTATATCGGGGCAGCCTGGCATAGTGACAAATGGGTCTGTGTATGCTCCTTTCCAAGGCTAATAGCTGTTGTGGATTGCCTTTTTTTTGTTAACACCCTTTTGAGGCCCCAGTATCCCCCAGTGAGGACAAACCACCAGGGGCTGGGAACAGAACCGTCAATAGAGACTGGCAGGGCCTGTTCATTTGTTGATATTGATTGGCTGTTCACTTTTTGCCAGAGTGACTTGCCCATATCCTCAAAGTTTATTTTTCTCTTGAAGTTGCCAGAAGTTTGTAAAAGATGCCATGAGAGATTTCACTTGTTCTGCTTGGCTCTGGAAGGCAGAACTAGAGCCAATAGGTGGGAGCTGTAGGCCTTCATATTTTGGCTCAATGTAAGGTAGAACTCATATTAAAGAAAATTACATTATAACTGACAATTAGGGCTATTTACCTGTAAAATGAGCTGATTGGAAAGGGAGGAGATTGGTGGTGAGTTCTCCACTGCTGTATATCTTGAAATGAGGTTAGATTGCTGCTTGCTGAGGATGCTGTAAAGGGAGAAGCATATTTTGGTGAAGGGTTGGATCGGCCCTATTTCTAGTTTATAGTTTCACAAACTCTTAGAGTTGGAAGGGATCAGCTTGCATCAACAGCATATTGGTTCATAGACTTAGGGTTGGAAGGGTAGGTCCAACACCTTCTTTTTCAAGATGAGTAAGCTGAGGCCCAAAGAAGTTAAAATAACGTATCCAGTATCACAAGCAAAGGAGGGCCAGAATGGGGACCACTAAGACTAATGTTATGCTCTACACTCTGAATTATCTTATTGTCCCCTCACCCCCTTGTCCCAGCCAACTTGAAATCATAAGTTGGGTCCTCAGGGATGTGACTGCCCCAAGTTTAAGATACTCTGTGGGTCTGCCCTCTTAAAACAGTAGTTGTTCGTGAGTTCCTCCAAATGTATTTGCTGATCGTTTACTGAAATGGTATGGTATGAATAAAAGTAAAAAAAAATATTTCCCTCATAAATCTGGGGCACACATTCTTACAAATTTAGCATCATTGGGAAGAATGGGTTTTTACATATGGAATACACTAGTAGAAGGATATATACTTAGGGAGCACATGTGGCCTAGGAAAGTTACAACTCTAGCTCCACAGGGATCAAGTGTCCTTTCCTTTCTCATGCCTTTTCCTGCTGGACACAGATTCTCTGCTCGGCAAGTCACTTTGCTGGGCTCCCTGGCCTTGATCTCCATAGTTTGACTCCTAAGGGCCAGGGGCTGGCTCTCTTCTTGACTCACAGGGATCAACCTTCTTAAAGTTCTCCACTGTCTTAACTCTGAGCCTCCTCCATGTTGGCTGTGATGGCTTCTATTGTATGACAGCTTCTGCTATAAGATAGACATTAGTGGGGAGGGAGGAAAGGAGAAAGGAATTCCTGTTCTCCTCCCCTAAGTGAAGATTACTCTCAAGGACTGGGTTCTTCTTTCATGGCTGACTCTCTTCTTTGCTATACGGGTAATACTTCTCACATGTCTCTTGCCTTGATTGATTCATAGGGAATATTTTTCAATTTTCAAAGACCAGCAAGAGCGTGGCTGATCCTTTGCCTGCCAATGGCTAGCTACCATTTAATCCCTTTGATTTTGATTAAAGAATTTTTTCATGTCCTGTAAAGGAGTAACAATGTAAATTCTTCTTTATACTTCATTGAAGACTTAACTACTTCATTTTCTTTGTCATCTACTCCTTGTCTTCTGTGATTTCTTCAACTTGCTTGGAGTAAATCAATTAATCAAGTAATTCTTAGTCAATTTGGTCCTCGTTCCACCAGGATTCTGTGTTTTTGGGGCAGTCCCAACTTACGATTTCAAGCCGGCTGGGACAAGGGGGTGGCGGAACAGTAAGAGTGTGATTTTCTTAAGAGAGAGGGGGAAGAAGAAATAGGGAGAGTGAGAACCGATGACCTCACTAAAATCTTCAAGCAAAGGCTGGATGACTAGGTGTTGGGATATTATGGAGAAAAATTTTTTATTCAAGTATGAGTTGGATTAAATCGCCTCTGAAGTCCTTCTAAGTCTGAAATTATGTGATTCTTTGACTTGGTGTGTCTGGATGTAATTTTACCTATGTCTGTTCAGTACCTGTTGTGTGGACACTGTGCAGGATGGCTAAGGGTTCCAAGAATTCATCTCTCTTAGCTCTAGTGATATCACAGCATAGAGTAGGTAGGTGGTATGGTGAAAACCTGAGTTCAAATCCAGCCTCAGATACTTACTAGCTCTGTTATCCTTGGCAGGTCACTTAAACCTCTATTTGCCTCAGTTTCCCTATCTGTGAAATGGGGATAATAGCACCCACGTACCAGGGTTGTAATGAGAATCAAATGAGATAATAATTGTAAAGTGCTTAGCACAGAGCCTGGCACACAGTAAGTACTTAATAAATGTTGTTATTGTTATTATTATTAATATTGCCGTCATTATCTCTCTATATATCTATATATGGAATCATAGGATCTAGAGATGAAATGGATCTTAGAACTCTAATACAGTACTTTCATTTTACATATAGATAAACTGAAACGGGGTAGGGGGCAAGTGACTTTCCCAAGATCATGCCACTGGCAAGAAAAATGGCTGAAATTTGAATCCAAGTCCGCTGACTTCAAACCTAGTATTCTTTCCTGTATCATGTCTCGAACTCCTAATTGTGGGTGATGATTTTAACACATAGAAAAGAGCCCCCACTGGTGGCCTATGGAAGGCATTTTTAATGACTATCCTATACTGTCCAGAAAATGTGAGAGAGATAGAATATGTTTCTGTCACAAGAGGAAAGTCCATAATGATGAGCCAGAGACAGTTGAATTTGTTTCTGTGGTGTTTGGGAAAGAGACCTTTTATTTTATTTTTAATTTCCTCTCTGGCTCTGATGTTTACTATTCTATTTTCCTTAGGAATAAACAAGTTACAATAATAATAATAACTAGCACTTATATATAGTGCTTTAAAATCAGCAAAGCATGTTGCAGTTTTTAATCTTTAAGTCTCATAACAATCATATGAAAGAGGTGTTATTGTTATCCTTAATTTTCCTTATTTTACAGATAGGGAAACTGAGTCAGGGAAAAGGTAAGTGACATTTCCTAGGGTCACATAGCTAGTAGTACATTTCCGAAACAGCATTTGGACTTGGGCCTTCCTGACTTCATGTCTAGAACTCTATGCATTATGCCACCCAACTTCCACATGGGACCAACTTTCCTGTTTTTTTTTTTTTTTTTGCAGAGCCAAGCTTATTCATCAAAATTAGTGTCTCCTTCCTATTCTAGCGAAGATGTCACTACTTAGAGTGTTTTCAGCACTCCTCTTTTGTAGTAGCCTTTGGGGCTATGAAACACTCTTCTGCATCTCCTTCTTGTAGGGGCACATATCAATACACTTAGTGGATTTCTTTTTTGGAAATAACCAAAGGCTATTTGAAAGCCAGTACAGTGAATAAAGTGAGGAATTCTTTTTTTAAAATTTCTTTTTTTTTTCAATCAGCAAAATTCTGTCTTGTCTCCTTTTTTTTACTCCATTTCCCAGTTAAGAAAGAGAAACAAAACTCCTGTTGCAAACATGTATAGTCAGGAAAACAAATTTCCACATATTCTCTCTCTCTCTCTCTCTCTCTCTCTCTCTCTCTCTCTCTCTCTCTCTCTCTCTCTCTCTCTCCCCCCACCCCGCCCCTCTCCATCTATCTGTCTTTTCTCTGAGTCCTTCAATAGGTTGTTACATTGATCAAAATTTCCAAGACTTTCATAGTTGTGTGTCTTTCCATGTACATCATTGTATAAATTGTTCTCCTGGTTCTGTTTACTTCACTGTGCATCAGCTTCTCTGAAACCACCCCATCATAATTTCTCATAGTACAATAGTATTCAATTACATTTAAATACTATAATGAGTTTACCCCAGTTGATGGATGTTCCCTATTTCCAATTCTTTGCCACACAAAAACAGCTGCTTAAATATTTTTGTACATCTTTAGTTAGAGTTTGTTTTGCTTAGGACTAATTCTTCCCTTAATCTATCCTCTCGATTATCTCCTCTTGCCCTGTTTATCTCTTGTTTCCCTATTTAGTGAAATGAATTTTTATTTCTAACTCTGTATGTGTGTGTGTGTATTCTTTCCTCCTTTGACCATTTCAGATGAGCATGAAATCTATGTATCAGTCCCTTTCCACATCCCTTCCCTTCCTCCTTGTTTGTATAGACTTTATGCATACTTAGATTATGTGAGATGTGTCCCCTTACCTTTTTCTCCCTCTCACCCCCCTCCCCACTGTATTCCTCTTCCCCTTTCTATTCATCTTTTAAAATCATCAAGATATAATGGACCCCTTCCCAAGCCATCTGTCTAATTATACTCCCTCCATGACTCTGGTTGATTACAGGGCTCAGAGGGGATAATCGTATCATCTCCCAATATTAGAGTATAAACTGCTCATCTTTGTTTAATTGCTTATGATCGATTGTTAATATTTACCTTTTTATGTTTCTCTTGACTCCTATGTTTGAGCTTCATAGTTTTTGTGCGGCTCCGGTCTTTTCATCAGGAATGGTTGGAAGTCCACTTCATTAAAGGCTCATCCTTCTAACCCCCTTAGGATTATACTCAATTTTGCTGGATGAGTTATTCTTGATTGTAAACCCATTTTTTTTTGTTTTCTGGAATATCATAGCCCAAATTCTCTGCTCTTTTATAGTGGTGCCTGCTAAATTGCATGTGATAATAACTGTGGTTCCTTGGAATTTGAATTTAATTGTTTCTGATGGCTTGCAGGATTTGACCTGAAAGCTCTGAATTTTGTTTGTAATGTCCTTGACAGTTTTCTTTTTTTTTCAGAAGGTGACTGATGGATTGTTTCTGTTTCTACTGTCTTCTCTGGGTCTATATCTGGGCAGTTTTCTTTAATAATATCTTAAATTATAATGTCTTAATTTTTTTTTGGATGGCTCTCAGGAAGTCCAATGATCATTAAATTCTCTCTCCTGGATTTGTTTTCCAAGTCAGTTGTTTTTGCTATGAAATATCTTACCTTTATCCTATTTTCTCTAGTCTTTTGACTTTTAAGAAAACATTTCTTGTATCTCACAGGATCATTATCTTCCATTTGGTCTACTCTAATTTCATGGAGTTTGTTGTATGGGCAAAGTTTTGTATGTCTTATGCCAAGCCATTAATTTTCTTTTCAATACTTTCTTCCATAGAACTCATTTGTTTTCCAACATTTCCTCTCCTTTTCTAGCCTATTTAATTTATGAAACCTTTTTAAAACTCTTTGAAAAAAGCTCTTGTTTCATCTCTTCCAGGAATTCTAGTCAGACTTGAGCCCAAGCTGTATTTCTTTTTTTAAGGTTTTGATAGTAGATGTTTTGGAGTCATTCTCTTCTGGCTTTGTATCTTGAACATCCCTATCACCATAGTAGCTTTTTATGTGGGGATTTAAAAAAAAATTCTTATTCCTCCTAAATTTGGAACTTATGTTAGTGCCAGGCTCTACATACTTCTCAATAGAATGTCTGGCCTGATTGTGCTGCTGCTTTCTTGTAGTATTGAATGTTGTATTATTCTAGGGTCTCAGAGATAGCTCAGTCCGAGGGATCTATGAGCTTTCTGTGATCCCAAAATGTTCTGATCTAGGGCAAAATCTGATTCTTCCCTGATGATGTGAGCTCTGAAATTTCCTGTCCTTAGTTTGTGTCTGAGCAACACACCTGTTGGCTTTCCCTGTTTGGAGTCCCAGTAGATTGTTGCTGGTCCTAGCCAGTATCAATTAGCTGGAAAATTCTGCTGGCTTCCCTTTGGTCTGGGAGTCTTGCCCTGGTTATTCTCCTGTAGCCTTTAGGCAGGGCCAGAGGCTGGATTTAAGACTTTGTTCAACTTCTGGGATCAGAGCCACATAGCTGCTACTTGCATCCGAACTTGCCCTTTCCCAGGTATACAGCTTCAGGCCCATGACCGCTCCTCACCCTGGGATGCCACCCCAAGTACAGGACTTCTTATCCGACCACCCTGGATCTTTGACTCAGAACTGGGTGGTGAGTTGCCAGTTTGTACCTTTTCCCACAGTACACAGTTTAGCCACAGCTAGGTGGTACAGTCGGCAGAATACTTGGCCGGGAGTCAGGAAGACACAGACTCAAACACTCATATTCTTACTAGCTGTGTGATCCTGGGCAAGTCATTTAACCCTGTTTGCCTCAGTTTCCTCATCTGTAAAATGAGCTGGAGAAGGAAATGGCCAACCACTCCAGTATCTTTGTCAAGAAAAGCCCAAATGGGGTCATGAAGAGTCAGACACATCTCAACAACAACAACAGTGCTGTATTTGAAACCATCTGTTGCTCTGGTACACAGGCTTTCTCTCTGCTAGAATGATCTATACAAGGCACTTTTGTCCAGAGCCGATCCTCAGGGTCTTTAGACTTTTCTATCTGCTTCCCTATGTTGATTTGAGCTAGAAAAATGACTCACCATGATTTTTTCCATGGATTTCCCAATGAGGATTTGGTTTGGTACATTTTCTAGATCTGTTTGGAGGAGTGGGGGTGGGGTTGGGGGGGCAGCTCATGGGACTTCTTGCTACCCCTCCATTTTGGCTTCACTTCAGGAGAGTTTTTTAATCAAGGACCAACTGTAATGGAAAGCAGTGAAAACTGGTTTCTGAGAACATCCTGAAGGATTTTTCCAAAGAGGAGTCTGTATACAATATGGTTAACACCAACATCTTTGACTTAAGCCTAAAGTCTCCTAAGGTGACTACTATGAAGGACAAAAATGCTTTTTTTTCATATCTTTTTGCTTATTTTAAAATTCTATTTATTTTTAATTTATGAAATCAAACAAGCATTTCATAACATAGTAGAATTTTTTAAAAAGATAATTGCACATGAAACTGCAAATCTATTTTGTACAACTTACTATTCCTTTTAAATATATGATAAAGTTACCATGTAATTTTCTTTCTATTTTTCCATTTTTCTCCTTCCCTGACCTAGAGAAGGGTACCATTAGACCCAAATATGTATATAAATTTTATGTAAAAATAATTTTAAAATGTTTTTGCTTATTTTTTAAAAGGCTTTGTTTTTTAGTGTCACCTTCCAGGGAAGCAACATTATATACCTGAAAAGAACTGAACTAGGAGTCTCTAGATCTGTGACTGTGTGACCTGGGGGAGAAGTCTCTGGGCATCTGAACTATGGAGGTGACATTTTGTGGGCATGTGATAATGAATTAGCTATCTCAGAAAATGTTGCCAAGTGCTTAGAGCTCCTTGGAAAATACATACTCTCCAAGCACAACATTCTGCCAATTTTTGATAATGACTAGGGTGGTTGACCAAGAGGTGGAGCAAATATCAGTTCCATATGTACTTTTTATTTATTGATTTTAAAAAGGACTGGACTCATTATAACCAACAGCAGCCTTGAAGGCTGTCTGTCCTCAAACAAGGCACGACCCATATGTATGCTAAAATGATATAAGACTCTTTGACCAGGATGACCAAGACCTGTTCAGTGCTGACATCAAAAGAGGCATTTAAAAAAAAAGAAGTGATATTTATTGCCCTTAGGTGTCTGCTGGTGTCATGAAGGATGTTCTGGGCAGAGTCCCAGTAGAAGCAAGATTGCTTTTTGTGACAGAGTTCTTCAGATTTTTATTATGCATATGTGATATACTAATTGCTTAGGGCCCCAGAGCGCTGCAAAACTTCCTCTGTGGAATATTCAGGAATGTGGAATGCTGGGAGGAAAAAGTGGATGATAATTGTGTATTGCCCAGACATGACCATGTATGCTTCTTATATATGTATATGGAAGAAGAGTGTTGACTGTGTAGTCAGTAGAGGCAACTGAGTGGCTAGGGTGCTGGACTTGGACTCAGGAAGACCTGAGTTCAAATCCTGCCTCATGTATTTATTAACTCTGTGACCCTTGGCAAGTCACATAACCTCTCTCTGCCTCAGTTTCCTTATCTATAAAAATAGCCTCTGCAGTCCCTTTCAACTCTAATGATACAGGTTCAAAAACTGATTCTGTTACCAACTAGCTGCATGACACTGGACAAGTAATTTTCCTTCCAGGCCTCAGTTCCTACATCCATAAATGGAGGTCAGGTGAGAGGATCTCCAGCTTGCTTTCTTTTTCTTCTTCTTTTTAATCTTCAGCTTCTTAAGTCTTTGGATTCTTCCTGCCTGGAAAGGAAATTGGTATTAAAGTATGGGCCAAGATTGAGCCAATAGGTAGGGTTTTCACGGATTGCATTCTGAGGGTTAGAGGAATATGGGGCAAAAACTCAAGCAGATGATGAAAAATTATAGTGACTTTGAATCTATTTCTGTACTTGAGGACCTAGAGGACCATATGTCACCTTGAGGCTGCAGGTTCCTTGGATTCAGTCAAAGGGCCTCACTTGAGGACCTAGAGGGTCACATGTGGCCTTGAGTCTACGGGTTGCCCACCCCTCCCTAAACCATACTGTCTTCCCAGCATATGCTTCACCAGATCCCCAGTAAATGTGTGGGACTGTTTCTTCCTCATCTCAAATGCTCTTTGGGGCATATTCGGCATCCTCCGCTTGTCTGTCACTGAAGCTGTGCTGTGCTCTCAGGTCACGGAGTCAGAGACAGGGGTCAAACACACATCATCCTTTCAGATGCCCCTGCCCTCAGTTGGCAGGTCTGCCAATGGGAGCTGGTAGCCGCCGCTGTCGCCGCTGCTGCTGAGTTTAACATTTCTTCCTGAGAAGGAGAAACCCCAAATACTGCATTAACCTCCCAGCGCAACCTTCTGTGTGGGAAGCGTCCCTTCGGCTCTCTATTGCCCTGCTAATGTGTGTCTGCTTTCCAGCAACAGGAAGGAGGCTTACTCTACTCCCAGCTCTGCCTTTGGGACCTACTGACACCACACTCAGCTGCTGACCTCAGACACCTTGGCATGAATATCTCTTTCTCTCCTGGGGTCTAGAAGGCTAGGACTGGGTGGGTTAATGCCTCTCTCTACATAATTAGTATTTTTTTTAAAGAAAGACAAAATGTTTCATTCCAGAAAGTATAGTTTCTGAGTTCAGTATTTGGAATGAGACATTCTGGATTCAAATCTTGACTCATCTGTGTGCCCTAACCTTTCTGGCCTGTTTTCTCCACTATAAAATTAAAGGGTTGGAGTGGATGTCTAAGTCCTATGATCCCATATTCTTGGGGGTGGCCTTATGAAGAGATATGGTTTATAGATTTAGAGCTGGTTGATCAGAGGTCATCTAGTCAGACCTCATTTGACAAATGAGGCAACTGAGGTCCAAGAGTAAGTCACTTAACCTCCCTGGTTAAGATGTAGTAAGAATCAACGGTGTGATTTGAAACCAGGGCCCCTGACTCCAAATCCATAATTCCTTCTCCTATACCACACCAATGCGCTTTCTAGCTGAACCAGGGAGACAAACTAGCATTTGGAAGAAATATGGGAAGAGGGGAGTTAGAGGAGTAAATCGGGTTGATTTCATAGGATCATTGAGACCATTTAGTCTGGGGGTTCTTACCTTATTTGTGATATGGATCCCTTTGCCAATTTGGTGATCCCAGTGGAGCCCTTCTCAGAATAATAATGTATAAGATATAATGCATAGGATGACAAAGGAAGCTAATTATATTGTTATATAGTTATTGAAATATTAAAAAATCCCTAAGTTTGAAGACCAGAGTTAAGAATCCCTGATCTAATTCTACGACTGCATTTTGAAGAGGAGGAAAAAGAGAGGTGAGAAGCGGTGAAGGTGAAGACTTCCTCACGGATTTGAACCTTAGTCATGTGACTCCAAATGCAGTGCCATTTCTGCTGAACCCCCTTACAGTCAGAGCAACCGAGGCACAGAGTATTTTGTCTCCTGTTGCACATCCTTGAGTTTGGTTCTAAGCCTGAACCTTCAAGGAGGATTGTTTCTAATATTGACTCTCCTTCACTGAAGTTCTTTGAAAACTGCGGTGTGGTGGAACGATAATGTACATTTCTGTTGTGTTTTAAGGTTTGAAAAGTAACTTATGAGGTAGTTCATGCGTCATTTACTCTCATTTTACAGATGACAAAACCAGGCTCATAGAGATTCCGTGACTTGTCCAGGGCCATGTCACTAGGAAATGTCAGGACTGGGGCTGAAATGCACCTTTTAGATGCTGAGATGAGTGCTTTGTCTTCCTGCCTCAATTCAAGAACAACAAAATTATCAGATGTCTTCTTTGTGTAAGCCAGTACATAAAGGATTAGGAATCCAGTTTTTCTGTAAGGTAACATCTGTGCCTCATTTACACTCTTTATAGAACCATGGAATTTAGAGTTGAGAGAGACCCTAGAGATCACCTAGTCCAACCCCTTCATTTTATTGAGGTCCAGAGGGGGGAAGTGACTTATCTAAGGTCACATAGCAATTCACTGGCAGTCAGAGCTTTAACTTAGGGCTCCTGACTTCCAGTTCAGAGCCCTTTTCTCTATAGCACGTTACTCCTGATTATCAGTGGCAGGCTCAATATTAGGCTGATCACTTTCTCTGCCCTCTGTGACTTCACTTCTTCCCTTCTTCCCACTGTACCCTTCCCTCTGAATTCCTTGTTTCCCCACTTCCTAGACACAACAATAGCCCCTAGGCCAAGATGGACTGGGGCCAAGTAGTTGTATGTGTCTATACCGGGAAACTCCAAATGTGGTTTGCGTTTTCTAATTGTCCATTTCTCTATGGAGAAATGCCAATCCAAAGTGTTTTCCAGGACACTGAACAGGCCTGTCTTTCACCCTCATCCTTTTGTCTGAACTTTTAATTCTTGCCATTTGTTTGGGGATGGTCTCCTAACTGAAGAAAACTCTAGCACAAATAGCATGAGAGATGCATCCTCATGGGACGAATCAAATGCCGTAGAAATGGCAGGAGCAGCCTTGCTTAGGCATTTTTGCTCAGGAAGGAGCTACACACCATGTGTTCTAATTGGTTAGGTCTGTCTCCTAGTCATCAATTCCTCTATTCCTCTGCCTCTCCTCCCCCAACACACAATTTTCATTCTTGAGAAGTTTTTAGTGGCTGTCTTTGGAAAATGTAGCTTCGTCTTTTGAAGTTCCTCAGTAGAATAATCTATAAAGTTGACAGCACACATGTGGATCTATTTTCATGCATGTGTATCTATCTGTATTCCATGAAGGTATGTATATACATATATATATGTAATGTGTATATGTCTATGTGTATAGACATGTATGTACAGTATAGCAGCTATGGATGTTAGAAGGAGCACTTGACTTAGAACCAGAAGACCTGGGTTTCAATCTGGGGGTGTGTAGTAGGAAGGCCGAATTTATGATCTCAAATATAATCATGTATATGTTTGAATGGTCCGAAATCGCAAGGTATGAGAGATTCTCTAAGGAGAAAACAACAAGAAATTTATTCAGGCCCCACCGCAGCA
>CM053625.1:40618915-40644480 GCA_028646595.1 Phalanger gymnotis
TCTGTTGGAAGGGAAGAGGGGGCAGGTGAGGGGGAATGAGTGAATCTTGCTCTCATTGGATTTGACCTGAGGAGGGAATAACATACACATTCAATTGGGTATCTTACCCCACAGGAAAGAAGGAGGAAGCAGATAAAAAAGGGGAGACGATAGAGGGGAGGGCAGATAGGGGGAGGAGGTAATCAAAAGCAAACACTTTTGAAAAGAGACAGGGTCAAGGGAGAAAACTGAATAAAGGGAGATAGGATAGGAAGGAGCAAAATATAGTTAGTCTTTCCCAACATGAGTATTGTGGAAGGGTTTTGCATAATGATACACATGTGGCCCATGTTGAATTGCTTGACTTTTTAGGGAGAGTGGGTGAGGAGGGAAGAGGGGAGAAAATTTGGAACTCAAAGTTTTAAAAGCAAATGTTCAAAATAAAAGTTTCTACATGCAACTGGAAAATAAGATATGCAGGCAATGGGGCATAGAAATCTATCTTGCCCTACAAGAAAGTAAGGGAAAAGGGCGTGAGGGGGAGTGGGGTGACAGAAGGGAGGGCTGACTGGGGAATGGGGCAATCAGAATATATGCCATCTTGGAGTGAGGGGGAGGGTAGAAATGGGAAGAAAATTTGTAATTCAAACTTGTGAAAATCAATGCTAAAAACTAAAAATATTAAATAAATAATAAAAGAAAAAAAAAGACTAATCTATCCTCTCATCAGTGGTTTTCCATGCCTTCGTATCCAGCTCATTTCTGACAATCGTTAGCATTTACATAGTGCTTTCAGGTTGGTAAAGCACTGTCATACATTATCTTGTTGATTCTCATAACAGCCCTGTGATGTAGATGCTATTATTATCCCCATTTTATAGATGAGAAGACTGAGGCTGAAAGTGGTCTAATGACTTGCCCAGGGTCACACACCTACTAGGTATCCGAGGCAGGATTTGAATTCAGATCTTCCTGACTGCAGTTATCCAATATTTCAACTTCCATTTAAATCTTTTCTAGAAGAGTCACCTAACATGCTTCTTCTGGTTACATTAGTGTTTTGTGGATGTGATTCATTTCCTCTGTTATGTAAAGCCTCAGTTTTTTGGCTACTGAACACAGGTATCTCTTTTAAGAGTGCCAGCACTTACTAGCTGTGTGACCTTGGGCGAGTCACTTAACCCCAATTGCCCTGCCTTCCCCCTCTCCAAAAAAAAAAAAAAAGAATGCCCGCAGTTAGTGCATTTAGATGGTTTAAGAATTGGGGATATTCTTAATAGCCCTTGTTTGTTTTTCTGCCACTCTGCCTCTGTTGCTGTTGAGGTGGAAATGACACAGGACTGAAGCCTGTTTGGTGATTTTCCGTCTGTGTTTCATGGGCCACTGTGGCCAAAAATGTCATCACCTGGTGGTCAGCCTCCTGGCAATGAACCTCTTCACACTTGGCCAGACTGGTTTCTTGGACAGCAGGCACAGTCTGTCACTGGACCTGTCCTCCAAGCTTTCTCAGCGTGTTCAGAGGTACTATAGCTTGTGCCCCACTGGAAGAGCTTCGGAGAACCCACATTCTCCTCTCCATCATGAGGAGACATCAGAGGAAGACTCTTGTGTGGCTTTGACTAAACATCACAATTCCTCTTGTGTCGATGACTTCTTACTGTTTATGCAGGAAATCCCTCACGAGAGTCCTGTGAGGTAGGCAGCATGAATAGGGCTTATTCAAGCCCATTTCAGAGATGGGGAATATTCTGTAAACCAAGGCCCAGAGAAATCAAGCGGCTGATCCACAGCCTCTAAGCTAGTAAATGGCAGAGCTAAGGACTCTCTCCTGAGTCTAACATCAGGCCGTGGCTTTTCCCATTGACAGCTCCATGCAGCCTCAAAAGGGATGTTGCTCTGTCCCTTCGATTCATTTACAAATCAGTGAGCAGCATGTGGGTCTGAGGGTGACTAGGAAACCAAGTGAGACATACATGATGCTGCTAAGCTTGGGGACAGCAGAGATTCTGTTTGGGACGTGATAGGCAAGCTGAATTCTTAGTGGCCGTTTTCCTGCATTCTGTACCATTCCCTAGTCTCATAGCCTTTCCCGGAATAATGCTGTTTCTCTTATAGAGAAGGAAAAGTGGAAGGATCCTCCCCTCACCTAGTTACCAGGTCCTGAGTGTCTGGTTTCTCACGGTATGGCTCCTATCCAAGAAGGCCAGATGGTTGGTTAGAAATGAAATCTTTCACTGGAATAGTACACTCTTGGATCTATAGCATGGTCTCCTAGGCTTTGGGGGGAAATCACACATTGTGGTTATAGATCTTGAGGAGACCTTAGCTGTCTTGTCTTCCTTCCTCTCCCTCTTCCCATATTATATCTGAGCAGCTGAGGTCTAGAACGGTAAGTGACTTGGCTAAGGTTATAGAGATTATACGGGGTAGAACCAAGATTTGAACCCAGGTCCTCTGACTCAAGTCCAGTACTCCTTCCACTGTAGCATGCTACCTTGGGAGAGTGTTTGTTCCTTTATGTCCCACCCAATCCCAGAGGAACCAGGGGAGGGGGATACACTGAGGAGATCTCACTATATCTGGGTGGATCCTGGGAGAAGGGCTTTTTAGCACAAAGTTACACAGGAGTCTTGCTGCTGGTTGAATTGCTTGGCTCTGAGGACCGAAGCTCCCTCTCCTTGCTTTAATCTTACTGTTTTTCTTCATTCCTAGAATTGCACAGGTCACTGTGTTTTGATGATGTAACCCCAGTGTGTTTTTAAAATAATTTTTTTTCTTATTTTGAACTTGACAAATACCAAGAAAGACAAGCCCTTCCACATATGGAGAAGAAGAGACAACAAGGATTGCACATGAAGCTCCAAATCTCCTTTGCCGCCTTCTCCCCCTTGACTTTTTTTTTTAAGTATATAATCAATTCACTGTGTTAGTTTCATAGCTGTCTTGCATAACTGCCATCTTGGTGTCTTAATGCACTGACTATTGGTCTAGTTTCCACAGGCAGAAAGGTAGAGGACCTCACTTGTAGGTGAATACAATTAAGAAGAGTCTGAGGTGGAATTCAAGGCAAGGTCTCCAGACTCCAGTTCCACACCATTTATTAGGCCACATCATTGCCACTTAATCTCTCTCAGTCTCAGTTTCCTCATCTGTAAAATGAGGGAGTTGAACTAGATATGCTCTCGGAGGACCCTTCCAGCCACAAATCTACAAGCCTATCATCTACCCTAACTTGCTTATTTTCCAAATGCTGCCGCTGAGTCTCCAAGAGGGATGACTGTTTTGGCCAAGGTCACCCATGGAGAACGTCTCATTGTGTACCCTAGCTCAGGGTCTCAGTCACAGTAAGCACTTGGGACATGCTTGTTGAGCAAATGAGAAAGGTACTAGCAGAGTGCTGTAGAAAGAGAGCCAGCACTTCCAGAACTGGGGGTGCAGAAGAGACATCTCAGAAAATCTGAGTGGAAGAGGGCAAGCCAAGATACCAGTGTGGCATAAAGAGCTTTTCACTGGGCATCAGGAGACTTGGGCTCTGCTTTATTGTATAACTTTGCAGAAATAAATTTACTTCTCAAAAATACGAAAATTAACGTAAACTCCCCTCCCTACAGATGTGGAGTCAGTTGATGTAGGTTCAAATCGTGATACTGAACCTTGCTGTGACCCCGGGCAGGTCATTTGACCTCTTTGAGACTCAGTTCTCTCATCTATAAAATGGGAATAGGAGCCAGTGTGGTATACTAGAGAAAGGGTCATCTTTGAAGTCAGGAAGCTGGGAGTTCCAGTTCTCCTTCTGAGATATATTAGCTTTGTGACTATGGGCAAATCACTTGACCTCTCAGTGCCCCCAAGGCAAATCTTTAAGATTCTAGTCTTCATTGATGGAGAGAAGAAATCTCAGCTCTGACCACTGCTTTTCCTTCCCCTCCTCCCCACAAAAAGGAATAATAATACTTGCGCTACCCATTTCCCATGATAATTAAGTGCTTTCAATCAATTGGTCATTCGGTCAATAAGCTTTTATTAAATATGTTTCATTTTTTTGTACTTGTATTCCAGGCACATAGCAAATGCTTAATTTGGTTGATCGATACTAGGCATTATGCAGGACTTTGGCTATACATCCAAAAAATGAGACAGGCCCTGCCCCCAAGGAGCTTACATTCTAAGGTGTGTTTTGATGCCCTTAAAGTACCGCATGGAAATGAGAACTTATACTGTTGTTGGGCTTATTATAATCTTGCCCTACTTCTATCCCAGAGCTTCTGTGAAGAAAGGACAAAACAGTGGTTGTAAGAGTGTTTTGAGCAGTACGCTGTATTTTTGCCAGATGTGATGGCAATACAAATAATTATAATAAATGTTTGTCGAATTGATCTGAATTATTTTGCTCAGCCCCACATGGTGGAGCAGGCTTGTTTTTCTCAGCAGAATGGCAGAGACATCTGAAGTGAAGAAGGCGAATTTCATGTTCCTGAGGCTCTGACTAAAGATCAACAAATTTACTCTTGTTTAAAAAAGAAAAGGAGAAAAAAAGTGGTGTGTGTTTCAGCCTGTAATTGGCTCCTGAGAAGCCTCTCTCCTCGTGTTCCCTGGCCCCAACCATCCGCACTTATCTCATTCTTGGCAACCTCCCATTTTCAAGTAAGACGTGGCAGCAAAGTATTCTGAGGCTGTGCCAAGGAGCAGATTGTTGTAGGAAAAAATGTCTCTCGTGTGCTCTGCTGAGCTCAGCTTCGGAGAGGAGGCAACAGAGTGATCCGGGGAGGGAAGGGAAGGGAAGGAGCTGGAGGCAGGGCTAGCCTGGCCTTCACCCAGGTGTCCAAAGTGCCCAGGTCCCTGTCTATATCCTTTGGGTAGGTCCTCAGGTAGCCCCAGTGGCCTTGCTCAGGGAGGCTTTGCTGGAGGCCCAGGAGTTAGCTTTTGGAGTAGATGTAGATGTCTTGGATGGGGAATGGAAGGGACCAGGAAAACTTAAAGTTCTAAACTCTGCCTCAGAAACTGGGCCTGGAGTTAGGAAGTCTTGAGTTTAAATCTGGCTACAGATACTTACTAACTGTGTAATCCTGGGCAAATTACTTAATCACTCTCTGCCTCAGTTTTCTCTAAGGTAAAATAGAGATAAAATAGCCCCTACCACCCTGGGTTGTTGTGAATATCAATGAGATAATATTTGTAAAGTTCTTAGCATGGTGCTTGGCATGTAGTAGGCACTCAATAAATGCTTATTCCCCTTCCCTTCCTTTCTGGAGACTCTTCTATCTTTATAATCTTATGATCTCTAAAGTCTTTTCCAGGGCCCTTGACTGAATAGCCCGAAATGGTGCAAATGTACAGGAATGTGGAAGGGAAGAGGCCAGCTTTTAACGTGGATGTTGAGTCTATATCCTGTCTTCTTTCCAGAAAACTTTTCAGCCAGAAAACCAACTGACCTGTGGGTCCTTCACCCTTGCTTCTTCAGGAAAGTGTCATATCACCCGTTAAGACGCTGCCACATGTGAAATCCAGCTAAGGAAAAACAGAGTGGGAGGCCCAGGGCAGTAGGAAAAGATGATGACTTTGAGGTTAAACATCTGTATTTGTCTGTAACAAACATCTGGGAAACATACATCTCAAAATTATGTCATTTGCCTTGAAAAGTGATCCTGGGCAGAGAGGAATGGTTTTCTCTCAAACCCTGAATCCTGGGTTAGGAGGAGGGGGCAGGGGGCCAATCTACAGCCTCTTAGGCAGGCAAAGACTGAGGTAGGGGGTGATGTAGGTGTCATGGCCCTATCTCCTTTCCTTCTACTTTGCAGATTTAAGATTGAGATGGAGCAGTGGTTAGAGCATGGTGTCAATGAGGTTAGGGTTATGGGTCCATTCTCATGGCCATACAGCTATACACAGAGGCAAAGATCTGATATCTACTCACAGAGTGCTCTTCCCCCTTTCCCCCTCACTCCCAAGTCCAGTTCAGACTCTGAAAAGCAAACATGTAGCTCAGTCAGTTGAGTGTGCCCTGGTGGAAGAGGATCGGCAGAAACGTCTTCAATGTGAGAAAAGCCGTGAGAGGTTGAGCGTTTTGTTCAGCTGTTGAACATTTCTTAGGTGCCTACTGTGTGCAGAGCACTGTGCTGGGTGCTCAGGGAGTTGCAGTATTTTGATAAGACAGGTCCCCGTTCTCAGACAACCTATGGACAAGATTGTGAATCCCCAAGGGAAGGCAGACAGCTGTGGGGTGGAATGTAGCATTCATGCAGCAATGGGCGACTGTTAATTAGTACCACCCTTCCTCTAGCCTCCAATAAGAAAGTGTCGGGTCATTCTGATGCTTGTGATCAGGGCATGGCACAATGACCACCACTAGGTATGCTTCTTGTGGGAGGCAGAATGGTGACCTTGGATTGGGATATAAGAGAAAGTACTTGTTAGGGCACTCACAGTCATTGCTCTTATGTGAAGGAAAGGCACTGAATGTGTGGGTAGAATGATGGTGTGGAGATTTGGGAGCCTCTAAAAGGAGGGTGCTTGCACCTGGATTTGTAGGGATATGGAAAGTAGATACTGGGTTTGGCTTTGGTGGGCCAAAATAGAGACTGTCTGGCTCTGGGTTCTGGTGTCCCCTCATGGAATCATATCCGTATTTTGGTGTCTGTGGTAGTGACCTTAGACAAATGGAGTGGTCTAGTCTTGAACACTAGGGCTTTTCTACACAAGATAGGCAAACACTTGGAGAGAAGATGACAGACGGAGAGTTTGAAACGTGAGCGTAATTAGTGAGAAGAGCATATGCGCGTGTAGGACTGTGTTCAGACTAGGGCATGTGCCCTCTGGTTTGCAGTTTGTGAGCTGCCTTCTGTGGTGATGCCCGAATCCATTGCAGCATCATAGATTTCTAAGAGGTCATTTATTCTAACCTCATTTTATAAATGAGGAAACAGATGGGAAAGGGTTCCTGGCCTGCTTTACAGGCTGCCTTATTGTGGAAAGTAAGGGGCCCTTGGAAGGCTTCTGGACCAGAGATCTCTCCCGGTGGCAGTGGCCTATTAATCCAACAGCAAAGGATATGATTGTCCCAGGACCCCGGATTTGAGGGGATACAAACTTCTATTTTATGCCAAATTTCATTATAATTAATCATTTTTCAATGAGGGGGATCCTTGGGATGGTGCTCTTCCAGGTTGCCACCTGTTGTTAAGATATCTTAGTTCACTGCCACCATAGCATTTTATTCCTTTGGATTGAGTAATATTGGCCTTTTCTAGTCTTCTCTTGTAAAATGTGAGCCTCCTGAGGAAGGATAAGGATCACTGACACTTCAGGGAGAGTATATTTATCACTCACACTTAGATGTTCTTTCTTATTTGTTCCTCATAGAAGTGGCTCCCAGGATTCCCAGGAAGGAATGACTAGAAATCAGGCCAGGTGGAAATAAATATGACAAAGTTTAGGCTTTCCTATTTTGATGAGGGTCAGGACTGGGCAAAGATGTTGATAGTAGATGGCATTGATTCCTGGCACTTTATATGTATGCCTTCCTTCTTTCTTGATTAGAAATAGTGATGACGGAATGCTTTCTGCCCTCAATCATGTATTTAATCTTTCTGCAATCCTTTTCTTGGGCCCTGCGCCCCCACCACGTTGGGATGAAAAACCTGAAATCACAATCCTTGTAGACTTTATAGTCGAATGGGGGAAAACACAGAAATAAGTACAAAATGAGGCAGCATGTACTAAGGGAGAGAGAGAGACAGAGAGAGACAGAGAGAAAGAGAGATAGCAGAGAGACAGAGAGACACAGGGAGAGAGAGACACACACACACAGAGTCAGAGACAGAGACAAAGACAGAGAAAGAGATACACAGAGAGAGACACATACACACACGGAAAGAGAGAGAGAGAGAGAGACAGACAGACAGAAGTATAAGCCTTTGCTGGGGCGGGGCGGTGAGGTGACATCCACAAGAAGGAAAAGTCATTTCCTTCCAGGGCGATCCAAAAGGACCTCATGGAAGAGATGTACGAGATGGTTCTTGAAGTACGACTGATTTCAACAAATTAAGATGCATGTGGTAGTCTTCCCAGTAAGTGGAGACAGCATGGGCAAAGTTGCGGAGGTGAAAAATCACAGGAGGTATCTGGGAATTGGTGAATAGTTGTGTTGGAACAGAGTATGCTTAGGGGAGCCATTGGAGATAAGGCTGGAAAGATAGGTTGGGCCCAAAGTATCTTGGGCCCAGAATTAGCAGGATGAGGAGTCTGGACTTCATTTGGCAGGCAGTGAAGGCACCTATCAGGAGGGGGCAGAAAGGGATTATCCTTGGTTCTAGAATAGCCCATGGCATGTTGTGAGTGCCCTTAATACTGCCCACCTGATGATGTGGACCAAGGAGACATTATTAGGTACGATTCATAGTAAGCTAGGTCTATGGGCTCTGTCTCTTCCCCACTGCTGAGGGAGAAAACAGTGTCTCATGACAGATAGCCTCCAGCTCCATCCTTCAGTAAAGCTTTCTTGAATGTTCTTTTGAGACTAGGGCTTCCATAAACCTATCTGACTCCTCTAAGAAGACTACTGAGTAATAATATTATTAAAATAACTATTAGTAATAATAACAGCTCACATTTTGGCCAGTATTTAAGGTTTACAAAGCATTTTCTTCATACCCCTGTAAGGTAGGCAGTATAAATATCACCCTTTCTGCCCCACCCTCCTCCATTTTATAGGTGAGTGAACTGTTCAGAGAGAAGTCAGCTCACTTTCCCAAGGACATACATATGTTCTGGATTCTTTCATCATTCTTTTCTCTGCTTTCTGAAGGATAGAAGGAAAACCCCACACGTCTCATCTTTTGAAAAATCATGCTTGTGTGCATTGTGTCTTTGTACATGTGTATGCACGTACGTGGGTGTATACGTGCACTGGTCTGTATGTCTATGTATACACATATTTCAATGAGGGAGAGACATCTAGCTGTACTGTGAAAACATTAGGCAGGGCATTGTGGGCTGGGAACAGCTTAGCTCAGATCACTGCCTATGGTGTAGCTTGCATTTTGGATAGAAAAGACTTGATCTCCACAGTCTATCAAATGCTAAACTCCTTTCTAGCAGCACTGGGCCTTTTGCCTTTCACTCTGAATGGTATCTTTGCTCTCAAACGTGCATAGGTGTTGAATCTAATACAATAGAATCTCACCACTCGTCAAATCATGAACGGCTTCGATTTCATTAATTACTGGATTCTTGAATGTGTTCTCACAGTTTTTAGATCTTTTCTTCTATTTGCTATTAAATTAAACCAGCTCCCTTCTTCCATTTGCCTCAGTGCTCACCGTGGGATGAGCTCATCTGGTTATAGAGAGGGTTATTTGCTGTGACTGGAAGAGTGGGGAGAGGGACACCTAGGTTTACCCCATTTGCCCTCTGACCTCTCTAGGTTCTATTGCCCTGTAGCAGGTCAAACAGTACATGGTAAGGATACCCCACCTCTCCTGGCCTGGCCTTAGTTCTTCATGGGGAGCTGACATCGTGTTAACTTCAAAATAATCTGAAGAAATTAGGGCAGAGTAGCCTTTGCCAAGTCTGCCAGCCTGGAACCTGTCCGCCTTTCTCCTGAATCACCGCCAGAGCTTGCTTAGCCCTGCCTATCTGTTTCCAGGCTAGGGAGAGGCCAACACAGCCCACAACCAGCACTATTGGCCCTGTGCTATCCCTCCTGAGCTCTGGATGAGGAGGACCAGTGAGCCCCAAGCTCCAAGGAGGAGGTGACTCAGAAGAACTTTCTGTCAGGACTTTAGGCCAGTTTTTTGAAAAAAAAATCCCCTCCAAAATAGTTGGGTTATTCCTTCCCTGTCTTCTTATCTTTAATAGAAGATGGAGGATCTCTGTAAGACCACAGAAATAGAGGGGAAATGGAAAGGAGCCAATGAGTCTGGGTTCAAGTCCTGACTGCTATTAATTGACTTATATGAACCCAGGCAAGTCAGTGGACCTCTGAGATATAGGGGCTCTGTATCGGTTGAAGGAGGTGGTTAGATAAATTGCTCTCTAAAACTCCTTCTAGCTCTATATCCAAAAATCTATACTTGGTCTCAAAGCTTCATGGCTTAGGAGAATTTAAAAAAAATGTCATTCAACTGGGATTAACTCCACTGTCTCTCCTAGCAGGATGTTTGGAGGGCATCAGGGCTTCCCCTTCCTTTCAGCACTCTCTCAACACTCAGTGAATCACAGTTCACGTCCTTGAAAGCTTCATCATCAGTGTAGCCGTTGACCAGTTAACAAGCCCAAATGA
The DNA here is from genome assembly GCA_028646595.1 of Phalanger gymnotis. Classification (NCBI taxonomy): domain Eukaryota; kingdom Metazoa; phylum Chordata; class Mammalia; order Diprotodontia; family Phalangeridae; genus Phalanger; species Phalanger gymnotis. The sequence continues at coordinate 40,629,174 of CM053625.1, forward strand.
GAAAGCTTCGTCAGCAATCCATGCATGTTTCTTCAGAGTGGAATAGTGTGCCCCCAAATCTTTCCTTTCTGACTCCAGGTCACAAAGTTCCTGGTATACTGAGGAACAGGAGAATTCTCTTCTCTGGAACAAGAAGATTGGACCTCCTTAACCTTCTAGCTCTAAATCTGTGGTCTATAAGCTCAAGCCTTATTCTCTTCGCAGTTTCCCTCACTACCTGCTAGGGCAGGCTGGGGGCCAGGAGGGACATAAAAATACCAGAAAGGGAATTGGTTTGTATAGGGTTACCCAGATGTCAGTGACTAAGCTGGAGGCAAAAATCCAGTTCTCTGCCAGGAAAATAGATGGTTTTAGAAGTGCATAGTGTTGGATATGGAATCAAGAAGACCTGAGTTCAGCTCTTGCCTGAGACACATCTAGCTGTGTGAATCTGGACAATTCACTGACTTGTGTTTAACTTCAGTTTCCTCATCTTTAAAATGGGAATGTAATAGCATCTACCTCATAGGGTTGTTGTAAGGATAAAATGAGACAACATATGTAAAGTGAGTTGCAAATTTTAAAGCATTATGTAAGTTCTGGTTGTTATTATTATTAATGATTATTGTTTTAAATTATGATTATGCATAATGGTGAGAGGAGACCACACTCTCCCCTTTTTGAGAATTCAGGTCAATCCAGGGGTAGGCCGGAGAAACAGCCCATGTCTGAAGGTAGGGATTTTGGGGAAATGGTTCTTTGGTCTTGTGCTCCCACACCCAATGACGATATTGGATTTTTGGATTTTAGCCTTTTTGATTTTTACCACAGCAGGCACCAAAGTGGGAGGAGGAGAGTTTTGTGGGAATATGGATTGGGTCATTTTCTTTGAATGTTCAAGGCCCCTTGAAGGAAGCTGTGGCCTACTTAGGCTGCATTGAGAAGCTAATCCATTGAGCTTCTAAAATTAATTTATGTTTGTTTCCCTGGACCTTGTTCTCCTTACCCTTTGTGACTAGACTCAGATCTATGACTAGAATAATTGAACCAAACAAATGGACTCTGCTGCTGCCTTTGATCTTATGATCGTTACTACCTGCCTGGACTGGTGCAATAGCCTCTAAATAGGTCTTTCCACCTCCACTCTGTTTTCAAACAATTCATTTTTCCTATCTCTCACAATTTCATATTTCTTATGCTCCTCAACAATCTTCAGTGACTCCCTGTTGCCTGATCCCAAAGGAGTATGATTTCCAAAATTCTTATTCCAATAATATTCCCGCTGTAATATTCACTCTCCTCAGAGTTCCCCTTCCACCCCACCCTCCAATCTTGCATCGCTTTGTCTTTCCAGCCATCACTGCAAGCTGCCACTTACTGGGCATCTAATACTTGGGCAAGTCACTGAACATCTTTGGGCCCAGTTTTGTGAACTGTAAAATGGGTGGGGCGTGGAAGTTCTCTTCCAGTTCTATGTCTCCAATCACATGACCTTATCTTCTGTTCCCCGATAATGCACTGGACTTCCCTTTCCTCTCCCTCCTTACCTGTTTATTCCTGATAGCTAATGTTGTTGTTTAGTCGTTTCAGTCCTGTCCAATGCTTTGTGACTCCATTTAGAGTTTTCTTGGCAAGGATACTGGAATGGTTTGCCATTTCCTTCTCCAGCTCATTTTACAGATGAGGAAACTGAAGCAAACAGAATTAAGTGACTTGCCCAGGGTCACACAGCTAGTAAGTGTCTGAGGCTGGATTTGAACTCATGAAGATGAGTCTTCCTCACTTTGGTCCAGTGCTCTTTCCGATGTGCCATCTCTCTGCCCCCTGATAGCTAATACCATTTACATAGCACTTTAAGGTTTGCTCAGTGCTTTACATATAATATATAATTTTATGCTTATAGCAACACCATGAGGTAGGTGCTATTACTCTCTTCATTTTATAAATGAGGAAACTGAGACTGAGAGAGGTTAAGTGACTTGCCCAGGGTCACCTAGCAAAGTGCCTAAAGCGAGATTTGAAGTCAAGTCTTCTGACTCCAAGTGCAGTGCCCTATCCACTGTGCCACCTAACCGCCTTGACGCATTCATTCAATTCCAACTCAAATGCCACCCATTCTATAAATCTTTTCTTGATTCCTTTACCACATAACAACCTTCTGGTTTAGATCTCACATAGCTATTTGTTCTGCGTGAACTTCAAGTTTATGTTAGACCAGATGGCCTCTGAGGTCCTTTCTAATTTTGGACATTTGGGGATTTTTTGCTTCCATAACCTTTTAATAAATTTATCATATGTTATTCTAAGAACCTTGAAAGCAAAGCCTCCATTTTGTCTGAATTCTGCGTCTTTCCCACGGTGCCTAGCATAATATTATACACACAGTAGGCATTTAATCAACTTTTGTTGTTATTGGAACTCCAGGTATAGGATACATAGGCTTGCTGTTTAGGGGAGATAATGTGATATTATCAGATGGCAGGAATAGTAATCATAGCTGCCGTTTTTATAGCAGGCACTGTGCTAAGTGTTTTGCACTTATTTTTTCATTTGATTCACTTACAATCTTGGGAGGTTGGTGCTATTATTATCCTCATTTTATAGATTAGGAAGCTAAAGCAAAGAGAGGTTAAGTGACTTGCCCAGGGTAACACAGCTAGTAGATGTTGGAGGTCAGATTTGAGCTTAGAACTCTTAGTTCTCTTTGAGGAACTCTAGGTGATGTGTAAGGTGCCAGAAAGTTGCAGATGAGCAAATGTCCCAATTGTCAAAAAGGAGACAGTGGCGGCTTCTGAAAACTATAAACCCCCAAGGGTTCTTCCTTTGAGATCTGTGGGCTTTTTTTTAGTGACTGTGCTTTGATAGGTTTCTCTTGTAATCTCATGTATTTTATTTGGTGCATTTAAAAACTTTCTAAGAAAGGGTTCATAATCTCCATCAGATTACCAAAGATATCTATGACACAAAAAAAGTCTAGAACCTGTATTATAGACCGACTTTTGATATGAATTCCCAGCAAAACAATTTTAGAATGATCAAAGAGATCCTCTGTGCTTCCTCTGAAAGACAATAAATGAGCATTAGGAGCCATCAAAGGTTCACTAACAAAACGTGTCATACCAAGCAAATCCCAGGAGAGAAGAGAAAGGTGAACTTTTTGTAATCACTACATTTGGAAGTTATTTTGCGAGAGAAATTTTTATGAAAAGGAGTTAAAAAAATAAACTAATGAGCATTCTGCTCAAGAATCAATTTTGGAGACTAAGTTTAAGCCTGATATTGTGTTAGAGTTGAAAGGGGTGGTTATTACATTGCAAGAAAATTGCTACGTGCTGCTCTTCCAGATGTATGTAGCCTGCTTCATTCTATTCTGGAATCTTTCTTCCTGTCTCAGTGACAAATCATCCTGCACCACATCCTCTCCTGGCACTTTGGAATGCAAGCATCTTGTGTTCCAGCTGGTGTTTCTGACCTTTTGCATTCAAAGTTTAAATGTACTGTCTTGCTGCCGTCTATTTCTGCAGTGTGCCCAAAGTACTAATTTGCTAAGCCATTCTTGTTTCTCCCCCTACCCTCCCATTGCCCAGTGGAAACCATATTGAAGAACTCTCAAAAATCACTACCACCCCCTCTCCCCAACACATTTTGAACCAGGTCAGTTTTTTTTTAAAAATAAAAATTTTTGAGGGGTTAGTTTCATGGGCTGTGCACATAGTAGGTTTTCAGTGAGTGGCAATGAATAGAAAACAACTTTTTTTCTCTCTCATAGTTTGGGAAAAACATTGTTGCCAGGAGAAATGCATGAGTTGACAGAGTCCAGTCAGTTTTGCTCAGTGCTTTACATATAATATATAATTTTATGCTTATAGAAATAAGTTCTGTGACAAGGACCTGTTAGGCCTTACCTGTGGGTCAAGTAACTGATAGGTCAGGGAAGTAGGTATTTGGTATTATCTGCTTGGGGTAGAGCTTTTACCTCCAAGTAGCATGAAACTTTGTCATTAGCTTCTTTTGGGACTAGAGAATACGGCTTGTTACAAAGGTGGGCAATTGGGCTGGGTAGGTCTGGTGACTCAGGCTTCCTCTCAGAGCCTCTACAAATCCTCCTGGAGTATCCCACTTAAAAGGTGACACATAAACGAAAGAGTGGGATATATAATGTAGATAGCCAGAGGGGTGATGACCGTGGAGATGTATGACAGCTGAAATTTGAAATGAGTTTCTGAGCATATCGATGTATTAAGTAATGCATGCCAATTGCATAACAAATCAGGACCAGGCTTCCTCAGCTTGGCACTGGACCCTGGATACAGGTAGAAACAGATTTTATGTATTAAAAGAAAACAATTAATAGAATTTAAACTAGGCTACAAGATTAGGTAATATTAGGTAATCTGATTTCTAATTGGAGGAAAGATTAGGGCTTTCCAGGTTGGGAGGAGGAGAGTAAAAAGGTACATCCACTGAAATCAAAAAAAGAAATGTCACACACTGTTCAAGTGTCTGTATTCAATCAAAGGAACGAGGAAACATTAACCGACTGGTCAGTGTGGTACAGTTTTCAGATTAGACATGGTTTGCTACAACTGTGAGAAAACTCTTTGCATCGTTCTTTGGGTCTGACTGGGTTTCTGATCAGCATAAACTAGGTCCTTAGTTAAGGATCCCTAAGCAGCAGCCAGAAGTGGCCCAGCTTCCCAGCCATGCACAGCCGCTAAAGTTTTCTTACAATTCCTGCAATTGAATAAAGTTTTCTCATAGGAAAGAAAGTGACTAGACCCATAATTTAATAGAAAGGGAACTGAGCTAGCTCCAGAATCAAGTCACAAGATAGAGTCAATATGCTTCACTCAGTTTCCACAATTCTCACAGATACTGGTTAGACTCAATATGACTGAAACTTAGACCTTGAAAATGAGTATTTGTGTGCGTGGAGTAAGATGTTTGTGGATATGGGCATGAGTGTAGATGTGAGTGAGAGTGTACATGTGTATAGATTTGTGTGAGTGTATTGTTGGGTCAGTCGTTTTTCAGTTGTGTCTGACTCCGCATTTGGAGGTTTCTTGGCAGAGATACTGGAGTGGTTTGCCATCTCCTTCTCCAGCTCATTTTACAGATGAGGAAAGAGAGACAAACAGGGTTAAGTGACTTGCCCAGGGTCATATAGTTAATGAGCATCTGAGGTCAGATTTGAACTCAGGACAATGAGTCTTCTTGACTGCAGGCCCAGCACTCTATCCACTGCACCACCTAGCTACCCTTGTGTGAGTGTATGTATACATGTGAATTTGTATATGTACATGAATATGTATATGTATGTTTGGCCATGTACCTATATTTTAGTTTATATTGCACACATAGGTGACTATATATGTGCATGCATGAGTGTGTATAGGGTTTGTATGTGTATTAGCACATATGTGTGTACATGTATGTGAGGCTGTGAGTACATGTATATGTATATATAGGATAGGTAAGTATGTACATGTGAGTTGTGTATGAGGTATGTGAGTGTGTTTAAGGTATGTGAATATGTGTATGAGATTTATATGTGTGGAGAGTGTATGTTGGGGGGTTATTGCACATGTGTGGGGAATATGCACATGTTTGGAGGGTATGGTGAGCCTGTGTTTATGTGTGAGATAGTTTCTGCATATGACTAAGATTTTATGTGTATATAAGGGGAAGGAATTGGGTTGGGGAATCAGTAACTCTGATCTGAGATACACACACACACACACACACACACACACACGCTTCACCCCTTGCTTGGAATATACTCCCTTCCTCTCCCTCTTCTCACATCCTGAACATCCGTTAGCATCCAACCCAAGTCCCATCTCCTCCTTGCAGCCTTCTCTGGCTATTCCAGGACACATTGATCTCCATTTTCTGAGTTCCTTTTGTACTTAGTGCCTGAACCTCAGTTTTGGCCTTTCATCAAATCCTGCCTTGGACTGAGATTCAACTTATTCAGATGTGAATGTCTTCTCTCACCGAAAAGATGTCAGCTCTGAGGTCAGGGACCCTTGCCACATCCTGTGGAGTGTGCTGGTTGTTGTCTGGGTGAGGCTCCCCAAAAGGGCAAGGGTGACCTTGTCCTAAATGACTTCATGGAAAACAGGTCATGCCAGACTATCCTCATTTCCTTTTTTGACAGGGTGACTAGACTGGTACCTCAGGGGAACATCCCAGACTTGGGATATTTAGATTTTGCCAAAGCCTTTGAAAAAATCTCTCATTTTCCTTAAGGTGGAGAAAGAGCTGGATCAGTTAGGAGGATTTGGCTTTGCTAGAATAGTCATCAGAGCCCAAAGAAAAGCCATTAATGGGTCAATGGCCCCTTGGAGAGAGGTCTTTAGTAGAGTACCCCAGGGATCAATCCATGACTTTGTGCTGTCCAGCATTTTTATCAGGGACATGAATAAGCCACTGAGAATCACATCTGCAGATGACATGAAACACGTCATGTTGGATGACAGAATTAGCATCTGGTCAGGTCAGCATGATAGAACGAACCTAATAAGATGAAATGCATAGAGAGAAAAGTAAAGTTAGGTCAAAAAAAATCAACTCTACTTAGTTAAGTAAAAACAGCAGACATGCGGCTAGATGATCATTTAGGTGAAAAGTATTTGAGGCTTTTAGTTAACAGCTCCACGTGTGAGGCAGCAGTGACATGATGGCCAAAATGCTAACGCTGTCTGTGGCTGCTTTAAAGAGAAGCGTAGGGTTCAGAACGAGAAAGACAATAGCTCCTTGATACTCTTAGTGAGGCTGCAGCTGAGGAAGGATATAGATAAATGGGAAAATGTCTAAGGTAGGGTTACCAGGATGGTGAAGAGACTTGACCTCATGCTAGATGAGGATGGACTGAAGGAACTGGAAGAGAAAACTTGGTGGGGAGCATGATGGCAGGCTTCAAGTATAGAAGGGCTGTCAGGTATGTGACACAGACCACCATGGCTCTCAGTGCCTGGGAGGGCAGATAGATTACATTTCATCATTCTTCCAAGGTTCTTTGGTACCCTTAAGGGGATCTTGGGTGAGGGAAGTAGTGCCTATGCTCTCTGCAAATGGCTCCAACCCCCCTGATATTGTTTCCTCAGTTGTAGGGGATGGTCCCTTTCACCCCAGTTCCATTTGACCACTAACAATCATATTACTTTTTACAAAGGCACATTTACTTCAAAATATATAATCAGTCTCCTCCCCCTTTGAGCCACATTTGTCTCTGGGAAGGGGAAAGGATTCAGGTTCATAGCTTAGCTCAGTCCCAGTTCAAACTCCAGAAACCCCTCTGGGCTTCAGCCCAAAGTGTCCTGGCTTCTCTGGGCTTCCAAGCTGGGCTGGCTGGCAGCACCATCCTGCCTGCAGGTCTATCTCAAAGGTCATCATGACTTGAACTGGAGTCCCTCTGGTGTCTGAAACTGAGGACAAACAATACAGAGCAAAAGCAAATACCCCCAGGCCCATTTCTTGGAACCAGGGTGAAAGAGGGAGAACAGGGGAAAGAAAGTTCATGGCATCTGTGTTTGGAATTAATGCATAGCAAGAAGGAGCAAACAGAAATGAGTGGCCAAAAAAAGTGATGGTCTCAGTTTCACCAGTTTTAAAGATACAGACAGCCAATCAAAGGAAGCTATACCCACCCACATGGTAGGAGATGCAGAAGGCCCCACGTTAGGCCATCTAGATGTGCTCCAGAGGCTCCTCAAGGGAACTTTAACAAGGGTTACATGTTGAACAAGGATCAGACTTGTGTTTGGTGTCAGAGATTTGAAATAGCAGCAATGTCTAGAAGCTGCAGAGAGGGTGGATTTAGGCTTGATATACGGGAAAACTTTCTAGTGATTAAAGCTGTGTGAAAGTAAAGGGGCTGCCTCTGTCCCCTCTCAGTGAAAGTCTCCAAACAAAGGCCGGTTGGCCATTCCTCAGAAGCATTGTAGAAGTCACAATTAGGTTGGACTAGGTGACTTCTGAGGCCCTTTTGGGCTCTTCTATTTTTTTTTTTTTTGTGCTGTGATTTTGCAACCTCATTATGCATTATGGGATTTACTGGTGTCTGGATAAGGCTACTAGAAAGGAGAGGGATGGGAGTGAGGCCTTGTCATTATGCCCTCTCTCCCTGTAATAGAAAGTGATCTGGGTGGTTATCCTCTGAGGTCATTGAAGTCATTCCTTCCCTTTTCAGTCCTCTCTGAAGGACTTAGGGGTGTGTGTGTGTGTGTGTGTGTGTATGTGTGTGTGTGTGTGTGCATATGCACACACCCATGGTATAATAGATAGAAAAGCCTTCAAGTTAATTCCTCTTTATGAATCTGTGCTATAAGCTCAGGTGCATTGTCATGATTACACACCACCCAAGTTTTTTTCTGGGCCTTAGTTTCTTGCTTTGTAAAAGGAGGAGATTAGACAAGATGATCTCTAAGGTCCCTCCCACCTCTGACGTTTGATGCCCCTTTGATGGTAAAGCAGTCCTATTCTCTGATGCTGAGTCCCTACAGTAGCAACTTCCACCAAGTTACAGAACAGGGTAGTTTGTTCTGTCTCTGCTGCCTCTTGTCCCATGTGAAAGAAGTAGACAAATCCAATTATTTCCTAATCTCTACGTGTGCTCAGGTAGAAATGCCCATGGGCAATTCATCCTTGCTTTAAACTCTCTACCTTTGCATAAGTTCTGTCTTCTTCCCTCCACTGGTTTTTATGATCTGCAGAATTAAATGGGGAATTGGGAATTGTGATTTTAACTTTCCCTCCCCCCTCTCCAAATTCTAGTCTTGCTAGCTGAACCAATGCTCTCTGTGCTGGGAGGCTCAGACATACTTTAGAACCAGCTTCTGGTTCCCACTCAGCATGAAGGGACAGGACCGGACTGTACTTTGATTTAGCTTGAATGGCAATTTTCATGGAGGAGGGACAGTGTCAGGGCCAACATCCTCTGGAAGGACTTACTTCTGTGTTTGTCCCCTGTGGCTATGCCCTCAGCTATTCTACACCCTCCACAACAAAGTCTCCATTCCACATGGTCTTCCAGATGGATACATATGCTAATTATTCCTATTACTAGTCCTGAGATCTTGTAATTAAGCCTTCTTAAAAAGAAGACATCTCATGGCTCCGGAGTAGTACTGGCCAATTTCAGATCCCTGCAGGCCCCATGTTGACTTAGAAAACCACAAATTAACATTATCTACATTGAATTTTTATATATGTTGTTATATATTTTACAATGACATTTTAATCTGGTTGTGGCCACACTGGGGAATTTTGCAGCCTGCAGGCTATAGAGTTGGATGTTTCTGCTCTGGAGGGCAGATTCCTGTAGATGGCACAGTGTGAAAACTGGGTGAGCTCCCCACACGCTGGAGGTTGTCTTGCTACAGCTGGACATTTGCTTGCTGAAATGACATAGAGAGGAGTCTCTTGCTCAGATCTAGAGAAAATGTGATGCCCTAGAAAGAGTGCTAGAATTGGATTCAGGAGACCTGAGTTCACTGGCTTTGTGTTACTGGACAAAGCACCTTGATTTTCTGAGCTTCTGTTTCCCCCTCTGGGAAACGGTGATGATATTCTATCTCGCAAGGATGTTGTGAAGAAAGCGCATCGTAAACTTTAAAGTGCTCTAGAAATGTGTTGTTACCGTGGCCTCTGAGGTCCTTCCGGCTTGGCTGTTCTTTGAGCTTTGAAGGCACTGACTTTACCTTCTCATTCTTGTCACTAACAGGAGGGAGGCGCAGGACATGACCGCTTGTCTCTAAATAGCCTCTGCCCTCTGGCCTACCCCAGGCCTTACCTGGCCCAGTTAGAAGCACCTGCCAATCAGGATGACCCAGAAGTCTGGAAGCCAGCAGGGTTTCCTCCTGTTCCCCGAGCTTCTATCTCAGACTCATCAATAGTGAAGGTCATCCAGGGGTACCACTGCCCCTGTTTCTTAGTGTGGACTGGATAGCTCCATCCTGTAGTAGGGCAGATGCCAGGACCCTGCTGGGGGTGACCGGACTCCTTGGCATGATTCAGCACAAGAGTAGGAAGTCCCTGGAGGATCAGTGCCTGTGATCAAAGCCTTTTTCTGATGCCCCCTTTGCTCCACTGGTTTCTGGAATTCAAATTGAGGGTGTCCTCCAGGGATTTAACCTTGTGACTGCTAAAGAGTAGGTGAAGGGAAGTGGGCTTGTGCTGCATCATGAGAGGAGGTGGCTTAGTGTAGTCTAAAGAGCACTGGATTTGGACATAGAGAATCTGGGGGTAACCACTGTGTTCTAAGGCCGGGGAGTCTTTGTGCTCTAAATCATTGGTGTCAAACTCAAATAGAAATGGGGCCACTAAACTGTACATAAGGATCTCTTCAGCTGTATAGTGACTTAGAAGACTGCACATTAACATTATCTGTATTCTATTGCATTTTTATTGATTTTTGTTAAAATTTTCTCAATTAGATCTTAATCTGGTTTCAGCAGCACTGGCCTCTGGACAGCTTGTGTTTGACACCTCTGCTCTGAGTCCTTTGATTCCACTGACCCAGGGAACCATTTCATAACAACGAGGGTTTCAATTTTGAAGTGCCTTTCTAAAAGAGCTTATAGATTTCTGATGATTTTTGTCAGTAGGACCAATTTAGTAAGAGGGTTGAACTACTGGTCAGAAGGAAATTATATGAAATTTTTGGTAGCACTGAGGCAGGACTCTGTTGCTTTGCCTACACTCAGATCCAGGTCCCAATCCTGGGTGGCAGTCCAAGAGCAAGGAGGAACACTGGCACAGTAGACCTTGTGGCCACAGTGGAATGGGGACCCTCCTCACAGTTCCAGGGCAGAAAAGAGTGCTTGTGCTTCCTCATAGACCGGAGCACAATCCAAGAGAGTAGTAAACACACCTCTCTTTAGATCATACCACTTTGGAAGAACTGAAAACTTACAGGTGCCTAGAAGTATCTCTGAAAACAACTGCACAAAACTCCTGAAACTTGGGACACTTCGCCCTCCACTTCAGAATCAGAGTCCTACTTTAACAAAGAGCTAAAAGGCAAGAAATAGGCTAGGAAGTGATTAAACAACAGAAAAAATTCTGACCATAGACAGTTACTATGGTGACAAGGAAGGTCAAAACATACACTCAGAAGAAGATAACAAAGTCAAAACTCCTACATCTAGAGCCTCCAAGAAAAATATGAATTGGTCTCAGGCCGTGGAAGAGCTGAGAAAGGTTTTTGAAACTCAAGTAAGAGAAGTAGAGGAAACATTGGGAAGTGAAAGGAGAGTGATGCAAGAAAATCATGAAAAATAAGTCAACAGCTTGGTAAAGGAGACACAAAAAATACTGAAGAAAATAATGCCTTAAAAAACAGAGTAGGCCAAATGGTAAAAGAAGTACAAAAAGCCCATGAGGAGAAAAATGCCTTAAGGCACAAAAATTGACTGAAGAAAATCTCCTTAAATAGTAGAATTGACCAAATGGAAAAGGAGGTACAAAATATCAGTGAAGAAAATAATTCTTTGACAGTTAGAGTGGAGCAAATGGAAGCTAATGACTTTATGAGAAATCAAGACACAATCAAACAAAAGCAAAAGAATGAAAAAAATAGAAGACAGTGTGAAATATCTCACTGAAAAAGTGAGTAACCTGGAAAATGGATCCAGGAGAGATGATTTAAAAATTATTGGACTACCTAAAAGCCATGATTAAAAAAAGAGCCTGGGCATCATCTTCTAAGAAATTTTCGAGGAAAACTGCCCTGATATTCTAGAACCAGAGAGCAAAATAGAAATTGAAAGAATCCACTAATCACTTCCTGAAAAAGATCCCCAAATGAAAACTTCCAGGAATATTATAGCCAAATTCCAGAGCTCCCAGGTCAAGGAGAAAATATTACAAGCATCCAGAAAGGAACAATCCAAGTACCATGAAACCACAGTCAGAATAACACAAGATTTAGCACCTTCTACATTAAAGGACTGGAGGGCTTGGAATATGATACTCAAGAAGGCAAAGAGCTGGCTTACAATCAAGAATCATGTATCCAGCAAAACTGAGTATAATTCTTCAGGGGGAAAAATTGACATTCAAGGAAATAGAGGACTTTCAAGCATTCTTGATGAAAAGATCAGAGCTGAATAGAAAATTGGACTTTCAAATACAAGACTCAAGAGAAGGATAAAAAGGCAAACAGGAAAGAGAAATCATAAGGGACTTAAAAAGGTTAAACTTCATATCCCTACATGTGAAGATAATACTTGTAACTCATAAGACCTTTTTCATTATTAGGGTATTTAGGAGTATATATAGGCAGAGGGCACAGGCGTGAGTTGAATATGAAGGAATGATATCTAAAAAAATAAAAGTAAGGGGTGAAAGAGATATACTGGGAGAAAGGAAAAGGGAGAGGCAGCATGGGGTAAATTATTTCACATAAAAGGGCAAGAAAAAACTTTTACAGTGAAGGGGAAGAGGGGGGGGAGGTAAGGGAGAGTGATTGAACCTTACTCTCAAAGAGGGAATAACATACACATTCAGTTGGGTAAAGAAATCTGTTTACCTTATAGGGAAATAGGAGAGGAAGGGGATAAGAGAAGGGGGTGATGATAGAAAAGAGGGCAGGTTGGGGGAGGGTGTAGTCAGAAGCAAAACACTTAGGAGGAACAGGGTGAAAAGATAGAAAGAATAGAATAAATGTGCGTGTTGGGGGAATAGAATGGAGGGAAAAATGGCAATAATAACTGGAATTTGAAGCAAGTTTCTCTGATAAAGGCTTCATTTCCCAAACATAGAGAGAACTGAATCAGATTTATAAAAGTAAGAGCCATTCCCAAATTGATAAATGATCAAAAATATGAACAATTTTCAGATGAAGTAAATCAAAATAATCATCAAAACTATCTATAGCCCTATGAAAAAATGCCTAACTCACTATTGATTGGAGAAATTCAAATTAAAACCATTTTGAGGTGCTACCTCAAACCTATTAGATTGGCTAATAGGACAGAAAAGGAAAATGACAAATGTTAAAGGGGATGCGGGAAAAATGAGACATTATTGTACCATTGGTGGAATTGTGAATTGATTCAGCCATTCTGTAGACTCAGCAGCACTTCTGTGAATATGGGGTTGTGACCCACAATTTAAGAAGCCCTGAAGGGGTTTGAATGGAAAAAGTTTAAGAAGCCTTATGTGTAGAGCAACTTGGAACTATGCCCAAAGCACTATAAAACCATGCATACCCTTTGACATAACAATACCACTACTAGGTCTGTATCCCAAAAGAGATAAAAAACAAAAAAGGAAAAGGGACGTATATGTACAAAAATATTTACAGTAGCTTTTATCTGATGGCAAAGAATTGGAAATTGAGGGGATGCCCATCAGTTGGGGAATGGCCGAACAAATTGTGGTATGTGATTAAGATGGAATACTATTAATTTATAAGAAATGATGAGCAGGATGCTTTCAGAAAAAAAGCCTGGAAAGACTTACATGAGTTGATGCAAAGTGAAATGTGTTGTTTACAAAGTAACAGCAGTATTACAAGATGATCAGCTATGAAGGACTTAGCTATTCTGAGCAATACAATGATCCAAGGCAATTCTGAAGGACCTATGATGAAAAATGCTATCCATTCCCAGAGAAAGAACTGATGGTATCCGAATACAAATTGAAGCATATCTTTGTCTTTATTTTTCTTGAGGTTTTTTGGGGGTCTATGTTTTCTTTCACAACATGACTAATATAGAAATGGTTTGCATGACTGCACATGTATAACCTATATGGGATTGCTTTCTTTGTCATTGGGTGGGGGGGGGTGGCATGGAGAGGGAGGAAGGGAGAGAATTTGGGACTCAAAATTTCAAAACAAATGTTAAAAATTGGTTTTATATGTAATTGAGGGGAAAACAAAATACTAAATAAATTTTTAAAAGATAAAGAAGAACAGGGCATAGATAATGACTGGTACACTAGGTAGATGACATAGGAGGGCAGGCCTGGATTCAGCTTCCTTTTTCCTCTGACAGTGTCCCCTGTTGACTCCTTCCCACCATCTGAATGCCTCATTTGTACATTTATTTCTTTTACCAGACTCAGATCCTTATATTATCTCTTTCCTGCTTGTCCCTTCTTTCTGTCTCCTTCCCTTTTTCTTTCTTCTTGGCTGTGTGTACCTGCCTATTTCTCTCTCCTGCTTTGCTAAGGAATAGTTTTAGTCATATTCACCTACTAAATCACAAAGTTCAGTTCCCCTTTCCAGAAAAATTACAGATGATTCTTGTTCTGATATCCATCTGACTGTCCTTCCATTGATCCATCCATTGATCCATTGATTCATCCATCCACCCACCCATCCACCCACCTACCCACCCATCCACCCACCTACCCATCCACCCACCTACCCATCCACCCACCTACCCACTTAAGCACTTATTAAGCAATTTCTATTGTGCAGTGTACCTCTAGATGAGATAGTACAAAGTATCCTCTTGTATCCTACAAAATAGGAAATAGTCCCCACTCTCATGGACCTTATAGTTTGGGAAGAAGCATAAGAAATAGACATATAAATAAAATTAAAAAGCAGAACATAAGCACAAAACATGGTATAATGGAAAAGAGTGCTGAACTTGGGAGTTCAAAGATCTGGGTTTGAGTTCTTGTTTAACTATTTACTAGTGACCTTGGGCAAGTAACTATCCTTTTTGGCCCTTGGTTTCCTCATCTGTAAGATTAGAAAGTTGGACTGGATGGTCTTTAAGGTTTCTTCTAGCATTTAATATTCAGCGATTCAGCTAAGTGCATTAAAGATATCTAATGCTAGATAAGCTGCAAGAGAGATCACACTGAGCTAGAAGGATCAGGAAAGGCTCTTGTCATACCTACCTCCTCTTTAGATCTGCTCACCTTTCCTTGTCTGTCTCTAGTCTTCCTAGTGAATGGTAGACCACTGACCTTCTGGCAAGATATCTAAGACTTCTTGGTTCTTTCCCTGAGTCCTGTGGGCTTCTCTGAAGGCTGGATGCTTCTGGGAAGGTCATTCCTGATTCTTAAATTTGGAGAGGTCCTCAACTGGTTAACTAATTTAATTAGAGAAACACTCATTAAAAAGTTTGCCCCCATGATATCTAAAAAAATAAAAGCAAATTAAGGGATGAGACAGAAATATATTGAGAGAGGGAGAAAGGAAGAGACAGAATGGTGTAAATTATCTTGCATAAAAGTGGCAAGAAAAAGCAGTTCTGTTGGAAGGGAAGAGGGGGCAGGTGAGGGGGAATGAGTGAATCTTGCTCTCATTGGATTTGACCTGAGGAGGGAATAACATACACATTCAATTGGGTATCTTACC
>CM053625.1:40644980-40683296 GCA_028646595.1 Phalanger gymnotis
TAGTCTTTCACAACATGAGTATTGTGGAAGGGTTATACATAATGATATGCATGTGGCCCATGTTGAATTGCTGGACTTCTTAGGGAGGGTGGGTGGGAAGGGAAGAGGGGAGAGAATTTGGAACTCAAAGTTTTAAAAACAGATGTTCAAAAAAAAGTTTTTGCATGCAACTAGGAAATAAGATATACAGGCAATGGGGCATAGAAATCTATCTTGCCCTACAAGAAAGTAAGAGAAAAGGAGATGGTGGGGGGAGTGGGGTGACAGAAGGGAGAGCTGACTGGGGAATGGGGCAACCAGAATATATGCCATCTTGGAATGGGGGGAGGGTAGAAATGGGGACAAAACTGTAATTCAAACTCTTGTGAAAATCAATGCTGAAAACTAAAAATATTTAATAAATTAAATAAATAATTTTAAAAAACAAAACAAAAAAACCCAAAAAAAGTTTTCCCCCTTTCACCCAAGAATTTCATGCTCATTCTTTACTTTTGACTATTGGAATTCCTAGCTTCATCCCAAGCTCTCCTCAAGTGCTCTTGTCATTGTTGAGTCATTTCAGTTGTGTCTGACTCTTTGTGATCCCATTTGGGGTTTTCTGGCAAAGATACTGGAATGGTTTGCCATTTCCTTCTCCAGCTCATTTTATGGATGAGGAACTAAGGCCACCTCCTACATGAAGGCTTTCTGGATCTCTTCTGTTGTTAGAGCCTACTTCCTTCCCCCTTATTATTTTGTAACCCCAGTCCCAAAGCTAATTGGCATGGGAATTTTTTTCCTTTTTGATGGGAGATGAATACCCTGCTCTGCTTGAAGAATAGGGTAGAATTGTCAAGAGTGGGGGAACTCCAGGCTTCATCAGTCTTTGATTATTGAGTCATTTTGGGTGCTTCTGGCTTCCAGCTTTGAGAGGGAAGATGGATGAGGCCAACCCCACTTCAGGTTACTGAAGGAAAAGACTGGGAAGACATGAGAGGAGCTGGCAATCTCCATCATGTCCCTATTTCCAGCTTGCTGCATTAGAGACGTCAGGAAACTTCCCCTTAGTTGAGATCTAGGACTCTCTTGGATAAACTGCGTTCTCACTCCCAATAGGAGAGCTCCTTCACTCTGTGTTGTTCGGTATTTAGCTTTCTATGTTGACCTTCTCTGCTTTCTGTTGTGGTATGATTTGCCTAAGTGGGTTTCTTTGCCATTTGCTATGTGTGTTCATTGTGGAACTGGTATTTGGTGGGAAGGGGGTCAATCCCTTGGGTTTAAAGCTTGGAGTTCTCTTTTCCCCCATGGATGACACAGCAGTCAGAGGTTATGTTGAACCTGATCATTGCCTTGGGACTAACAATATTTAAGGGAGCAGATAGACATAACTCTAAGCCAGAGTTAGTATCTCTCTGTCTGAGGAGAGCAGAGTGGTGGCCACTGACTCCAACTTCCTGTTCCACCTCCTGGAAGGAATGAAAATTTTCTTTGGAGAAGGTTGAGGGGGAGAAGAAGGCTAGAGATGCCTATTCTGCTTCCCTTCAAGCCCCACAGAGACACCCTCATACTACCCGTGTGAGAGGGGAAAACCCTCTGTACACATGGCCCCTGGCCCCTTTTATTTTTTAATAATATTTTATGTATTTTATTTTTAAATAATATTTTATTTTCCCCCATTACATGTAAAAACAGTTTTTTAACATTTTAAAAAAGTTTTGAATTCCAAATTCTGTCCCTTCTACCCCTCTTCCCATCTTCTCCCCCACTCTCTAGGATGGTAAGTACATGGACACTTGCCCCTTTACACATTGCATTTATTTTGTATTTAGTTATCTACATAAATGTTTTCCTTAGTGCCTAGAGCAATGTCTGCCATTTTTTGTTTGTTTGGATCTATGATTTCATTCTTGGAGGGAAGGCTTAGGAAGGAAATTCCCTGAACAAGTGAAACTCTTAACCTCTGCAACATCTAGGCTTAAAGAGCTGCCTGAAGCACTGAAGAGTTCAGTGACTTGCCCAAAGTCACACACTTAGTACATGTCAGAGATGGGACTTGGACTCAGATCTTGACTGAGGCAGGCTCTCTAACTAGGCCCTCTATGCCACATTGTCTCTCATGCTTGGCACATAGTAGACATTAAATGCTGAATGAACATTCTTGTGGGGGAGGGAGGGAAAGTCCACAACTTCTGTTATGTGGTGGTGTTTTCCTACAGCTGCCCCCACTTTATGACTGTGTGAATTCTGGTGACAATACATTTGTGGCTCAGATAGTAAGCTTGATTACCCACTGGGTGATTACAGCAAAGATGTGTTAAATCATCCTTTGCTTTTAATTATAATGGTGTTCATATAATTAAGCAAACCCATTGTACTTCAGCATTTCCCCTCATAGGCTCAAACACTTATAACAAAACAAAAACTGTGCAGTTTTTGGGCAAACCTTATGGAATTTTATCCTCTTCTACTTTCTGTTTAGCTCACTGGTCCAGACAGCCCCTCTACAGCAACAACAGGTGACTTACCTGTTCTTTCTAGTCAAACCTGCAAACCAGGTGTGGAGAATAAATGACTTTTGATTTTCCTCTAGACACTGTCTGGAGCTCTTCCTGAGGGAGATAGAAAGGAATCTCCCTGGGGCCAGGTAGGCAGCCATTGAACACCTGCAATAACTTCGGGGTCTGTCTTATGGTATCAGGAAGACCAAGGATAGGGCTCCTTACCCAAGAGGAGAGGACATATTCATTAGTGCCAGCTCCAGAATAAGTATCCCTTCTACATCGAGACTTTCCCCATCAAAGTTTTGATATATTGTGGGTCAGCATAAGAAATTAAATGGGTGGGGGCAGCTAAGTGGCACAGTGAGTAGAGCACTGGCTCTGGAGTCAGGAATGACCTGAGTTCAAATCCAGCCTGACACTTGACACACTTACTAGCTGTGTGACCTCGGGCAAGTCACTTAACTCCAATTGCCTTATCTTCCCCCCTCCAAAAAAAAAATAGAAAAGAAGAAATCAAATGGGAATTTTTGAGGAGTTTGGCAGAAGTCACAGATGACACAGAGCCTATGACTGAATGCTTAACCCCAATTTTACAATAAGGAACTGTAAAAACCCCATAAAAGGAAAAGAAAAAATTCAGATGACTTCTCTGGTACAAAGGGAGGGCCAAAAAGTTTTGCTCAGATTTTCCAGACTGAGGGTATGTGTGGGGGGTGCTCTTCATCTATCGAATGATAGGGTTGGATTAAAAGACCTCAAACATGATCCTATGGAACTAATTAGCCTATTTGGGATTAGATTTCATAGTCTTATAGAATACCAGGGCTACAAGTGATTTTAAAGAGCATCCAATTCAACTCCCTTGTTTTATGTAGGAGAAAATCCTACATGTAGGAGGCCTCAGAAGGGGAGGGACTTGCAAATAAGTCAGTAAATAAACTTAGAGTGATCACTAGAAGCCAAGTGTTTGACTAGCCCAGGGCTCTCTCCAGTGAAGGACTCTCTCTTACTCATCAGGAACATCTGGGTGCTGATTCCTTCCCCATTTAAATACACATACACACACACACATACATACATATATGTGTATATATATAAAATTTCCAAGGGTTATCCTAAGAGAGTTTTCTCCTGGGTCCCTCAGATTATAGCTTGGCTCAGGCCCTTCATACTTATCTGCCTTTGAAATCTACTCAAATGTAACCTCAGGATGGTAGGGGCATGTCCTACAAGGGGCCCCTTGTTCCAGACATCCAGTAGTGGGAATGGACATGAGTCATCAGGACTGACTGTAAACTATTTATCCCTGGTGAGAAAAGCTAAACTTTGTTAACTTCCCAAGGGGACTAGGAAGGGCCAGGATTGTGGTCTCTTGGAAGAGAATAGCCACTCCTTTCTTTCCAAACTCCCTCAGGTTTTCTTGGGTGCCCAAGTAGGCATTAGGGCCAAGGCAAACTGGTATAAATGAAGTATGAAAGTTCAGTGAAGAAGAAAGAGAGATGAGAAGATTGGTGAAGTTCATCTTGAGGGAATTCGCTCTGAGGGGCAACTGATAAGGAGGCTCTGAGCCACTTGGTTAAGAAACTCGCTAATGCAAAGTGTGGACCCAGGCCAGGCAGTACAGCCAACGATGTAAGATGTACAGTTGACTTTAAGTGGAAGGGACCAGTACTAAGTGTCCGTTATCAGGATGCAAATAAATGGAGAGATGAAAGTTCCATGCCTGAGCCATGAAAGGTGATGTCATCCTTTTAACAGACTGTTTACTGGGTTGTACAGAGGAAGAACAATGAGAGAATCATGGGTTCTGCCATTAACTTGCTCGGTGACTTTTAGTGACTCACTTCCACTTCTCTTCTAGGAAAGGAGAGGTATTAGACTGGAATGAATGACCCTTTCTCCAGCCCTGAAAATCTATGGTTCCATCAGTACATTTAGCTTCTGGACTGGCATATACCTTTGCAGAAGATCCTACTTGGCATGTTTTTGTAGAGCAGGGAGTGGGGTCCTCAAGCGCCACCCTTTGACTGGATCCACACTTCACAGGACAAATCCCCTGAATAAAAGGATTTGTTCTGTAAAACTTGGACTCAGTCAAAAGGCCTCAGCCAAGGATCTAGAAGGCCACACGTGGCCTTGAGGCTAAAGGTTCCCCACCCCTGGTGTAGAGTGAGTGATTTGAGAATCTTGTAGACATATGTCTGTGTGGGGTGGAAGAGGTCTCTGCCTTCAGGGCCTGGGTCCATGAGTGCACTCCTGGGGGAGAATCTGGAAAGCCTGCCACAGAAAAGGAGGAAGGTTTTGTTAGAGCCAAAAGGATCTTAGAATATGAAACACAGAAAGGGAAAACTGTGGGAGACCATTGAGTCTCAGCTCCTCACATCATAGGGGAAGGAAATGAGGCCCAGAGAAAGAATTTGCCCCAGAGCTACAAAGAGAGTAAGTGTCAGTGTGAGGGATTGAAAATCACTTTTCTTTAGGAATAAAGAATTCAATTCAACAAACATTAAACATTTATTACCTGTGATGTGCCAGGGGCTGGGGATATAAAACCCCAAAATTGAAATAATCTCTGCCCTCCAGGGGTGTATATTCTACTGGAAGAATAAATTGAAATGATATTTCTGTTGGGATGTAAATGAGCCTCCCTTGAACCTTGGAGGTACCTAAGTTGGTCCCTAGTTTCTCTGGAAAAGAGAAGTATGGTGGAAATGAGTATGTATGGATTACCCTTTCCCTAGGGAGGGACTACTTAGGAGCATTAGCTCTGAGGGAGGGAGTTGGAATAGAGCAGGTCTGAATCTCAAGACAAAGAACGCAAATGAATTAGTAAGGATAGGAGCCCAAGAAGGTCAGGCCCAGTGCATTGTAAGTCCTGGTGTTCATTTTCACCCCACCCATTTTCCTGTAGTTATTAGAAGTGAGTGTCCTTAGACAACCCTGGGAGGGTCATGTGGCTACTCCAAGAGAGAAGGGGCAGGAGAAGATGTGAACCTGCATTGGGGCACGGAAGGAGAGGGCCCCACTTAGGGGGCATCAGAAGTTCCTCGTCCACTAATTTATCCCTGCCTAAGACCTCCAGACCTCCACGCCATTCATATTCTACCTTGTCGTTCTGTGTGTGTGTGTGTGTGTGTGTGGTGGGGGAACAGACAGAGACAGAGGACAGACAGAGCAGAGAAAGACAGACAAGAGAAAAGGAGAGGACGGGAGAGAGAGGAGAGGATAGAGGGAGACGAGAGAGAGAGAGAGAGAGAGAGAGAGAGAGAGAGAGAGAGAGAGAGAGAGAGAGAGAGAAGAAGAAGAAGAAGAAGAAGAAGAAGAAGAAGAAGAAGAAGAAGAAGAAGAAATAGGAGGAGGAGGAGGAATAATTGATTGTGTGTATCTATTCCTAGGGTGGGCTTGGTTCCTAATGGCTGACTAGGCAGCTAGGTGGTACAATACCTAGAGTGCTGGACTTGGAATGGAAAAGATCTGAGTTTGAATCTTGCCTCAGACACTTACAAGTGGTTTGATTCTGGGAAAGTGACTTATCTCTCATTTCCATATCTGTAAAACAGAGATGATAATAATAGCACATGCCTCCCAAGGTTGTTGTGAGTCTCAGGAGATAACAAATGTTAAAGGCTTTGTGAACCTTAAAGCTCTGTGTAAATGCTGGCTGTTATTATTGCTATCATTAGCATTACATAAAAATAATTATCAAATGAAATAATATTTGTAAACTGGTTAGCACAGTGCCTGGCACACAGTGGGTACTATATAATATATAATATATCCTATTTCCATTATTATTATTATTATTATGGAGCTATGGATCATAGTTAAATGCCCACATCAAGATTTTAGGTCTTACCTTGGGGGGTGGGGAGGGAAGAAAAAAAAATTCACACTGTAACTTTGTTGTATATTTTAAAAGAATAGCAAGTTATACGTAGTAGTTTGTGGTTTCATGTGTAATCATCTTTTTTGTTATACTATTATAGAAATGCTTGTTTTATTCCATAAATCAAAAATAAAATAAATAAAAAAATATTTTAGGCCTTAGCCTTGAACTTGTCTTTCTGAAAGCTGGCTTTGCAGTCTTACTTATTGAAGCTATCCCTCTCACACAGTCTGCCTTCCAGCCACGTTGGACTTCTGCCTGTTCCCTGATCTCGTCCTGCCCTCTCTCTCCTACATGCATTCATGAGGACTGGCCCCATTCCTGGCATACACTCCCTCCTTATCCTTGCTTGTTGAAGGCCTCCCACTTTCTTCCAGCCTGGGTCAGGCCTTCCACATATCTCCCAGGTGAAAGCCTTCTCACATTTTCCCAGAACACTGTCTGGATTTCTCCTCAGTTTCTACCATAGTCTACCTTGTTTGTTTAAAAGTTCCATGAGGATAAGGGAGATAGCTATTTATCATATATGTTTTTGTCCTCTCTACCCACCTAGTAACGGATACATGTTTACTGAATTGAACTAAATTGAACAGACCCTCAGGCCATGTGTCTGGCTATCTCCCACGTCTGGAATGCTCTGCCTCCCCCACTCTGACTGCTGACCTCCCTGGCTTCCTTAACCCAGCTTCTACAGGAAGCCTTCCCCAATCACTCTTAATTCCAGTGCCTTCCCTCTTTTATTTATTTCCTATTTATCCTGTCTGTTGCTTGCTTTGTATATATTTATTTGTTTGCATGCTGGCTCCCTTATTAGATTGTAAGCTCCTTGAGGGCCAGGGCTCTCTTTTGTTTCTTTTTGTATCCCTGGTGCTTAGCACAGTGCCTGGCACATAGGAGGCCCTTAATAAATAAATGTTTATTGAATGAATGAAATGAATGTATCAATGGTGGGTAGGAGCAAGACTTTTTGGCTGTCCTGGCCATACAAGGTCCTTT
The DNA here is from genome assembly GCA_028646595.1 of Phalanger gymnotis. Lineage (NCBI taxonomy): Eukaryota > Metazoa > Chordata > Mammalia > Diprotodontia > Phalangeridae > Phalanger > Phalanger gymnotis. The sequence continues at coordinate 40,652,343 of CM053625.1, forward strand.
TAGGGTGACAGGTAAATCCGTTCTTGTGATATCAGGAATACATACTGTATGTATGTAATGGGGATGATTCAGCTTTCTAGAAAGCCTGTAGAGTTCACATCTGCGGTCACTTCACTCACCCTCCTGGCCTTCCATTGAGCTAGGGTTCAGAGGATCACAGATTTGGAGCTGAAAGGGACCTCAGAGACTATATAGTTCAGCCTCCTCATTTTAAATAGGCACAGAATTTGAACCCAAGTCTTCTAACTCTGATGCCCTTTCTGCCATACCATGCTGCCTCCAAACAAAAATTCATTACAGTTGTTTTGTAAATGGAAGGAATGACACACAGAGAGCCTAGGAAACTTGCCTTCAATGATCCAACAAGTAATAGCCTTACAGATATTTTAAACCTTTTTTTGTGTCATGGGCCCCTCTGGCAAACTGGTGAAACCTAGGGACCCCCTCTCAGAATAATATCTTTAAATGCATGAAATAAAATAGTAGGATTACCAAAGAAACCAATTATATCAAAATATTTTTTAAAAAGTTTGGGAACTCCAGGTTAAGAACCCCCAATTTCAGATAAGAAACCTCTCTTGTTCTCTACTCTTCTCCATAACCCATGGGGCTCCTTGTTTCCTGGGAAATCATTTTCTTGCAGGAAGGAAAGAGTGTGCCCTCTGTTTGATTTATTGTATCTGCCTAATATTTCATCTTTGGGGAAGAAGAGAATGTCTTTTTTTTTTATTCAGCAGTTCTGTGTGTTAGTTTCAGCTCTCACCGGCTTGCTCTGTGGCTTGGGCTGGTTTCCTCATCCATGAAATGTAGGAGTTAATTTATATTTGATTCAATTCAAAAGCATTTATTAAATGGCTGCTTGTGTGAAAGTCATTGTCTTTTGCAAAGACAAAACAAAAAGCTGACCTTGTCTGCAAGCATCATACATTCTACTGCATGAGTTCTAAGAGCAGGAGAGAACCCTAGAAAGCATCCAATTCAGATCCAACATCTTGAGATGTTCTGACTTGGAAAACTGTGCTGAAGCTTAGAAAGGGGAGAACAGGAGATTGAATTTGGGAGAGGGTGCTCAGTGGCCCAGAAGACTGGATGAGGGCTGTTGTTCTAATCATAGGCCTTAGGTGGAAAGAAAACATCTGGAATAGATGTTGGCTTGCGTTTTTCCCTATCCTTCCTTGTCCAGCTCAAAATAGGAGAAAGGAGAGACTGATGGGAGATATGTGGTTCCATGGAGACAGTAAATTAGAGGATATACTGACCTCAGGGCAGCAGAACCAGAGGCCATGCTGGGCTAGTGGCTAGACTGAGTGTCTAAGAACTTTTTGGGCATTGAGGCCAATGAGGGCCACGTAGAGCTTATGTCCAGTATGCCCCCTGAAGACCCAGCCCTATTGGCCAATGTAGATGGCTTTATTGGCCATCGCAGGTGGAATCTTACCAGATCCTTCTTAGTGAAAATAAGAGCAAATTTAGGAGGGAAAGTTGAGATTTGGGTGGTGAACTCTGGGGCTAGGGCAAGTGTTTGATGAGAGGAGAACAGAGTGCCCTAATGAGTTTGTGTTAAGGACAGTGATCTACAAACCAAGGGGATGTCTTTGGAGGAGCAGTGGTAAGTAATTCATTTGCCCGTTGCGAATGGAGTTTTTGAACATGGAGAAATTCAGTGTTCTAATTTCACATAATTTACTAATGGTAGAATATTTGATTCTTTTGGGGAAAAGAACCTGGTGCTTGGTAGCAGAGACAGAAGCAGGTAACAACCTCTTTGCTTAGGAGGTGGCATGGTATTGTGGGAGGATGGTACTCCTGGGTTTGAGTCTTGGCTCTGCTGTCTTCTAAGTCTAAATTTCCTTACCTATAAAATGAGGATCCTAAGACCCCTTCCATCTGACAGTGGGTTTCTGTGGCTTCCCTGAAATCGTTGTTTTGTTTGATTTTTCCATCTTCCAAGCACCATTTCCTCTCTGCCAACAATAAATGCAAAGTGTGGGCCTTATTCTATGGTCTGATTTTTGGGGAGACCTCCTAGGGGCTGTGGACAGAGAGGCCTCTTTTATATTTTATGAGCTGTTGGTGCAGGACCTGATTAAAGGCAAGGGATGTGACAGCTGGCATTTTAACTAACAGCCCCATAGCAAGGTTGAAAGCTTGTAGTTCCCCTCTGGGTAACCACTAGTGGCCAAGGCTGGGCATATTTTCAGGGTACCACGATGCCTCTAACCGAGAAGGCAGGAAGAGCCGGCCCACGTCCAATAAGGGAGGGGAGGCCTCTCTGCCTGTGGACCTCAGCTCTAGAACTGCAATTGACTTCAGGTCTTCAAGTCCAATTTTAATGATGATGAAATTGATTCGCCTAAGGTCACATGGATAGTAAAGGTTCAGAGAGAATTTAAACTGGGTTTTTCTGCCTTTAGGGCCAGTATACTTTTTTGGGGGGGGGGTCAGGATGGAGACAGGCACTGGGGTTAAGTACTTGCCCAGAGTTACAAGGCTAATAAGTGGCTGAGGCCAGATTTGAACTCAGGAAAAGGAGTCTTCCTGACTCCAGGCCCACGCTCTATCCCTGTGCCACCTAGCTGCCTCCACTACATTTTCCACTGCACTATCGTGCCTCCAGAAATTCTTCATGACTAAGACCTGTGGCATCCCCACAAAGCACTGGGGCCCAATATGGTAAAGAATGTTATTTAGCTAGAACTTCCCAAGGGTGAGATGCCAAGGCTGGGGTTCAGGAGTTCTGTGTTAGTTATGACTGCTGTTGGTTAGCTGTGTGATATTGGAGGAATCATTTCCCCTGTCTGGGGTTCAGGTTCCTTACGTGCAAAATGTGGAGAATGATAACTTGCATTACCTGGTTGTTGGAGGGACACCGCTTTGGATGGGGATGATAATATTTGTATTACCAAGATGTTGTAAGATGTTGCCCCCTTCTCTTCTCTTGTGTAAGCCTTCACCTCCTCGTACCTGGACTATTGCAGCAGCCTGCCGGTTGGCCTCCAGCCTTGTCTCTTTGCACTTAAGTCCACTCAGCTATCAGAGTGATCTTTCTAAAGTATATGTCTGACCATATCACTACCCTATTAAAGTAACTGCACTGGATCCCTATCCCCCTTGTTGTTGTTCTGACTCTTTCTGGCTCCTTTTGGAATTTTCGTGGCAGAAATACTGGAGCAGTTCACCATTTCTTTCTCCAGCTCATTTTACAGATGAGGAAATTGAAGCAAATAGGATTAAGTGACTTGCCCAGGGTCACATGGATCTGAACTCAGAAGATGAATTTTCCCAACTCCAGGCCAGGCACTCTATCCACTGTGTCATCTAGCCACCCCCACTTGTAAGGAATCTTCTTTGTAAATATTAAAACACTATAGAAATGTGAACTGTGGCTGCTTTTGTTTTTATGAAGCAGCTGCATTAGATTTCTAAATTCCTTCCCAGCTGTTACACTCTGTGATTTTGTTTGTGAAGTGGGATTGGCTGAAATCTGAGGTTGGGACACCAGGGCCCCTAAAAGCGCCTTTGCTTGTAGTTAGCAGGGAGATCACCCACCTGGTGTCACATCTCTCTTTCCCCTCTCCCAACACCTCCTTTCTTTCTATGCAGAATGGGGAATAATTTTGTGGCGTTTCAGAAATGAGTTCTTACCTTGAACACAGCAATCTTTTCCAAGTTTTCTCACTGAGTGATGGTAAAACATTACTGGTTCTTGAGGCACAGCAGTACATCTATTAGTCTAACAGTCAAAGAAATATTAATGTTTGCAAGAAAACTGATTCCTGAAATATTTGGACTGTTAATCTAAGAATTCCATCTGATTAGAAAATATAAGAATTTCTTTTGGACGAGTATCCCACTTTCTGACTTTCTGCTTCTTCTCTTGTATTCTGAGTATTAAGCATCTGTCTCACTTCCCAAGCTGTGGTATAGCTTGAGAAGAAAATTGAATTTAGAATCAGGGGACTCATGTTCGGATCCTGGTGCTACTCCTTTACAACTCATGTGGTTCTAGGCAAGTCCCTTGGACCCTTAGGGCTGTTTTCTATGTTCTGAAATGAGAAGACAGGACTGGATGCTTTCTAAGGTTCTCCCCAGCTCTTGAAACTCTTATCTGTGATCAATATTTATTGGGTGCCTGGAGGACACAGTGTCAGAAAGATAAGCAGTTAAAGTTCCCTCTGTTGTCCTCAGAATTGTCTTCCTCTTGACTGGGCCGCTGAACTCTGAGAATGAGCAAGAGGGACAGGGGCGGTGAATTTCTTTCCAGACAGCATTTATTAAGTGGCAACTATGTACAATGACTTGTGTTTGGTGCAAGGAATTTGGTGTTGTTTAATCATTTTAGTCATGTCCAACTCTTCATGATCCATTTGGGGGTTTTCTTTGGCAAAGATATTAGGGTAGTTTGCCATTTCCTTCTCTAGCTCATTTTACAGTTGAGGAAAAGAGGGTTAAGTGACTTACCCAGGGTCACACAGTAGTAAGGGTCTGAGGCTGGGTTTGAACTCAGGTCTTCCTGACTGTAGTACTGGCACTCTATCCACTGTGCCATTTAAGTGTCAGGGATACCTACAGATAAAATACAGCACAGACCTTGCCCTCAAGGAATTTACTGTCTAAGAGAGAGAAAAATTATGTATGTAAGTAACTATGCTACAAGAAAGAGTGGTATCTTGGAGTGGCTGCCGTTGGGGTGGGATGAGGGGTGATCATGGCATCTTACCTAGTGAAGGAATACTGGGACATCCCCAATGGCACAGAATGCCACCGCAAGGCCTGTGTCACCACCAAGATGGGTGCCACTATTGGCTTGGTGGCATCTGCCTACCACCTTGTGTTTGTCCTGCCTGAATCATCTGGTGAATGATTGTTAAGAGTTAGGAAATCTATGTTCTCCGTGGCTGCCGTAGGTACCATATTTGGGATCACTTCCTGTATCAGTGCTCAAATTCGAGAAAAACCAGATGACCCCCTGAACTACTTCTTTGGAGGCTGTGCTGCAGGCATGACCCTCGGGGCCCGAATGCACAGGTATACCATCGGGGCAGCAGTGTGCCTCTGCTGCCCTTTTGAAGTTGGGCAAACTGGAAGGTTGGAAGCTGGCCAGCAGGCCCCGAATCCAAGTCATTAATGGCTTTATCAGGTGTTTTATAAAAAAAGATTGGTGTATAGTAACCCTACTCAGTCTCTCCCCAAACAACTTCCTCGTTCTCCTCTGATGTTAAATAAACCTTGGAAAAACTTGGAAAAAAAAAAAAGAAAGAGTGGTATCCTTTACACAGTTTGTTTTATTTCCAGTTTATAGCTCATTTGTACACTGTTACTTCCACGTTCTCGTTATTTGCATGTCATTGGATTATGAGTTCCTTGAGGGCAGGGACAGTCTTTTGCCTTTCTTTGTATCCCCAGAATTTGGCATAGTGCCTGTCACATTGTAGTTACTTGATGTTTATTGACCGACTGGTGGGCCATTACATGGAAGAAGAATTTTACCTATTTTGCTTGATTTTAGAGGACTGAACTGGGAACAATGAATGGATAGAAAAGTAAAGAGAATTCTGCTCCATTCTAAGCAAAGCTGACAGAGTGGTCCACAAGGACAATGTGACTGCCTTGGGGGGTGAATGAACTCCCTGTGGCTAGAAGTCTTCAAGTAGAAACTGGATGACTGCTTCTCATGGATCTGGGAGGGGGAGAGGGAGGACTAGATGGCTGTCATGAGGATCCCCTTGAACTCTGGGAGTCTAAGTACAAAGAAGTCCCGGTAAAGTGCAATGAGAAGTTTGAGAAGGGGTAGAAATCAATGACTCTGGGGGGAAGGTGGGTAAAGGGGGAAACCAGGGAAGGGCTTCAGAGGAAGTAGCCCCTGCCTAATTTAGGCCTTGACGGGAATCTCTTCAGGCAGAGACCATTGCAGGCAAGGACACAATGTGAACAAAGGAATGGAAGCAAGAGAGGGGAAAATGAGAGTAGCAAATGGAAAGGAATCAATCAATAAGCATTTATTAACTGTCTACTATGGACTAAGGATATAAATACAAAGAATGAATTAATCCCTGCTCTTAAGGTGTTTATATTCTAATGTGGACGTACATACATATACATAAAGACATATGCATACATACAAACATGCATACATACATGTACATGCCTATATACCTACATATATGCAGTATAATATGTAATATACATATGTAGATGTACATATACATGTATATGCATACATGCATTTGTGAATATGTAGAAGACATGTAAAGAGAATAAATACAAATTTTATATATATGTGTGTATATATGTATGTATGTGTATATATGTGTGTATATATATATATAAATGTATATATACGTATATATACACACACACAAATACAATGGAAGGTCCCTTCCCTCTCTGATGCCCTGTTGGATTGTAAGCATTCTGAGAGTATGGTCCATGGAGAGGGAGGGAACTTAGTGGCCAAGGAAATTGGGAAAGGCTTATTTTAGAAGATGTCTTAAGTAGAGTCTTGAAGGAAGATGGTCTCTGTGAGGGGCAATATATCCTAGGCATGGTGGGTGCCTAGTGCAAAAGCACAGAAAAAGATTGTTGTGGGCAAAGAAAAGAAAGAGAGCTAATTTCAGTGGATTGTACAGTGAAGGAAAGGGAGCAATGTAGAAGGAAGCTGGAAAGATAAGTTGGGGCTAAGTTGGATTCATGAGGATTTTATCCAGATTGTAATATCATAGATATGACACAGACCATACTCTCAGAATACTTACAATATGACATGGAATCAGAGTGGGAAGGGACCTTCCGTTGTCCAATCAAACAACAAATATTTATTAAGAACCTACTGTATTCAACCAGTCCTTCAACAGTAATCCCTTCTTCATCATTCCTGACAAATGGTCATCTAGCCTCTACTTGAAGAATTTAGGCATGGGGATACTGATTACCTCCTGGAAAACTCATTTAACTTTTGGCCAGCTCCTGTGGTTGGGAAGTACTTCCTTATAAAGTAATAGAAGTTTAGAATTAGAAGAGACTGAAGTGACCATCTAGTCAAACCCACTCCTGAAAGGAATCCCTACTGTAACGTCATCATCATCATCACCACCACCACCACCACCACCATCATCACCACCATCATCGTTCCCAGCTATAACATAACCACACAAGAACAAGGACAAGATTTGTGGTTTTATTGGTTTATGGAGCTACCAAACGAAGAAGCTCCCTCTACCATGCAGGTCAGCACCTTCTCTACAAGTTATAATCTTAGAGCAGAGGCTTTTAACTTTTTGTGTGTTGTGGATGCCTTTGGTAATCTCAGAATAACATTTTAAAATGCATAAAATAGAATGTATATGACTACAGAGGAAGCAAATTATAGTGAATTAAATCCATAATTTTTCCTCATTCAAGTTCATGGACCTCCCTAAAATCTACCCATGCTCCCCAAATTAAGAACTCTATCTTCTAGAGTTGCTTAGAGGACTGAGGGGTTATCACTCACTCAGTCAGTCTGTATATGTCAGAGGCAGGACTCAAACCCAGGTCTTTCTGGTCCCAAGGCCACTCTACCACATTGCTGATATCTAGCCTTTATATATTGCTTTAAGGTCTGCAGAGCAATTGCATAGATCATCTCATTTGTTCCTCATAATAGTCCTGTGAAGTAGATGCTATTATCCCTATTTTATAGATTGTGACTTTTCCAGGGTTCTACAGCTGAGTATCTGAGACAGAATTTTAATTTAGGTCTTTCTTCTTGACTCTTCTCTATGACAACGAACAGAGCCCCAAATAGTCATCCAGCTTTTGCTTGAAGACCTCCATTAAGAGGGAAAGCTCTGTCCCTCAAGGCAGCCCAGCTCATTTTTGGACAGCTCTAATCATTAACAAGGGTGTCTGACATTGAATTAAAACCTACTGCTCTGTAGCTTACACTCGCTGCTACTGTTTCTATTGTCTGGAACCAAGCAGAGCTCGTTAGATCCCTCTTGAACACCTAAACGAGGCCAATCTAGATATCTGTAGAGTTATGTGGTCCAAGGATATGTTTTGTTAAGAGTGTTGCATGAAGTGTTGATGAGAGAGAGAGAAGAAAGGAAGGAAGGAAACAGAAGGGAGGGGAGAAGGGGAGAGGGAAGGACGAGGGAGAAGGAGACATTGGGTTGCTGTGTGAATAATCAGAGTATACAGAAATCAAAGATACATCTTGCCGAATTGGCCCCAGTAACAATTACAGGCAGCAGGCTGACTCCCTTTCTCTCCAAACTTGTCCCACAAAGTAGCCTACCTGAAATGAGGGTCTTGCCTGGTGGAGGAGCAATGCCCCTTCCTCCTCTCTGCAATTTCTTTTATCCCCCAAAGCTGGATGCTGCATTAGCCAGGGGGTTGCTTGGGCAAATGTCAAAATAAAGTCGATACGACTTGGGGCTGCATGCCTCTGGACGTTACCCCTTCTTTATTTTACTACATTCTCTGCCCCCCCCCATCACTGACCTCCCCCTTTCAGCCTTGTTTTCTTGAATTGTTTTCAGTCGTGCCTACTTTTTGTGACCACATTTGGGGTTTTCTAAGCAAAGTTACTGGATTGGTTTGCCATTTCCTTCTCTATCTCATTTTACAAAAGAGGAAACTGAGACAGATAGGGTTAAGTGACTTGCCCAGGGTCACACAGCTAGTGTCTGAGGCTAGATATAAACTCAGAAAGATGAGTCTTCCTGACTCCAGGCCCAGCACTCTATCTATCGTGCCACCTAGCGGTCTTATCTTGATGTTATCTAATAAATTAATCCTATACCCACCATCCTCAGGATACTTTTTCATTCTAGATCTATGTTCATCAATGAGGTCTCAGTAGGGGTCATAACAGGACCTGGCCAAAGCATGTTACAGTGCATCATCAACATTTGGTGAATTGAATTGAAATGAGGCAGCTAAAGTTTATTGGTAAGAAATGACTTGACCAGAGTGGTCACATGGTTACCATCAGCACTGAAACTGGGCCTTGTCTTCTGAATCCAAGTCACGTGATCTTTTCTGGGTATGCTCTTCTTGTGAATCAAAGCAAAATGGCAAACACTTCAAGTACTAGAATTCTCATTCTCTAACAAAACTATACCATAAAAGTCTGTCTGAAGGCAAACTTTTTTTCTCCTATTTATTTGTAGGACATTATTATGTATCACTATATTAGACATTAGGTAACATAATGACCTTACTAGTTGAGCTGTATAGTCCAAACCCCAGTCTTGACTCAAAAACACAACAAAGGAGGTGGGGTTGGTCATCTCCTCAAGCTACCCTTGGTGTTTCTCTTCATTCATGAGCCCATCAAGTTGTGCTTATGGGTGTTGAGGTATATGGATGGGCAGGGAAGCAAACTGTCTATCTTCCTGCTCATTTCCCTTTCTGACGGGGGTGGTAGACTATTAGATCAAAGAAATCCTGTAGACATAGCATACCTCAATTTCAGCAAAGCATTAGACAAAGTCTCTCATAATAGCCTTGGGGACAGCATGGTGATGTGTGTGCTAGATATTACAGTTAGCAGGGTTTGCAATCAGTTGATCCATTGGAACCAAAAGGATGTAATTGAAGAACTATTGTCAACACTGTTGGAGTGTTCAAAAGATCTGTCCTTGGTCCTTTGCTATTTTTCCCCTTAGTGACTTGGATGAAAGCGGAGATGCCATACTTATCAGATATGTGTATGGTACAAAGCTAGGAAGATTAACCAGCATGTTGCATGACAGAACAGAGATTCCAAAAGCCTTTGACGGGTTAGAACAATGGGCCAAATATTGTGAAATTTAATAGTATTAAATGTAAAGTTCTATATTTGGGTTCAAGAAATTTGTACAAGTATTGGATGGGGGCAGATGTAAACATCTGGGGATTTTAGTGACATCAATATATCTCTAATCATTTATTAAGCATTTACTATGTGCAGACACTGTGATCAGTGTTAGGAGTATAAAAACAAAAATGAAGTCTCTGTCCTCAAGGAGCTTACTTTTTATTGGGGGAATCATGGTGTGTACTCTGATAAGTAAATTCAAGACAATCGGAGAAAGAAAACCAGCAGCTAATGAGATCAGTAAAGGCTTAAAGTAGGAGGTGGACCCTAAGCTACTCCTTAAAGGAAGTTAAGGCTTCTAAGAAGCAGAAATAAGTAGTGTAACATGGAGATCAGAGGTTAAATGCTCAATTTGGGGAACAGCAGGTGGAGATGGTTTGGCTGGAACATAAAATGTATGAAAGGAAAGGTAATAAGCATTTATAAATGCTGTGTGCCAAGCACTGTTCTAAGCATTTTACAAACATTATCCCATTTGATCCTTACAACAACCCTGGGAGGTAGGTGCTATTATTATCCCTATTTAATACCCTCTCTTTGTGACCCCTTTTGGGAGTTTTCTTGGCAAAGATACTGGAGTAGTTTGCCATGTCCTTCTCCAGCTCATTTTACAGCTGAGGAACTGAGACAAATAGTGGTAAGTGCTTGCTCAGTATATCACGCAGCTAGGAAGTGTCTGAGGTCAGATTTGAACTCAGGAAGACTCTGCCCAGTACTCTCTCCATTGCGCCACCTAGCTGCCAGAATTATAGGTACACAGACTATTGAATACTATCCATGATGACTTTGTTTTAAGCTCCCACATGTTCAAGATGCACTCTGTGATAATATCCACTCAAAACCACAGCTCATAAACCCTCATCAGTGTTTCTTTTGCCAGAATACTTGAGATGATAGAAAAAAAAAGACAATTAGCAAAATCACTAACAAGAGAGATTCTGGACTCCTCCTTCCCCCTTCTCCCTCCCCCATACACTGGAGTAGACACTGTCCCACAGATTATTATATCAATAATGCGAGAGAGAACATGTATAGAGAAATGTGCATGGAACATGTGTGGTATAGCACATGCATGGAGAGTGTGCATGGTCAGGGGACATTTGGAGGCAGGACAGTTTATGCTCCAAGATTGGCATGCTTGCTAGAACACTCCTCTGCATGTGATGGTATTCCTTCTTTCTCCACAGATTCATTGATATCTCTGATTGTCTGGTGATGTTATTGAGCTGTGAAAACTGTTGCACCTTGCTGGTTTTCAGTCATTTGCTATTTCAGCTGTGCTGCTCTCTCCTGCCACCTGTTGGTCTTCCATTGAATCACAGATGCCATGGCGCCTCTTCCTGATATGGATAAATAAGCAATTATTTTGAGTGCGCTATTCACCAGGTATTGTCCTACGCACTGGGGACACAAAAAAGAATGAAAGAACGCCTTCTGTCATGTAGCAATCTATCAGTTTTTTTTTCGCTCATAACCCCATCTGCTCTTTTAACTCTCTTGATTCAGACCCAGCCAATGAAGTCCTGAGGCACTGAATATGTCTTTTAAACTCCTTTGGCATCTGATTGAACTGCCACTCCCTTAACTTGGTCTGCTACTTGACTTACAGGTGAAAAAATTCTTTTGATTTCATTTCAAGCCTATGGTGGCCCTCTGGTCCAAGACCAAAAGAAGGAGTTTGATGACCTTCATCTACTTTTCTGTGAGCAATGAAGTCCCCTGCCCTAGTGTAAAAGATCTTATGAGTGGAAAAGAGAATGAGTTGGTCATATAATAATAGCTAAAGATAAAAGATAAATCAGAGCCTGAACTGGTACACATGGAATGTCAAAAGACCTAGAGCAAGCCCTCCGGTGCTTTGGGTAAACAATATCTGGAGTTCACATATCACATTTAGGTTATCCTTACGTGATAACATGGGCAAGATTCATACAGGGTGAGAAGATATGAATAGACTGAGATCTGAACCATTGAGGGGGCTCACAGGTTTATGAAATCATGGCTATGCTGAAGTCTAAGTAAAGTCCACAAGTGAAGGATTATAATCTTGCTTACTTCTGCCTGGGCTGGAATCCATTTAGAGTATTTGACCACCATGTTTTAGAGAGAGACATCAACAAATTGGAGTATGTGAGAAAAGGATGGTGAGGGGACTGGAGACTATGTCAGATATCTTGGGTTCAAAAAAGTAATGTGGATGAAAAAATCGTAGGTACAAAGTAGAGGTTTAGCTAGTCAGTAGTTTATATGAAAAACATTTGGGGGTTTTAAAGCTTAATAAGCTCAGTATAAATGTGTTATGGAAGGCAAAAAAGCTGATATCATCTAAAGGCTGCTTTAAGAAAAGGAAATGAGAGTTCCGCTATATTTTGCCCTGGTCCAACCACACGTAGTGTTCATTTTGAGATGTCACATTTCAAGGAGGCTCTGGTTAAGCTGGAGATTGCTCAGAGAAGACTGATCTGTGTGATAAAAGACTTCAGGATCTTGCCATATGAAGATCACTTGAGGGAACTGGAAATATTCACCCCAGAGAAGAAGAGATTTAGGGGGACATGATAGCTGGCTTCAGCTATGGTATTTAAAGGCTCATTATGGAATAGGGATTATATGTGTTCTGCTTAGGCCCAGAGGGCAAAATTGGGAGCCATGGGTAGAAATCATAGAGAGGAAGACCTAGGTTTTCTGTAAGGAAAGGCTTCCTGATAACTGGAGCTGTGGAATAGGGTGATTTAGAAGGTAAAATTGCTCCCTGTGTCACTGGAAGCATTCAAGTGCAGGCCAGTGACCATTTATCCACCACATGGCTGGAATTTTGCTTAGGAGCCAGGTAACCTTCAAGGCCCCTTTCAGTTCTGAAACTCCATGGGTCTACAGTATGATCCCTATTCTAGTAGGTTTTGCAGTTAGAGTCCAAGAAAGCCTGGAGGCTAGAAGATGGCTATAACCTTGCCTGCCCTAGCAAAACCAAGAGCTGCCTGGAATATGAGGTGTCAGCTTGAACCCCATCTGCATTTGTCTGAGGAGCATGTATTGGTACTTATGGAATGTTGAAATTATAGAACATGATTTTTTTCCACAGTGGGTATTCTGTATTCCTTTTATATTGTTACAGTATTTTCTCTCCTTTCTTAAAAAATCTTCAGTGGTTTCCTTTATATCATCTACAGCATAAAGCTTAATCTCCTTAGCCAGGCATTCTAGACCTTTCACAGTCTGTCATCACCCTATGTTTCCAGTCCTCTCTCCTTTCTCCTTCCTGAAAACTCTACTTCAGTTGCATTGGATCTCGCTTTCCTTATTTATAGAATGAGGGGGTTGGACTAGGTGATCTCTTAAGGTCTCTTCCACCTCCAGATCTTATTCTATATGTTATTTGCTGGCCCCTTTCATAGGAGCATAGGTCTAGAGCTAGAAGGGATGTCTAAGGCTATCTAGTCCAGCCTCTTTATTTTATAGTTGAGGAAACAGGGCCAGGGGAGTGAAGTGACTTGAAGGGCACAGAAGGTGTCAGTCTTAGAGATGGGATTTGAACCCAGATTTTTTCCCAGAGCCAATTCTCTTTCCACTGTACCAGATGGTTTCCCCTTCCTGCCTCTGTGGTTTTGCTCATACTCAACAAAAGCATATTCATCATGCATTTATTAAGTGTTTACTATGTGTAAGGCACATACTTCTCCCTTGCTTCTTATTTCTTTTCCCTTCTGGCTATGTTTCAGACATTCCAGACTTTAACACCAGGCTTCAGCTGCGGTCTCACCCTGGAAACTCCCTCAGATCCTGGAGCCTCCTCACCCTGGAACATCCATCCACCCATTTGGCCTCCTCATCCTGGAATGTCCCTCTGCCATGTTGGCCCCCTTCTCCCATTGATGAGTTCTTCCTGATTCCTCCATTTTGGGGAAGGGCCCAGGCCAAACTTTGTTCTCCTTCTGGCTGTGCTTTTGACATTCTGTTCTTCAACAACATGCCTTAGCCATACTCTCACCTGTGAACTCCCTTAACACCTTGGTACATTCCTCTGCCATGCTGACTCCCTCCTCCCATTGATGAGTTCTTCCTAGGCCTTCCACTTTGGGAAAGGTTCCAAGCCAGTCATACTTCATTGTCCTCTTGGCTGTGCTTCTGACTTTCTAGACTTCTACACCCATGTGGGTACGTTAATCTCTTCCCTCCTTCCTTCTCTACTTTCACACACTTTTCAATATACTTTATGTAGTCTTGTTCCATTAGAATGTGATCTACTTGAGGGTAGGGACTGTGTTTCTTTTTGCTTGTATTTATATCCCCAGCATTTAATTCAGTGCATGGCACATAATAAGTGCTTAATAAAAGTTCGTTGTCTGCTTGCCTACTCCCAAATTGTAAGAACCACGAGGGCAGGAAGTAAGACTTGTCAAAATTTAGCGTGGCCCTGAGCATCTGGCATCGTGGTTTGCATGCGGATGCTGTTTGATGTTTGTGGAATGGAATTGTCACTAAGCATGGTGGTTATCCATCCATCACCCCTCACGCTAGTTGAACTTTTCAGTTCTGTTGGATAATCTCTCTTGGCTGAATCCCCTTTGGCCTTTTTTCCCAAACAGCTGACCCCATCCATGTGAGGGAAGCATTCCAGACCCATGGAATCATTCCCTATCTGCCTACAGAAACATGCCTCAGAAAGCCTGCACTGGAGGCCTTGGGGGCCCAGCTGTTGGGTCTAGGAGTCAATGCCCTCCTCCTTCAGAAAGGAACTCGATGAGTTCCTATCAACTTGTTGGATCCAAGACTCACTGGGCTTGTCAGGAGACCTCAGTTCTCAGAATACAGAAAGTAAATACTTTTTACTCACTTGGATTTTCCCAAATAGGAGATTATGTTTCCCTCCATTTAAAAAAATAAATTTATTCTTTATTTACTTTTAACATTCTTTTAAAATTTTGAGTTCCAAATTTTCTCCCTCCCTCCTACCTCTCCACCACTCACTGAGAAGGCAAGCAAAATATCAATTATATACAGTATGTAAAATCACGTAAAACATACTTCCATATTAGCCAAATCACAAAAAGGCCAAAAGATATAAATAAAATAAGAAAAATTATACTTTAATTTGTACTCACAGTTCATCAGTTTTCTCTCTGGATGAAAAAAGAGAATTTTTTCATCATGAATGCTTTAGAATTGTCTTAGATCATTGTATTGATCAGAGTAACCAAGTCTTTCACAGTCAATTATCATTACAACATTGCTCTTACTGTGCACAATGATCTCCTGGTTCTACTCATTTCACTTTGCATCAGTTCATATAAGTCTTGCCATTTTTTTCTGACCCCCCCATCATTTCTTATAGTACAATAGTATTCCATCACAATCATATACCACAACTTGTTCCATCATTCATTCTCCAATTGATGGGCATCCTTGCAATTTCCATTTCTTTACTACCACAAAAAGAGCTGGCATACATAGTTTTGTACATATATGTCCTTTTCCTTTTCCTTTGACCTTGTTGAAGTACAGAGTTAGTAGTGGTATATTACTGGGTCAAGGTATATGCACAGTTTTCTAATCCTTTGGGCATAGTTCCAAATTGTTCTCCAGGATGATTGGACTAGTTCACAGCTGAACCAACAGTTTATTATTTTACCTATTTTCTCTTATCTCCTCCAACATTTGTCATTTTTGATAGGTGTGAGGTGGTGCCTCAGAGTTATTTTAATCTGCATTTCTCTAATCAGTAGTGATTTAGAGTATTTTTTCATTTGACTATAGATAGCTTTGATTTCTTTTTCTGAAAACTGCCTGTTCATATCCTTTGACTATTTATCAATTGGAGAATTGCACTTATTTTTATGATTTTGCCTCAGTTGCCTGTATATTTGAGAAAAGAGGCCTTTATCAGAGAAACTTGCTGTAAAAATATTTTATATTACTTCACTGTCTATGGTACCTTTTAGCAAAATATAATTTCCCTGATTATCTTTTTAAATTTGGTCTCCTTTTGTTTTTGCTTTGTCTGAGATCGTGATTTCAACCTTTTTTACTTCAGCTGAATGAAGTATAATAGATGTTGCTCCAGACCTTTATTTTAACTCTGTTTGTGTCTTTCTGTTTCAAGTGTGTCTCTTGTAAACAACATATTGTTGGATTCTAGTTTCTAATCCATTCTGCTATCTGCTTCCACTTTATGGGTGAGCTCACCCCATTCTTATTCACAATTATGATTACTATGTATTTCCCTTCATCCTTTTTTTCTTCTGTTTACCACCTCTCTCTTTTCATCCTGTCCCTCCTCAAAAATTTTGCTTCTGACCACGTCTCCTTTAATTTGCCTCCATTTTTTGTCCCTTTCCATTCCTATTTTCTTATTGGTTAAGATAGATTTCTATACCCAACTGAGTGCCTGTGTATTTGTGGGTGTGTATGTATATGTATGTATGTGTGTGTGTGTGTGTGTATATGTATGTATGTATGTAGTCTTCCCTCTTTGAACAAATTCCAAGGGGAGTGAGGTTTAAGCATTGCCTGATGTGCCCTACTCCTCTCTATGATGAAAGCTCTTCCTTGTGCACCTTTTATGAGAAAATTTTCCCTATTCTACCTCTTCCTTTCCCCTTCTCCCAAAGCATCCCTTTTTCTCCCCCCTTCATAAATTTTTGAGATCATCCCAACATAACTGACTCTTAGCTGTGATCTCTGTCTATATAGACTCTTTTTTACTTCCCTAATAATGATAAAATTCTTAGGAGTTACATGTACCATGTTAAACAGTTTAACTTTATTGAGTCCTCGTGATTTCTCTTTCATGTTTACCTTTTTATGCTTCTTTTGAGTCTTCTGTTTGAATGTCAAATTTTCTATTCAGCTCTGGTCTTTTCATCAGAAATGCTTGAAAGTCGTCTATTTCATTATATGTCTTTTTTCCTTTCCAAAGGATTATACTCAATTTTGCTGGGTAGGCTATTCTTGGTTATAATCCTAGCTCCTTTGCTTTCCAGAATATCATACTCCAAGTCCGCTGCTCCTTTAATTGGAAGTTGTTAAATTTTGTGTGATCCTGACCATGGCTCCATTATATTTGAATGGTTTCTTTCTGGCTGCTTGAAATATTTTCTCCTTGATCTGGGAGCTCTGGAATGTCTACAATATTCCTGGGAATTTTAATTTTGTGATGTCTTGCAGGTGATGAGCAATAGATTGTTTCAATGTCTATTTTACCCTCTGAATCTAAGATATTGGGTCAGTTTTCCTTGTTGATTTCTTGAAATATTATGTCCAGGCCCTTTTTTAATCATGACTTTTAGGTAGTCCAATAATTATTACACTATCTCCCCTTCATCTGTTTTTAAGGCCAGTTGTTTTTCTGGTGAGATATTTGACATTCCCTTCTGTTTTGTATTCTTTTGACTTTGATTCTTTCTTGATGTCTCATGGAGTCATTAGTTTATATTTGCACAATTCTAATTTTTAAGGAATTATTTTCTTCAGTGAATTTTTGTATCTTCTTTTCCATTTGGCCATTTCTGCTTTTTAAGGAATTCTTTTCTTTAGTGAATTTCTGTGCTGCTTTTACCATTGGGCCAATTAAAAAAAAAAAAGATGTTATTTTCTTCAGTATTTCTTTGTGCCTCTTTTATCAAGCTATTAATTCTCATTTTCATATTTTTTTTGCATCACTCTCATTTCTTTTCCCAATTTTTCCTCTACTACTCTCATCTCTTTCTTTAACTCTTCTAGGAATTCTTGCTGGGCTTGGGTCCAATTAACATTTTTCTTTTAGGCTTTGGTTGTAGGTGTTGTCACATTGTTGTCTTTTCAGTTTATGTCTAGGTCTTCCTTGCCTCCAGATTAGTTATTTATAGTTGAGTTCTTTTTGTTGTTGTTGTTTGCTCATTTTTCCAGCCCATTTTCTTGACTTTGAACTTTATGTTTAAGTTGGGCTCTGCTCACTTTGGTGTGGGAAGGCATTATCCTAGGCTTTCTTGTGCATTTGTTTTCAGAGCTAGTTCTGGGGGGTCTGCAAGTTTTTGGTGCCTTGATCTGAGAAAAGGTATGGTCACTGTTCTCATAGTCTGCACTCTGGTCTGTCCCTAGGAATGGCCCCTACTCTTCTGCAGCAGCAAGTGCTAGTGTTCTTCTTGCCTCTGGGGCTGTGACTGGTCTTCTGTTCTCCTGGAACCACAAGCACTAGTGCTTCTCTCTGCCTTGGAATTGCAACCCATGGGCAATCGTTGCTAATCAGCATCAGCTGTACTTAATGCCAGCAAAAGGTCCCCTGAAATCTCTTTCTGACCAGTTGTCCAACCCTCTTTTACCACCTCTGGGCTGAGAGTTTCAGAAGCTGCTGCTGCTTTTGCTGCTACTGTCACAAGCACCTCCGAGGCTCACTGTTGGTGGGGTTCCTGTGCTCCAAGCTGGCTCCTATCCTGGTGTCATAGAGTTCTCCTGCCAACCTCCTAAGTTGTCTTAGGCTGGAAAAATGTCTCACTCTGACCTTGCATTGGCTCCACTGCTCCAAAATCTGACTTGAGGCATTATTTTAAAATTGTTGGGAGAGTTTGGCTTTGTTGCTGCCTGTACTCCACCATCTTGACTCTGCCCCCCATATTACTCCATTCTTTCTCTTTTTCTTAGTGGAGTATTGCTGCTTCTGGCTAGGAGTCTGCCTCATCTTCATAGAGACAGAAAGCTTTGTGCTTTCTTCCTTCTTCTTTTCTTCCAGACCCTCCTCATCCTCCTTCATGGAGATCTGTGCCAGGATGATTGAATCCAAGAATTCCTCCTTCCCTCTTTTAACATATGGGCCTGGTATGGCATTATCCTCATTTGCATTCATTCCCCACATCCCTGGCTCTGGGTTCTGCTCACCATCCAGGATTCAGCCCGTTAGAACTAAACATGTTTTCATAAAGAACAGATTCCTTTCAGTTTAAGTTCGTTCTTTTCTGGGGGTTATGCAATAGCTGCTGGAGAGGCAGAATGGGCCCTGGAAAGGTGTCATCATTGTGTAATTATCATCAGTGTCATTGACTTTGAGGCAAACAGGTTTTCTTTCCCTTTGTGTTGCTTGTGCATTTGGGCACAGGGTTCTCGAGCCTGAAAAGGAGATCTGGGAGATCTTGGGAGATCTGGGTTTTCCCATTACCTCTCAGGGATAATTCTGGATGGTGGAAACACCATGTCTGCGTCACCCACAGTATAACAGTGGGGAATGAGTTCAAGAAATGATAACCTTGAGCATAACCGCAAAATCCACTTTATTTTGGAAACTTCCTGAGAACAGACTGAACCTTTGAAAGAATATGTAAATCACATGCAAATAACACAAAACACCCATTTGTAGTCCTCCTGTTTCATGCATGGGAGCATCCCAGTGGAGGTCCAGACTTCTGAAATAGGAAGCTTTGTGTCCCCATGCCAAAGAACAGCAGCAGCAGGAACAAGGGCCCATTACTGGAACGGGGAGAGTCTGCTTAGTTGCTCCTTCAGTCAAGGATATTCCTTTTTTCCTAGCATGATGGAGAATAGGGCAGAGAGACAGTGTAGCTTAGTGGATAGACAGCCTTAGAGTTAAGAAGACCTGGGTCTTTTCTGACACCCATTGGTTGTGTGTCCAGGCACAAAACACCTATCCTCACAGTGTCCCAGGAAACTCCCTGAGATCGTAAGTTGTTGAGCAAATATATTTGCAAATGCACTTTGGTAGAAATGGGAAGTTCCCTGCATTACTGAATTCATAGCTCTTGTCCCAAACATAGGGACTAGGAATGAGGAGACTTGGGTTCTTTTCCTCACTTTCCCACCAATTTGCTATGAGACTTTGGGTGAGTTAATTCCCCTCTTTGGGCCTCACTTTCCCTATTTGTGAAATGAAGGAGCCATATTGGATGATTTCTGAGTTTTCTGTTAATTCCAAAATTCTACGAGTCAGCTTTTCTTGTAGCTCATTAACTCTTACTCCTCAAACTGAAAGTCTTTCTTACTTGAGAATTATGGCGAGATTGGGTTTCTTCTTGACCCATTGGACGGTTCCTCTGTCAGCTGGCTGGGCAGGGAGTCAAGGGGCAAATAGTGAGGAGGGCGCAGGGAGAGGGAGGTGAGAAGTGAGGTGACTACCAGGAAACCCAGAGTTCAGGTAGCATTTACATAGTGCTTTAAGGTTTTCAAAGCGCTTTATAATTATTATCTCATTTAATTTTCACAACAGCTCTGGGAAGTAGGTGTTATTGCTATAATCATTTCACAGATGAGGTAACTGAGTTAGATAGAGATTGAGGTTAAGTGACTTGCCCAGGGTCACAGAGCAACTGAATGTCTAAGACTAGATTTGAACTCATGGGAAGATAGGCGGTACAGTGGATGGAGCACTGGGCCTGGAGTCAGGCAGACTCGTTTTTCCTGAGTTCAAATCTGGCCTCAGACGCTTACTAGCTGTGTAACCCTGGGCAAGTCAAATAACCCTGTTTTTCTCATTTTCCTCATCTGAAAAATGAGCTGGAGAAGGACATGGCAAACCACTCCTGTATCTCTGGCAAGAAAACCCCAGATGGGGTCAGGAAGAGTAGGACATGACGATGCCAGGTCCCACTGCACCACCTAGCCGACAATGTAAATCTGCAGCTGGAAGGTATCTAAGAGGTCATGTATTCCAGTTCACCCAACAGCATATAAAAAACAAGTGTCAAAGACAAGATTTTAAATCCCATTCCTCTGACTTCACAAGCAGGGCTATTTCCAGTATACCACACTGCCAAAGCATTGCCTTTGCTCCCCCAAAGTAGATATTGCCATTATGATCTGAGTTATTTTCTGAAGATTTTTTTTCTCATTATGTAGCTTTCCTCCCTTTTCACGTTGATCTATTTTTTTTGTCATTTAAAGCATTCACTTCTGGCCTATTACAGATGAATGATTCTTTCCAGAGCCAGAGGGGATGGCAGTTTATCAGTCTGCTGGTTCCAGTTTCCTGGACCATTGCTTACAATGTAGTGTCCTTGAGTATTATGTATCATGACTATTAAATAATTTCATTATGTCCATTTAGAGTTGAATTAAAAGTACATCTTTGCAAGCTACACATCATTTGTCCAGACCCAGGGACTGTTTTTCTTTTAAAGGCATGTCATAAAGTTGGATCTCTTCATTTAAAATTAAGTTCCTGTAGAGCTATAAAGGCAGCTATGTGGCTCAGTAGATAAAGTGCTGGGCCTGTAGTCGTAAGACTCATCTTTGTGAGTTCAAATCTGGCCTAGGCACTTACTAGCTGTGTGACCCTGGGCAAGTCACTTGATCCTGTTTGCCTCAGTTTCCTCATTTGTAAAATGAACTACAGAAAGAAATGGTAAATCACTCCAGTTTCTTTGCCAAGAAAACTCCAGATGGGGTCAGGAAGAATCAGACATGACTGAAATGAATGAACAACAATCACAGCAAAACCACCACCAACAAAAGAGTTACAAAGGCCTGGCCTCAGGCTATCTCTATCTCTATCTCTATCTCTATCTCTATCTCTATCTCTATCTCTATCTCTATCTCTATCTCTATCTCTATCTCTATCTCTATCTCTATCTCTATCTCTATCTCTATCTCTACGTCTGTATCTGTGTCTGTGTCTGTGTCTATATCCATGTAAACAAAAGGCAGAATTATGGTCAGATTAGCGGAACCTGGAGCTGGACTGTGTTCTTATCATCAATGGTGGAGTAGAAGGAGCTACTAGACTGTGGGTCCAAAAGCTACCTGGGTTCAAGACTCAGTTCTACAGCATATTTGTTGTGTGATCTTTGTCAAGTAACTTCTGTTTTCTGACCTTCTATTTCATCATCCATAAAATAATAATTAATGTATTGTTATTATTATGGTTAACCTGTTGCGATAGCTAGTTGGCGCCATGGATCGTGTTGGATTTGGAGTCAGGTAGACCCTGAGTTTGAGTCATCCCTTAAAAACTTGCTAGCTGGATGACTGTGGGCAAATCTCTTAACCTATCTTGATCTCAATTTCCTGTAAAATGGGGATAATAATACCACCTACCTCCCAAGGTTAATATGAGGATTAAGAGAGAAAACATATGCAAATAAAGTGATGTATAAATGCTAGTTATTATTATCATCTTTTGGCACTTTGAGGTTTGTAAAACTCTTCAAATACATTATCTAATGGTAGTCTCATGCCAGCCATGTGAGTTGGGTAACAGGTAATGTTATCCCTATTTTACAGATGAGGAAATTGAGGCTTGCTGATATCATATGACTTGCCCATGGCCACACACCTAGTTCTTCTCATTACCAGTCCTGTTTCTTTTATACTGCTTTATGTATACCTAGTCTCCAAGTCCTGGCAATTCCACCTCTTCGATGTTACCTGCCTACACCCTGGTTAAACCTTCAGAACCTTATCAGCTCTTGTATAGACCATTGCAAGAACCTTCTAAATGCTCTCCCTGCCCCTTCTCCAATCCTATTAAAACCCATTCTGCACATGCTGTCATGTCAATCTCAGCATCCTGTGAACAAAGAATGTAGAGCTGGAAGGGACTTGGAAAGTTGTCTAGGCCAACTTATTTTTCTGATGAGAAAGCTGAGTGCTAATGAGCTAGGGTGACTTGTCCAAGCTTACACATTTAGCAGCAGAGTTAAGATTTGAACACAGACTTTCTGACTCCATATCCAGTAGTCTTTCTAGTATATTGGGGCAGCTAGGTGGCATAATGGAGTCAGGAAGACCTGAGGTCAAATCCAGCCTCAGATACTTACTAGATGTGTGACCCTGGGCAAGTTACTTAAACCCTATTTGTCTCAGTTTTCTCATCTGTAAAATGATCTGGAGAAGGAAATGGCAAATAACTCCAGTATCTTTACCAAGAAAATATCCAGTGGTCTTTCTAGTATATTACAGTTGCCTTTAATCACGACATCCCATTATGGTTCAATGGCAAAAAAAATCACAGTGAAAGCATTTCTATAGTACTTTATAGACTGGGTAGTTTGGCCACAGTGACTACTGAAAATTGTTTTAAAAAACTATAGAGAGGTTGTGATCCACAACAGTGGAAGAAGTGCTCTCACTGACAAAATCATGAGTTCTTGAAGTATTTGAAGCATGTGAAGGCATAGCTCATCAAGCAAGTGAAGAGAGGATTTCAGGGCAATCATGGGAAAGAGGAATTAGATTTTTGCTTGGTCCTAGATGGTCAAACAAGGGCTGGATGATAACCTGTTAAGGGAGGCTACAGAGGTTATTCCTGCATGCAGTGTGAGATTGGACTAGCTGACTTCTTTTTAAAAAAATTAGTTTTGATACCTTTCATTTTTATGAACCATAGTTGTCTCTCATGGTTCTTTCCTGGGCCCTCTTCTCTTTTCCCTCTGTACTACTTCAGTTGGTGATTTCATCAGCTCCTGTGGACTTATCATCTCTATGATAATGATTCTCAAATCTACCTTTACTGCCCCAATGTCTCTGCTGACCTGCCATCTCACATTTCCAACTGCCTTTCAGACATCTTGAACTAGATGTCCAGTAGACATCTTAAATTCAAAATAGAATGTTGAAAAGAGAACTCATCTTTCCCCCTAAACTTTCCCTACCTCCTATCTTCCCTATTACTCTGGAGGACAACATCATCTTACCAGTCCATCAGGTCTGCAATCTTGGAGTCATCCTGGATTCCTCATTATCTCTCACTGTCCGTATCCAAGCTGTAGCTAGTGCCTGTCGATTTCACCTTTGCAACATCTCTCCAGTATGCCCCCTTCTCTCCTCTGATACCGCCCCACCTTAGTGCAGGGTCCCATTTTCTCACACCTTAATTACTGCAATAGCTTGCTAGTGGGTCTTCTTGACTCAAATTTCTTCCCACTCCAATCAGTTCTCCATTCAACCACTTGAGTGATTTTCCTAAAACTTTGGTCTGATCATGTCACCCCCCTCCCCATCAATAAACTCAAATGATTTCCTATTGCCTCCAATATCAAATACGAAATGCTCTGTTTGTCATTCAAACCTCCATCACCTAGCCCCTCCTACCTTTCCAGTCTTCTTACTCATCCTGACACATACTCATCCATCCAGTGACACTGGCCTCCTGGCTGTTACACAAATAAGACATTCCATCTCTTAGCTCCAGGCATTTTCTCTGACTGTCCCTTATGCCTGGAATGTTCTCCCTGCTGCCCTCTGCCTACTGACCTATTCCTGGCTTCCTTTATATCCCAACTAAAATCCCACCTTCTATAAGAACCCTTCCCCAACTCTTCTTAATTCCAGTGCATTCCCTCTATTAATTATTTTCTATGTAGCCTATACATAGTTTGCCTTGTATATATTTGTTGGTATGTCGCCTCCCCTGTTAGATCGTAAGCTGCTTGAGGGCAGGGACTGTCTTTTGCTTCTTCTTGCACTCTTAATGCTTAGCACAGTGCCTGACACATAACAGGTACCTAATTAATGTTCATTTATTGATTAATTGACTAAACACCATCATTTGAAAATATATCCCTTCTTCCACTTCAATTGAACAGCCATGCCCTGGAACAAAGAATAACAAAGGAAAGAGAGGAAAAATTAGCAAAATTAGCCCATCATTACCAATCATAACAGCTGATTCTGACAAGATATATATACAATACTATATATTCATAGTCCTCCACCTCTGTAAAGAATGGAAAGGGTGAGGTATTTTTTTGATCTCTTCTTTCAGACCAAACTTTGTCATTGAAATTACATAGCATTCAGCTATGTTTTTGTTTTTGTTTTTATTTTTCCTGTGTTCTTTCCCTTTAGGGTGTAGTAGTCATTGTGTGTATTGCAATACTATTTGATTTGCTTAACATCAGTTTGTGTAAGTCCACTTATGCTTCTTTGTAGTCTTCGCATTTATCATTTCTTATGCCGCTGGTAATTTGTACCAAAACTTCTGTCACTCATGAAACATTTTTTAAGTGCTTACCATGTGCCAGGCATTGTGTAAGTCCTGGGAACAAAAAGAAAGGTAATACACAACTTCTGTTCTTAAAGAACTTATATAGTCTAACGTGAATTTTGTTTATCCATCCCCCAACTGAATGGCAATTATTTTGTTTCCAGTTATTTGCCAGCAAAAAAGTTTTGCTCTAAGCATTTTATTGTAGATAGAGCATTTCTGTCTGTCTTTGAGCTACTTGAAGCGTATGCCTAGTAGTGTGATCTCTGGGTCGAAGGGTAAAGGTAATTTAGTCACTTGCTTGGCATAATTCCAAATTCCTTTCCAGAAATGTTGGACTAATTCACAGTTCTACTAGAATCGTGTAAGGTACCTCACCAACATTGCTGAGTAGATGACAACCTCAGAGTTGTTTTGATTTGCATTAGTGATTTGAAACAGTCTATCCTATGATTGTTAGTAGTTTGTGATTATTTCTGGAATTATTTGTTCATGTTCTTTTATTATTTATCCACTGAGGAATGGCTCTTGGTCTTCCATGCTTATGTTGCAAAGTTCTTTATGATCTTGGATATTAGAGTCTCATCAGAGATATTTAATGCAAAGTTCTCCCCCTCCCCCGTTTATAGCTTCCTTTATCCTAATTACATCAATTTTGCTCTTGCAGAAACTTTAAAATTTAATATACTTGAATTTATCTCTTTTTTCTTTTTTGATCACCTCTATCCCTAGGTTACTTAAGGATTCTTTCCCTAGCCATAGATTTCATTAGTATTTAATGGCATTAATTAGTATTCAGATCACGTATCCATTTTGAACTTATGGTACTATGTGGTGCAACATGTAGGTCTAAAGCCAATTTCTACCAAATTGCCTTCAAGTTTCCAGCAGTTCTTATTCTTTCCCCAGTAATTTATGTCCTTAGGTTTATTAAATGCTTTATTAAGTCTCATTGTTTCTGATTCTTCCTTTTCTAGCCTGTTTGACGGATATACTTTTCTATTTTTTCAGCAAATATAAAATATCTTTTTGATGATTATTGCTTTATAGCACAGTTTGAGGTCTGTAAATCCTATTTCCCCTTCATTCCCATCTTTTTCCCCCATTATTTCCCTTGAGATTCTAAGCTTTTTCTTCAAATGAATTTTGTTATTATTTTGGGACTAGATGATTTTTAAATTCTCTTCCGGCTCTGAGGATGTTATTCTATTCCTCTGTGATTAGCTCACAGGAGATATAAGTAACATTCTCTCCTTGTTATCGCCACATGACCATGTGACTGGGTAGTAGGAGAGTTTAATGGTTAGTTAGTACATAACTCCCAAGCAGAGTATGAGCTGTCCTTTTTGAAGTCTACCCCATATCATACTTGTGTACGTGTTTTACTCCCCCTATTATATTGTAAGCTCTTTGACAACAAGACTTTCCAATTTTTTCTTTCTTGTATTCTGAGGACTTAGCACAGGCCCCTGCCCATGGTATTAATTTAATTAAATTGAAATCAATTGAATAGAATCCCTCCTGGACTTAGCCTCCTGCATGCTTTTCTCTCTCTGTCAATGCTTTCTCTCCTCTCCTAGTTCAGCATCTCCAAGGAAAAGGTAAAGGGATAAAAAAGGAACAAAAAATCCCCCAATAATTTAGTATGTACCCCTTGATACTCTTGACCCCATGTGTCCTTGATTTCAGCTCTAGACTCACTTCATCTCACAGACTGACAGTATTTGAAAGGGAACCATCCCACGATGCTCCTAAGCTTTCTGTGCAAGTTCTGGGCTGGAAACCATTGGACACTGGGTCACAGCTTAGTCACTTCAGTGAAAAGGGAAAACACTCATTAAATCAAGACACTGACTTTTTCTCTCCAGCTTCCCGGTAGAATCTATAAACAAAGCTCACAAGAACAGGAAACATGTGTGAAGAAGCTAATTAGCTTGGCAGAGAAGCCAGAACAACCGGGTCTATTTTGTGAAAATTAGCACTTTTTTAAGGTTGCGAGAGACCGTCAGGACACACTGACACGATGATGTGACCCTTATTTTTGGAAACGCAGGTGGGCTTGGACCGCTCTTGAGTGTACCTCTCCAAGTTCCTAATGGGAAACAGGCACCTAGTTAGCACCTCTTCACTGAAGGAGAGATCACTGGAGCCCTCTCCTAGTGTAAGCTGTGCCTTAGAGCCTCTTAGACAAACAGACACAGTACATCTTTGTGTCATCCCTCTGTGTCTGAGCAGCTGATGCATTTGTGTCTGTTGATCCTAGGATCCTAGGAGCTGCAAGGAGACTCTAGGAGTCTAGTCCAATCCCCTCATTTTACTGATGAGGAAACTATGGCCCAAGGAGGTTAAGTAACGTGCTCAATTTGTAGTAAACCTCAGTGGCAGGATTTGAATCCAGGGATTCTGGTTTAGAACCAGTGCTTTCCCCACTATGCCCATCTCTCTGCATGAACATGTATGCTCATGTGCTTCTTGTGCATGTATATTGTCATTCTCTCTTTGGTTCTCTCTGTCTATTTGTCTCTCTCTCCTTGTCTGTATGCATGCCTCTATCGGTGCATGTATCTGTGTAGAATGTGGGCAGAGGGAGCAACTGAAGTGCCAGGAGAATCTACTTCTGATGACCCATGGAATGAGCCATTGGCATGCAAGAGAAAAAGAAAAAGAAGAATTGAAACTCAAATTTGGCTTGGGAAATGGGCCGGTCTGACATGCCAGAGTGTTTTCTTACCTTGGTCCTGTGCAGAGGAGTGGCTTCATGATGGCATTAGTGACTGAGAGTCTATCTATGGAGAGAAATTCACTTTGTAGGGAGCAGACACTGTGGTACAAGGAAGGCTGGATCTGGAGTTGGGGGATTGTGGGTTCAAATCCCAGCTCTGCTTCTTGCTACCTCTATGACCTTTGTGTGACCCAGGGTAAATGGCTCTGATGCTGAGGCAGTTTGCTATCTCTGCCTTTGTCAGTTGTCCTTAATCTCCCTTTATTCTAAGGAAAGCCTGTCCCAAATGGGTCTTTCTGGACAGTTGCAAGAGGTGATACCTGAAGATAGCTGGTTCTATAGTGAGGCTGAGTCTCTTAGTAACCTGTCACAGGCTGTCACAGCTCCTTGGCAGTGAAGGTGGTTATCTGTGTAGTGGGCCTGTCCTGGAGGCCCCATGTTAATTGGTTTTCAGAAAGCAAACACGTATATCTGTATTCTGGCCATTATCCTCCTCCTTCTCATTCCCATCCCATTGAACAAGGTATCTTTTTGAGACCCTGAACAAAATCTGTCCTTAAAATCCCTTGCAATTATATAAAACAACACCCTGACCCCCCCCTCAGAATATCTGGGACTGTGGACAGGGATAGGGACTGGTTCTGTGATTTTATTGCTGTGGAGATCTCTCAGATGAGGAAACTCCTCCCAAAGTAGTTTAGTTTAACACCTTTTCTGTGCCTCTTAGCCTTAGAGACTA
This sequence comes from Phalanger gymnotis, assembly GCA_028646595.1. Taxonomy (NCBI): domain Eukaryota; kingdom Metazoa; phylum Chordata; class Mammalia; order Diprotodontia; family Phalangeridae; genus Phalanger; species Phalanger gymnotis. The sequence continues at coordinate 40,680,553 of CM053625.1, forward strand.
GAGGTTAAGTGACTTCCCTGAGGTCACACATATATTATGTGACAGATCAGAGACTTGAATGCAGGTCTTCCAGGCTTTGAAACCAGCTTTCTATCCATGTGCCATCTACCTCAGGGACTTGGATTCTATTTAAAGTCAGAGATCTTTCCTGATGCTGAGTAAGATCATGGGTAGAGATGCCTGTGGAAGGAAACCATGGCCATTGTACTCATATCATTTCAAAAGAAGCCCTTTGGAGTGCAAAGACTTCTGTGTTTGGGGCTGCTTAGGAGGGAGTAGGAGGCAGGATGGAAATGTCAGGTCCTTATTTGAATGATGACTTTCCGTTGCTATCAGAAATGGGAACTCACTTATCCTTTGATGGGAAGTGAGGTCTGATAACCCCTGATTCATTTCAGGCTATGGAGGAGGGGCTAGCTGTTTTTTCAGAGACCCAACTATTTCTTCAGTTTCTCCAGGGAAGACTGATATTGTGAAAGTGGCTAGCAGTGTTACATTACTAAATGTAATGTAACCCTGCCCTATAATGCAGAGACACGGGAGCAGATTCAAATTTAACAAATGCTTATTACGTACCTGCTCTGTTCAGAGCTCTATGCTAGACGTGGTTAGGGAAAAGAAAATTTACCTACTGAAAATTCAACTCTTTGCACAGGCTGCAAGATAACTTACAATCTAGAACGAGAATGAGGCCCATAACTATAATACAAGTTAAAACATGATTAAAAGTATAGGAGAGGTCAAGCAAGGGCATGAGAGATTCAGGAAGGATGGGTCATTCTGAATTATTGGTGGTTGAGAAATTTAATGGAAGAGGCAGCATCTCATTTGGGAAGAGAAGGATTTCAAAAGGTGGAGATGTGGGCATGTGGGGAGCCATCTAGACCCAAGGAACATTGTAAAATATGAGAACAGAATGGAATTGAGGAACAATGAGTAGTCCAGTCTTTCTGGCACATAAAATACAGAGTTCAAGATTGATGGAGGAGGATGCAAAGGGGATTGGGGGAATAAGTGACTGGACTAGCCTTGGCAAAAGAAAGGGTCACCTCATCTTCTGAGAACTCAAATGGATCTGTGACTTCATTGATTTGGTTGTTTCCTCCAACATTGTGACTTGTCAACCTGGGCAATTCTTGTCCGTGTCTTCCTATAAATTCCTCACAAAGGATCTACCCAACACGCTGGAAGCATGGCAAGGGTACCAGTGGAACAGTTCAACTATCTACTTGCTATCTCACCCTGGCCATGTGACCAGACAATCTCTTCTACCTAGCATATGTTTCAATGATGACATCTTTACCCTTATTATTCCAAGTTACCTTTTGGTTATATGTCATAACATGCTCACATCCTTCACATGTACTCTGTGTGATATTTAATTCTTCAGAGACTGTTGTAACCCATGTCTTCCTGTTATAAACAACACTGGTAGAATGTTAGTATTGAAAAGACGAGGGGGAAGCTTGAGGCCATTAAAGATGTTTTGCTATTTATTGAAGGAATAAATTGGGAGTGGGGAGATGAGAGAGACCTCTTGGGGAACCACAGATCTTCTCAGTAAAGCAGAATACAAGGCCCTTTACTGTAAGGAGATGGGGGAGATGGAAGTGAAGTTGGGAGGTTTGAAGAGAGAGGGAAGGAGGTTTGGAATGGCTGCTGTGAGAAATGAGTCAATTAGAGTCAATTAGAGTTGAAGAAAAGAGATTCCTGTGTAGTAATGAAGATCCAATTGAGGTCAGAGAGCATGAATTTGTAATGGAGCAAGCCAGTGTGGTTTTATGACTTTCTTGGCAGTGGGAGCCGAGGTGAATTGTGGAGGTTACCCAAGTTTGAGGATTAGCTGGGAAAGGAAGGCTCAGTCTGTGCCCAGCATTAGGGCTCAAGCTGTGCCTGGAGAATAGAACAAAGCTGGCTGGCCTGTCTAGGGATGGAGTACATTTTTTGGCCTATTTTACATAATATTTTAACCAAATTTAGGCCTGGACCCAGCTGTTTCCCAGGAGGGCAGATGCCCAGGCTGCTAAGCAAAGGAGACTGGCACTGCCAGGCCCTGGCACCTCTGGAGAGGTAGATAAGGCACCTAGCGGCCTTGACAAGCTGTCCCTTTGCCTTCTTTTCCCCAGGGGTTCTCATCAGGGATACGTCTACCTATTGATTGCAGGCTGGGAGGGACAAGGAGGAGGAGAATAGGAAAGTGCACTAGTAATAAAAACAAATCCAAGTGTTGAACCATCTGTTCTGATATGATGGTGAGCTTGGAAACTGCAGAAAATGTTTTTAAGACCAAAAGAAAATTAAAAACTGAAGATGGATAGTGGTCTGAATGAAACCAGAATAGAAACAAACCAACAAGAACAAAGTAGACAGATCCCAATAGTATTGGGAAAGGAAATCAGCACAAAACCTTCCCAGGGAGATAAACAAGTTCTATATGTAATAGTAAGTATGTACCTTGCAGCAATTGTCTCATTCACCTTTACAATTTCCTTATTTCAGGGAGTCTTGGGAAGGTGGCCCCTTTCTGACCCTTAGAATCAAGGCCTATGTTAAATTTGACTTTTCCATGAAATTCCCAGCCCCCTACATCCCTCCCTGTAGCTCCAGCCAGCCAGCATTACTCTGTCCCTCTCTTGGTCACTCAAAGCCCTCATTGTTCAGGGGGGCATTTTTGTCTTTGGGTTATCTTCTTTCTTCTCTTGTTGTTCCATGTGGAAGAGCCCTTTTCCCCCCAAGGCTGTGTG